>CAJHNH020002354.1:0-107500 GCA_905116865.2 Candidula unifasciata | reverse complement strand
AATAATAACAGAAGGCATGGTAACAGGAAGTAGAGGTAGGGGCCGATTAGGATAGGCACAGGATATAAGTGACTCCTTGAGTATAAAAGTACATGAGGCGGGAGTGCGAGTATTTTTAGGCAGACGGTGACGTTATGCAAAGGACCTGCTACATGATGATAATGCATGTGTTTCTGATCTGGACGTGCATGCAGGAGAGGCGGTGGATCCATTCTTGTTTTCCCCACAGTGGGGCATTGGGACCCACACTGGGGAGTAGTGAATACAATGGTTGTATTTGCAGGTAATTCAATTGTTTGTTTCAGTGATGAAAAACCAGACAGATATGTTGCTTACTGTGGTATTCATGACATAGCCGCTCCATTCCAGCCCAACCGATTCGTTGTCACTTTCTCATCACTGGTCGTTCATGGGTAAGTATGTTGTAGTAGTAGTAATAGTATTAGTAGTAGTAGTAGTAGTAGTAGTAGTAGTAGTAGTAGTAGTAGTAGTAGTAGTAGTAGTAGTAGTAGTAGTAGCAGTAGCAGTAGCAGTAGCAGTAGCGTGCTAGTAGTAGTAGTAGCAGTAGCGTAGTAGCAGTAGCGTGCTAGTAGTAGTAGTAGTAGTAGTAGTAGTAGTAGTAGTAGTAGTAGTAGTAGTAGTAGTAGTAGTAGTAGAAGTAGTAGTAGTAGTAGTAGTAGTAGTAGTAGTAGTAGTAGTAGTAGTAGTAGTAGTAGTAGTCGTAGTAGTAGTAGTAGTAGTAGTAGTAGTAGTAGTAGTAGTCGTAGTAGTAGTAGTAGTCGTAGTAGTAGTAGTAGTAGTAGTAGTAGTAGTAGTAGTAATAGTAGTAGTAGTCAAAGTAGTAGTAGTAGTTGTAGTAGTGTAGTAGTAGCAGCAGCAGCAGCAGCAGTAGTAGCATAGTAGCATAGTAGCAGTAACGTAGTAGCAGTATTAATAGTAGTAATAGTAGTAGTGGCAGTACTAATTGTAGTAACAGCAACAGTAGCAGCAGCAGCCTGTAAGGTTCCCGATCTGTTTATAATAGTATTAATAATTTACACGATATCCTGTTCAACCGATTTTTTTAAATACATGTTTTAATAGTTGATATTTATGTTTGTTCTGTCAGGCAAGTGTTGGGAAGTAAAGGCGGCAGACATGATGCTGACCACATCACATTGGTGTACAAAATATAGGTCTAACCCTATATGCCCAGAACGCATGAAGGTGTGGAAAGGGTTCTTTACTGTACCCAATGTCAGGATAGTATACTATGTTTGCCATTTGCAACTGGTGAAGAAGGTGTCACGGTTGATCAGTGGCCAGTATACGGATTCCTAACCCCTGGGTCGCGACCTCTTGTGGGGTTGTGAAATGTTTTCTGGGTAAAACTAACGTTAGTCACCCCATTTAAACAATGTTACGAGCTATCTCATTTCTGATTGGTCAACCTTCAGCCTGGCTCATTTCTGATTGGTCAACCTTCAGCCTGGCTCACTTCTGATTGGTTGACTTTGAGCCACGTTACCTTGCCACTAGGTCACGCGACTGCTTCCTGGGCAGAAATCTATTTGCAGAATGAGGGAAAATCTGCATGTTTTGATTTAAGTTAATTAGTGAGTAAATCGACAGGCTATGCTTATTGCACATCAGACGTCCATAAGCGCTTGGATGCTGTCTTCAGTATATCTCTCGGCGTGTGGCGACTGATAAAACCAGTTCTGAGGAAAGAGTGCAGCGTTCATTGTTGTGTTTTCTTACCTCCACTAATTATATATAAAGAGTGTAGGTTTCGATGTGTTGTCGTTTACCCTATTCTCCTTCTTCTTTGTTCACCGGCTGTAATCTCCGGCGGAAAGTCGTAGCTATTCGTCCATTTAGCCTCTGGCTGTGTGCCAGGGCTTGAGTTTTTCGTGTACATTTGTTTTACTGATTTATTTGTGAGCAGTTGATTTTCACTGTCACTCGGGTAGAGGCACTCCGACTTCAAAAGAAGTTCCCTAAATTAGTAAACTCCTACGACATGCTTGTTGCCGAGACTGTGGGTCTATTCTGGTTTTCGCCCACAATGAATGAGAATGTTCTGAGTGCGGACAAGTCATTTATTGATTGATTGTATCATTCATTTATTCACTATTGCAGCCAGTATAATGCCTGGACTTTGGACTATGACATAGCCTTGTTTAGCCTGTCCGCTCAACCACCAACCAACAACTACATCTCTGCCGTCTGCATTCCCAATGAAGGATGGTCCGAAGGGGAGCAGGCAATCGTTGCTGGCTGGGGTACATCTACAAGTACGTGATTAGCTGTTAAAATTGCAGAATCTATGGTTGATTATTTTTGTCGATTTTTAAGAATTTACTTCACAAATTATTCTCATAATTTATGCTCGTTATGTCGAATTCTTGGGACTGAAAGAGTTACATCCACAGCTCACAGTGTCTCACCATGCACTAAATTCAATAGATAGGCGATGGAACTTTATCCTTTTAGTTTATGTATGAAGGAAAATACAACAGTTAACTATTGGTCTGCCATATTGACCAGAGAATCGCTTTCATTAGACTCATACACATAAATCGTATCACACACAGGCGTCACTGCTCCCTACAAACTACACCAAGTGAACAAACTTATTGCGCCCAGGGCCACCTGCCAGCAGATTTACGGAGGCTCGTCCGTCACTGACCGGATGATCTGTGCTGGTCTGCCCGCGAATGCTGTTGACTCCTGCCAGGTAAGTCACATAGTTTCTTTTCTTCTAATTAAAAAAAGGTGTGCTTTATTAATATCCTACCTCAAACAGGGGAAACACGGGACAGTCTAATATTTAAGGGGGTGGTAGATAGGCTGCATGCAGTCGTGGGGTGGAGGCTGCAAGCAGTCGTGGGACCTAGGCTGCACTCTCTCGTGGGACGTAGGTGGGTTGGGGTTAAGGCCAGTTCTATTTGTTTTGGGGGTCGTTAAAAGCATCAGAAAGCCGGGAAACCCAGTCTTACCACCCTCTAAAGTGTTGGACGGTCCTGTGACGTCATCTGGGGTAGGATATTAACAAAGCACCAAAAATGTTAATAGATTGGTGTGGGGCGGGGGAGCGGAGAAGAGAATTCTCTTTTGGTTGTGCGGTTCAAACAAATCGTCAATTTCAACTAGCGTCCCCAAAGGGTGAGCTTTTAGTTATAATTTAGTTATAATTTAGTTGTAATTTAGGTATAATCAATGTCCCGGTCGGCGACGAAGTGGTCTACTGGCGAGCCAATGGGCGACCTGGTCGCCGATGCAGATGGAGGGGGATGATAAGCTTATGTTATACGAGATGTGTTCAGAAACTAATGTTCATCGTTTAAGTCTCCGATTGTAGTGAAGATAGAAATATGAACTGACGTGTGTGTGTTCTGGGGCCCTGTTGTGGGGAAAACAAGAATAGACCTATTCCCTACCCAATAGCGTGTCGTCAGAATCGACTTATTGAGTTTTCTTCGAAACCGGAGTGCATCTGCTCTAGAGGCAAGGAACCGGTGGTCTGCATAAAATGAGTCAGATCTGTAAAATAGATGTGCACGCATAGCTCAGGTTGTGAAACTCGAGTCCAAAAGTTGAGGAACAACCAGAACTTCCTGCAGAAGTTTACACCCGGTGAACGGAAAGAAAAAGACATGAAATACAAGCTTACCATTTGAAGTGTCAGTATAGTATATGCGAAATGGCACCGCCTTCCACACACACACACGCACACACACAGCTGTTTTACAGTGTGCGTAACAAACAACGAAGTGCTGTAAACAAGTGTTGCCGAAAAGAAAGTGTGGTGATGACCATTTACAAGTGTGTGTGCTATTTATGGAAGTTGTGCTATCGATATGGGCAGCCTTGGTCGCTGGGTTCAGAGAGTTAAAGCTTCAGTAAGTGTTGAGACAGGCTATGTGAACCCTAAGAGTATCAGTCCATGGACCTAATGAGAAATATTTAAGGGTTTGTTTTATGATACAAAATCCCCAACCTTATTGCTACAAGTCTGGTAATGAAGTGGTTGACATTTTACCAAAGGGAGATGAAAAGCTTTATCAGCTTGATATGGACAAACCTTTGATTTCACACCTCTGCTACAGTACTGAGATTGTCATCCTACCTCGTTACGTTCTAAGTTTACGGGAAGATCTCATATTTAACACATCCCCAGCAAAATCCTTCATTGGACTTTTGAATATTTTTCAGGGTGACGGTGGTGGCCCTCTGTACACATACAGAGAGAACAGGTGGACTCTGGCCGGTAAACATTTATTTGTCCTTGTTATTTGTCCTTTTAGTATAGTCGAGCGGTTAGCAAGTTGACGACTCATTCGAAATGTACTAGAAGCGGAAAGCCTTGAGTACCAAGAAAAATAAAGAGAGTCCGTTAGGCGGGGACTAGAAACATAAATACTCTAGCCCAGACAAGAAATCTTCTGTGTACCAGGACAACAAATAAACTAACCGCAAGTCATAATCTGAACCAAAAACAACTGGAACTATAATCACCACATTCAACAGCTGTTTATTTCATTGAACTGAACACTCAAAATTAACGTATACTTCACAAATAACATATTAACAACCAACGTGTTCGACCAGAATGTAAAGTGCTAATCATCTCCAGCTAACAAGGAAATATGATAATGTCACCATATGCTCAGTGAGATTATCTCAACAATGGCTAAAACCGAAACATATTTAACATGTACATTAGGCTTCAATATGCCACCAGACCAACAAATTACTTATAGGGACTTGCCATCCTAGCAAGAATACACTCCAACATATTTCTACACAGTTTAACAACTAGAGACAATTTCCGGGCTAACTATGGAAACATATTACAGCCGCGAATCGGCCCGATAACCGGCCTTCCCCTGCAGTCGCCAATACCCATGCTGGCTAGCTCAATGTGCAGAGCCACAACAGCTGAGTAAACCTCCTGCAGGGTCCGTCCGGAAGTAAAATAAAAGAGCCAAATACTTAGTGAGCTAGCCTTTTTATACAAAGTGGCCAGACTTTTCCACATTTGTAAACCAGGGTATCTACCAAACAAACCAAAATCATAAAGCTGCTAAACAGCAGTCTTTGGCGTTCTCGAGCCTATCACAGAAAGATCCATTTCCAAATTTAGGCTAAGAATATGGACATTTCTTATAAGTAAGGTAAAGGACCCTTTTAAACGCTTTAGGCGTGTATAACATATAGTGCTAAACCTATATTTTAAAGACCAATCGGCATAAGATGGGTGATGCGGTCAGCATCACACCAGCCTCCTTTACTTCCCAGGACTGCACCTGGAAGGCTGGATCGACCTGGGAGCCAAAGAAAATTTCTAATAATGGGCCAAAAAGTAAAAATTCCTAAACTGCACAGTTCATACGAACAACGAGGGTCCAAACGCTCAGATTAAACACCGCATGTCCGAAACATTCATACACAGCCAAAACAAGAGGTACATGCAGGCAGGAAAGACGGTTCTTGTAGAAGCAGGCTATCAATACAAATAAAAATATCGTCCTGTCTCCACGATGAAATCTACACTGTAACCGTCATTATTTTTGCGATTATTGGCTCAATGAGGAGCCACTCTCTTTCATGCTGCTACTTTTCGTTCTCATCATCGCTAATCAACAGGTCTTATACAGAACGTCGCTTTTATCTCGGCACGGCTTAACGTATCTTCTTCTTTGGGTAATTCTCCAGCCATATGTGCTTTCATAGAGAAAGCATCGTTAGTTATGAGTTCAGTTATGAGTTAGATTATCTTCACAGCACTCCGGGCACATCCATGGGTGCTCAGATTCCCCTCTCAACATATTCATCGGCGTCGCGTGGTTAAAAGTACCAGTCCTATATTGGTTTATAATATCTTGTGCGTCCGGTGGGCCTCTCGTGCTTGGCTGTGCCGATCTTTACTCCCAGTTCTCGTATTCTTAGCAGTGATGTGGACACGTTGCTTCCAAAATCCTCAGAACGTCCTATGTCTCTAAGGGCAATGACAATGTCTGCGTGATCCATCGGTCAGCCATCTTCAATTAATGCAGTACCTGCCAGTCTATCAGCTCTTTTATTGCCAACAACGCCTGCATCCTCTGGGACGAATATGGAAGTAACTGCACACACAGGAGAGTTTTGCAGTGACTCAGACCACTGTCTGCGTAACCAGCCTGCCTCCAACCGATCGTCTGTGTCTGTGTCTTGATCCACATGTTCGAAGGTCTGGCTCTTCCTCGTTTTTCGGGAACGACCCTCTAACACTTTCTTTCTAGACCACTATGACGTCTACCATGGATAAAATACCTCAGCTTCAGGACAGGATGCTGTTTATGAGCCAATTTCCTCAATGCTGACATCATGTAGAATGTCTATGTTTTCTTCTTCTTGGTCTAAGGTATTCTGATGATTTCCTTGCAGCATTTCAGTTGAAGAGCTCCGTACTACTGTCTGACAAACAATCGGAATGGGGGGGGGCGGAGCTAGAGGGTTGCTCAACTAAATCGCCTGATGCGGAATCGAACCTGAGAAACACGAGTTTGTTACATGCATTCACTAACCTTTAAACCACATACCCACCATGGTTCCACAGAATATAATCTCGCTCACATACAATGGATAACATACTTGCCTATCGATACTGTGGTCGAATGATCCACAGCTCCAAAACAAGCATGTTATGAAAGATGAGTAATTATAGACTTGCTTAATTAAATCCAGCTCAGGCCGAAAAGTGAAGAAAATGATGTTCTGGTGGCTGGTTTTTGGTCGTACATGTTATTCCATTGGTGGCATTCAAGTGTCCATAGTAGGGATATGGAGCTTTCCCTGCCACATGTTTTGCCCACTTTCCTTATTTAAACTTATTTATTAAAACGCCTCAACAAGAGAAATGGGAGAAAAAATCATCATCATCATCATCATCAAGGGCCATGTCAACGGGCGTTGGCGAACATGTCTCTCCAGAGTCTCGTGTGATATCAATTGTTAACTGATGAGCTGTGGTTATAGTAGTACACAGCTAGCCGGCAATAGCTGGAGAGGAGGGGGGGGGGTAACATTAATAAGTAGGCCGTATGTGGCATGTGCATCAGGGTCCCCTGGGTATATGGTGCTATGACTTTAAATAGAGGTGGAAATGAGAAATTATAGCAACGGGGCGGGTGTTGTATCACAGTGTTAGTTGTCAGGGGCTCTGTGAAGGGGTCAAATTGTTGTGTCGGCTAACTACATTAGGGGTTTTTAGGGTTATTGGGGGAGGGGGGGATTAACTACACATAGTGATATGACTTTCCATACACGGGGAAAGGAAATATAAGTTTTTTCTATACTTTTCGTTGTGCTTGTCGGCTCTTGCCCCTCTTTCTGATACTATGTCTTCTACTATTAATTTTTCCAAACCGTCCTGGCGTTTGAATTTGGCAAAATAGTTTAGTTTATGATGCAAATACCTTCTTACTTATTTCAAAATGTACCCTTCGTGTCCACACCCCCCCCCCCCCCCCACATCTTTTTTTTTAATTACAATTTCTGTTGGGATCAAGTTGACCTTGGTTGTTTAGATGCTATTGCTATGTTGTCCTGTCGGTTTAGTTTTCTAGTCACAATTTGTGTTGTACTCCGTTGATAAAGACTTGGGTCTATAGGTTGTTGTATTATTGCTCGTTATGGTCTAAACGTCAGTTTTATTTAAGCTTGTCTTTTCCAATCCACATTTTTTGTTGCATTTAGTGCTGTTAACAAGACCATTTTCCCTGATGTTAATTTTTTTAATATGTCAATATTTATTGTGTTCTTTGTCCATAATTTTATGAGGATCTTTCTGTAGTATTTCAACTCAAAAGCCGTTTATACGTTTATGCAAATATCATTGCCAGGTGTGGTCAGCTGGGGCTACGGCTGCGCAGAAGCCGGCAGATCCGGTGTCTACACTGACGTCTTTGCCTTGAAAGCTTGGATTAACGAAAATATAAACCCCTAATTTGGCCAAGATGGTTTTAGCAGCTTCGCACTCAAAATTTGGCCGAGCACACTTGATTGGTGAATACTTATTGCCAGCCACAATTTTACAACTTTGACTAAACAGATAATGGCTTACATCTGACTTGTGGGTTCATTGCACAAAATACCAAAACCCTAAATTATCTAATTGTTAAAGTACAACGGTGATTTTGTAAACAAAGAATGGCTGGTTAGTAATATATTTTTAAATATTTTATTCCCTAACTGAGCACGCATTTGAGAGATCTTAATAAAGCAGATTATATTTCAAACTGTTGTTGTGTTAATTTGTATATCTTCTTTTTGTTTTCTCTATCTCATTCTACCCATCCTTCCTGCTTTCTCATGTGTATTCTCCTTCGCTTTCTTCTTCTGTTTCTTCTTCTTCTTCTTCTTCTTCTTCTTCTTCTTCTTCTTCTTCTTCTTCTTCTTCTTCTTCTTCTTCTTCTACTACTACTTCTGCTTCTTCTTCTTCTTCTATCTTCTTCTCCTCCTCCAATACAGTACAAACACCCAGACCAAGAAATAATGGTGCAGCCTCACACGACCTCTTTTTGTCACCCCTTACAGCATGTACTAGTCAATCAGGTGCCATCTCCACACTAGCTTTTTGCTGCTACTGATCTCCAACACGCTCTATCTTTCGCCCTGGATGTGCTCTGCCTGAAACTGCTGTTCGTCTATCTCTTGGTGTCACCTCACAACATTACAGAGTTAACTTTTTCTTAGCTTCCATTCAGTAGTATTGCAAGGTCAGGCTGTACCCGGTGCGAAAAACTACTCCAAACACATTCACACACATTTTTCACGGTTAAAAATACATATTGTTGCCACCCCCCCCCCCCGACTCAGTTATGACACCTGGTATAGCTGCCATCCATCCCAACCCCTCTCACGCACGCCATTTTCTAAAGGACCCAGAAAAAGGCGACTTGTTTATTTGCACAGGAAAGGTTAATAAAACAATCCATTCCGTCAAATGTGTTCTACTACTTCCTCGCGTTCACTGGCTGTAAACTCCGGCAGAAATGTTTGGTTGCTCGTCCAAATCTGCACTTTAGTCTTGTTCCAGAACTTGAGTTTTGCGTGCACATCTGTTTCACAGATCTAGTTGTCTTGTATGCAGACAGTTGCTTCTTTGGCTGCCAGGCAGGTGCACTCCAACTTTGAAAGAAAGCCATAACTAGTTGACTCTTACGACATGTATGTTGGGAGCAGTCGCTCTACTCCCCCAATTCCCTTCTCCCCCCGCAATGGAGTTTCGGAACTCATAGGGGGAATCAAATGCCACACCTTGAACTAAGATAGGTTACACTGACTTTGTCTTTGTGTTGCACTCACTTTAACTCTTTCAGTCCCGAGCCAATTATTACTTTAATCCTTTTTGCTCCAGAGACAGACCTAAAGGCAAATAAATACTCCAGAATGAAGGAGTTAAAGGTCGTGGGTTCGATTCCGAACTCCGCTAAGACCGGTCCCAAGCCCGGCTGTAAAAGGAGGAGGGTCTGGCTGAACCTGAGTGCTTCATGCGCCTCCGGAAGTAGTGGGAACCGTGAATCAGCCAGACGGCCTGCATGGAGGCCGCAAGGAGGCAGCCCCTTCACCATGCAAAGGCACAACAGGCCAATCACCTGTTTGCCTTAAACCACGATTACAAGTAACTACAGAGAGAAAACCGGACGGATCTTAACGGCGACGAACTGGCATGGCTTACGGACTACGATTTATGGAACATGGAACATAAGAGGCATTAACGGGAAGGAAAAGGAGTTAGTAGGGGAGATGAGGAAAGCAAAATTAGGAGTCTTGGCTCTGACTGAAACCAAGAAAAAGGGGCAAGGAATCACAGATCACGATGGAAGTATGCTGCTCTACAGTGGTGTCCCTATGACGGAGAGAGCCAAGGGAGGTGTTGGCTGTATTGTGGCCAGGAAACAAGTTAGTAACATCAAGGGATGGAAATTCATCTCAGAGCGAATAATGGTGTTAGATCTGAAAGAAGAAGATAAAATTGTCAATTTTGTCATTGTGTACGGGCCAAATGAAGATGAGCGAGTAGATGTTAAAGAAGAATTCTTTGAACTGCTCCAAAGGACCATAGATGACTGTCACGATGAAATTATCCTCCTAGGAGATCTAAATGCCAGAGTAGGAAATGATCACTCTAGATGGGGTGAAGTGATCGGGAGATAGGATGAAGTATTTTTGAATGATAATGGCAAGCGACTTCTCAGATTCTGCAGGGAACAGAACCTTGTCATTACAAACACAAAATTCCCCCACAAGCGTATACATGCATACACAAGATGTGAACCTTCAAAAAATGAAAAATCCATCATTGACTACGCCATAGTTAGGAAAAGTTCATTCAAGTTTGTGAGAGATGCCAGAGTCATGAGAGGACCAGAGATTGGAAGTGACCACTATCTGGTCACAATAAAGAGAACAACTGAAAGAACTGCTCCAACAAGGCAACACCGACAACCGTGCAAGAAACCAAGCAACCAAGAAGGGATGAGGATTAAAGCATACAAGCTAAGAGAGCCAGATATTAAGGCTAGATACCAGGAGCTAATAGTGAAAGCAATAGGAACTGAAGAAGAAGCATCAGAGGACACTGAAACCCTCTGGTGCAGATTCAAGAATATCCTCACAGCAGCTGCAGTAGAAGCATGTGGTGAAGTCCCGAGTGGAAGGCGGGGACATAGGACACCTTGGTGGGCGGAAGAAGTTAAATTGAAAATAGGAGAAAAGAAAAGGGCATGGAAGCAATACCTGGCAGCCAGGAACACAGCTGAAGAAATAGAAAAATATAAACAATATGTGGCACTCAGAACAGAGACCAAAAATATTGTGCTTAAAGCAAAACAGAAATCATGGGAAGAGTTTGGAGAAAAGTTGGAAAAGAATGCAAGAGAAAACCAAAAACTGTTCTACAAGACCCTTAAGAACATGAGGAAAGAGAAAGAGTGCCCACTTAAATTCATAAAAGACAAGGAAGGGGCTCTGCTTACTTCTACAAATGATATCATGGGCAGATGGAAAGAATACTTCTCAGAGCTCCTCGGCGTTGAGGGAAGTCATGACCCAGAAATAATGGACCTCACTGCTGAGAAGGAATTCAATCATGGGGAAGATAACATCAGGATGGAAAAATTGAAGGCAGCTATTGAGAAGATTAAGCTGGGAAAAGCAGCAGGTCATGATGGTATAACACCAGAGATGGTCAAATATATGGGAGCCGAAGGTGAGCGCCTTCTACTGAAGGTTCTCCAGGCAGCCTGGTGTAGCAAAACTATACCAAAAGATTGGGAGATTGCCATCATTATACCTATATTTAAAAAAGGTGATAACAGACAATGTGAAAACCACAGAGGCATATCCCTCCTCAGCGTTCCAGGTAAAAGTTACTCTAGAATTCTTGAGCAGAGACTTAGAAGTCTGGTAGAGCCACAGCTGGACGAGGCCCAATGCGGCTTCAGAGCAAACCGAAGTACTCAAGACCGTGTCTTCACACTGAGACAGATGAGTGAAAAAGCCCTGGAATATAAGAGTGAGATGCACTTATGTTTTTTGGATCTGGAAAAGGCATTTGACAAGGTACCCTGGAACAAGCTCTGGGACTGCTTGGCAGGGAAAAACATCCCAGCACCCCTGATCAGTGCAATACAGAGTTTCTACAAAAGGTGCAGAAATTATGTAAGAACAGCAGACCAAAAGTCAGAAGAATTCAAGACCGCCAGCGGTGTTAGACAAGGTGATATTCTCTCACCTTACCTCTTCATTCTTATGATGGATGATGTCATCAAGACCTGTAAGGAGAAGACAAAGAAGTACTCTGTAGGGTACTGGAAGATGAGACCAATCTGTATATCAGAGCTGGCTTTTGCAGACGATGTGGCCCTGATAGCTAAATCAGAGTCACACCTTCAGTCCAACTTACTTGTCTGGAAGGAAGAGCTCGAAAAGAGAGGGATGACCATCAGTATCTCCAAAACTAAAACCATGGTGATCTCAAGAGAGGAGAAGAAACACCAGATCATGATGGGACAGTATGCATTGGAGCAGGTTAACCAGTTCAAATACCTTGGAGTTGTACTTGACCAAAACGGAGTCATTAAGACTGAGCTGGCTACACGGGAAGCAGCTGCTGGGAGACTCTTCCAGGCCATAAACCGAGGGTTTCTTAGCAAAAGAGAAATTGGCAAGAGGACGAAAATGGCTGTTTACCGCTCTACCTATGTACCAGTCCTGACCTATGGGTGTGAGTCATGGGCAATGTCAACAGCTCACAGAAGCCAGCTGCAGGCCTCGGAAATGAGATACCTGAGAAAGGTGGTCCAAGGGACAAAGTCCGCAATCAGACAATACGTCAAGATCTTGATATCCAGCCCTTACAAACCCGAGTAGATCAGTCACAGTTACGATGGTTTGGACATGTATGCAGAAAGGGAGAAAATCGGCCACCATGGGAGGCTGAGAACCAGGGAACCAGACCTCCGGAACGACCCAAGGTGCGCTTGGAAGACAACATCCGACAGTCATTGACTGACAGAGGACTGGAATGGAACAAAGCCAGAAAGAAAACTGCTGATAGAGACGTCTGGCGATCTCTCTGGCAAACCTCTACACCCCAGGGTAGAAGAGGAGCGACTAAGTAAGTAAGTAAGTAAGTTATTGGGGGTGGGGTTGCGGGAGGGAGGGGAGGGGGAGTGGAGAGATGGTCTGGAAGATATTCAACAATGAGAGGAAAATAGGCGGATTTTTAATTAGGCTGCAACAGGTACTGTGAGCGTATTGAATCTTCTTTCGAAACTGAGGAAAGAGACGGAGCACGTGTAAGACTATCCCTCGTTCATAGTTCTTGATTTATTCATTCATTTAACAGGGTACTGCGTGGTCACAAGCATTGTGTCCGCCTCGAGTTGTAGAGGTTCCGGGTTCAATTCCCGATAAGGGCTGAAATGTTTTCACTCTTACTTCTATTAATTCCCCCTAGTCTTTGTGTAGTGAGATCGGACGCTCGCGCAAAAAAAAAAAAAAACCCCCCTTGGCAGTTGGAAATCGAAAAGAAAAGCCTATCGGCGCCTTCTTGGCAAAATGTTAAGTTAAAAATCTACCTAAAGTATTTCAGGATCCTCGCTGGTGCTACAGAGTCTGTGCACTGTGCTGAGCTTCTTCGGACTCAAACTTGAGTTAGAAGAAGAACAGACACTTATGGTTACTATCCGTGTGCCACGATGTTGATATGTTGTTCAAACCTCAAAACTCATCCATTTAACATTTACAAGAGTTAGGACAACATCAAGAAACTGACGAACAAAGATATGAGAAAATGTACTACCATGGCAAGAGACAGGGTATGTTGGAGATTTGTTGCAACCAACCTTAATTGTGAAGATGGCACCCGAATTATTAATTCAAACAGGTACATCTTTTTAACCCACAGGGGAAAGGGGTTGACTGCTGTAGAATTAAGAGAATAACACCAAGAGGTGGACGAACAGCAGTCTGAGGGAATGTACATCAAGGGCAAACGACCGAGGATTTTTGAAATCCATTCCAGCCATTCTGTATTGTGGAGGGGCTCAGATATTTTGATTGAATTAAATAGTTAAATCTGTCAAACCTGGATGGTGGGGGGGGGGGGGGGAGAGAGACAGCGATACAAGTGAGATGATAACATCAAGAGAGAAAAAGGAGTGAGTAAGAGAGAGGAGACGAACAACAATTTCAGAGAAAGCCAAAGCGTGTTTGAGATCTATTGCTCTCCGTATGGGTTCCGGGTCCCCTGCCCACTAACAAACATGTCATAAAGGAGACTAGTTGGAGTTTCTTTCGAAGTAATTTTACCTGAGAGGGTAGGAACAGTCATAGGACGGATGCGCACGTAACACCTAATTTCTGGAGCAAGACCAAAGTCTATGAATAGGTTAACAACCAAATCTCTCGCAAGAGTGGAACCCTCGGTGAACGTGAAGAAGAAGAAGAAAGAGATCCATTATTGCCAACCTTAGTTGTGAAGACGGCTTCTCATGGCTCCCTAACCGTCAGCGCCGCCATGACGCCACCTACAATTGTCTGCCCTTGAATAACTTATGATCGCTTCCGTCTGCATCTCAGACTTGAAATTTTCTATTGAAAAAATCTACAATTTTAGTGAAATTCATCATAGGAGATGTTGAAAATGTAAGTCAGCCCATCATGAATATAATCATACAGTGAATAAGGTCCATATCGCTAGCTGTCAAGGATAATTAAATAGGGAATTGTTGGAGGAGGCGTTTGTTGATGTTCTAGTAGTTTTACTTTTACTTTCGTTTTTCTCTTTCGGGGCCTTCTCCGGGGCTTGAGTGTTTCTTTTGTAAATTTGTCTTGGTTTGATGCTTCTTTACTTTTCAAAATTGTCATTCCTGATAGGCTAGAAAGTTTACATTTGTCTTTTTTTATACTAGTGTTATTTATGTTTGTTTTAGTTTTTAGATGAGTGTAAGATTGTAACTGATGTCTTTCGAACAGTGAAAGTAATTACACGGCAGCGCTGTACTGTACTTCGAAGTGAATCAATAATAAAAATAATGGATGCTAGTGAAATTTCTTCTTCCTCTGTGTTCATCCTAAGATGTAACTGTGTTGTGCCCCTAACTTTACAGCATAGCTGCGATATTTACGCTTTTCAACAACACATCCGACCTCTCTTGTTTATTGACAGGGTTAACATTCCCGAAAGTGAATGTTTATGTGTTGCTTTTTATGAAACCATCACAACTAGACAGGGATTCAAATATACAGTGAGATGATACATCACTGAAGTCAGTTCTAAGTACAGCTATTAACATTTTAGTGATGTATACCACCATAAACAAAGTATAGTGTAATCTTACAAAAGATGGTTTCCGAGTTGCGTCCCGGTAAAATGTAGGGTGAAAATGGCTAAATGTTTGCATTTTGTGGCAGTAAAATTTTGGCTATCTTCAGAATAATGGTCTAAAATTATCGAGGCCGAAAATATACCCTAACAGGGCCTCAGTCACATGTAAATTGCGGACTTCCGGCATCTTAAATTGCACACTTCCAGTGTCTACCGCCACAGCCGAAAATATCTCCCACGCCGCTACGCACAGTGTGGACTGGGGCTAAACTAGATGGCTGGGACTCATGAGCAGCTTCCTTCATTTTATTTGCTTGTGAGTCGCAGCCATCTAGTTTAGCCCTAATTCACGCCGCATGTAGCAGCATGATAGATACTGTCGGCAGTGGCGGAAGTCCGCAATTTACATGTGGCGGAGGCCCCGTTAGGGTATATTTTGGCCTCGATAATTTGGGACCGTTACTCGGAAGATAGGCAACATTTTTTTTTTATTAACGAATCCCTTAGCAACTATATATCATTGCAATCGGAGGGCATTGGTGCGTAACTGTGTGTGCATTTCTTAAATACCTATGATGCAGTATGGGCATAATTAACATATTCAGGTTGAGGGGTTGACTTCATTACGCTGTGTGTATTCCATATGGCTCGATGTCTCTCTGTACAATGGCCAGCTCCCTGCAGAGGGTGCCACACAAAGAACAAACACTAGCTCCAGCAAGAATCCCCATGGGTCTCCGTAAAAAATTGCACTTATGAACAAAATGGAGGGTATTAATTTGGATCCAAAGAACTCAAAAACTGTGAAAGAGTTTTGGACAATATCAGATAGAGTACTATTAGTAAAACTTTGCGGCAGACCATTTGACATCAACTTAGTACAGATTTATGCCACAACAGCAGAAAGTTCAGAGGAAGATATTGACGCATTTTATGACGAGTTAGATATGGCTGTTGATCAGTGCAACAATTTTGAAGTAACAATGGAACACAAAAATAGGAAGTGAAAAAGTGTACGGAATAATGGCTGGCTATGGCCTAGGAGAAAAGAATGAGAGAGGTGACAGATTAATAGCATGGGCTGAGTCGCGCATAATGATAATAGGTAACACCTAGTTTAAACAGCATCCTCGAAGATTGTGAACTTGGAAAAGTCCTGGCGATAATGTCCGCAATCAGATTGATTATATTTAGATTTCAAGAAGATTCCGGAGAAGCTTGGAGCAAAAACAAGACCAGGAGCAGACTGCTTTAGTGACCATGTTCCAGTTGTAGGAAAAATTAAAATAAAACTAAAGAACATTGGAAAAACATGACCATGTTCCAGTTGTAGGAAAAATTAGAATAAAACTAAAGAATATTAGAAAAACACCACAGAACATCAAGTTAAATTTAGGAATTCTTAGAACTGATAAAAAAAATTAAAGAACAGTACATTGTCACTGTACGAAAACGGTATAATGCAATGGAAATTATGCAGACTATTGATTAACAGTGGGATATATTGCATGAGTAAATTCAGCAGACATCAAAAGAGACAATCCCACCAACCCATAGAGTTGCAAAAAAGAAATGGATATCAACTGAAATTCTGCAGTTGATGGATGAAAGAAGGAAGGAAAAAAATGATAAAGAATTACATTCTAGAATACAAAAGGAAATAGTGAACAAATGCAAAGTGACTAAAGAAGCCAGGTTGAATCAAATGTGTACAGAGATTGGGGAAAATCACAGGAAAGACTCACATTCCATGTACCAACAGATAAATATGTTAACAGGACAGATGACACGTAACAGCACTTGGATGTTTGAAATCAAAAGATGGTGACTTATTAATGGAACATAGTAATATAATTAACAGATGGACAGAGTATATAGGGGAATTGTATAATGATAATAGACCAGATGAAGAACTGCAGACCATCAATGATGGTCCACCAATAATGACTGCTTAAGTTGAGGATGCAATACATCATATAAAGAAAGGAAAAGCACCCGGGCCAGACAACATCTCACTGGAAGAAATCGAAGCACTGGGAGATTTTGGAATTGAAATAATAACTAAACTTTTAAATGATATTTATAATAGTGGGTATATTCAAAATAACCTTTTAAAATCCATATTTATAGCTCTGCCAAAGAAACCATGCACTTTAAAATGTGAAGACCATCGCACAATAAGTCTTATGAGTCACATGACTAAGATTTTACTGAGAATAATTATGAGAAGAATAAGAAACAAAATTAAACCAGAAATCAGTGATGAACAATGTGGATTTGTAGAAGTGAAAGGTACAAACAATGCTATATACATCCTAAGGACATTGTCAGAAAGAGCTATAGAAGTAAAGACTGATTTGTACTTATGCTTCATAGACTATACAAAAGCATTTGACTGTGTGAAGCATGAAGAAGTAATTAAACTGTTAGAAAAATTAAACATTGATGGGAAAGATCTATGAATAATAATTGATATGTATTGGCAGCAAACAGCAGCTATAAGAATTAACAACTGTTTAGGTACATTTCAAAGCATAAAGGTTTTTGTACCAGCCAGTCAGATTGCTTCTTGCATTTCTTGCACATGTGGGCTGTTCATTGACGGCTTTCGAGAAAGTTTAATGTTTTCTGTAATTTTACATCAATTTTTGTTTCTGGGTTTACCTGTGCCCAACGACGACAAAAAAGGACTGTTGCATCATAGCAACCAAAACATAGTTGGAGGCAGGAAAATGAGTAGAGCCATGTGCCAAAAGTGTCTGAAGGACCTCCAAGGGCCCTACTTCTCAAAGCACAAGTACTAGGATTTATTCAAGCTTCATCCATCAACAAATGCACCCAAAATATTTAAGTTTGTCATGTTTTTTCCCAAGTTTGAAAAAAAAATGTTTGCATAAAGTTTGCAAATCAGAATACTTAATTTGAAAAAATATTGAGATTAGTTTGATTCATGAATATTCTGTTAGCTCATTCAAATTCCTACATGAATATGTATAGTTTTGTACTTGTTAATTAAACACTTTTTTTTAATCCCCTACTGAAAACTCTTGTCTCCAGAAGTTTAACAGAAATTCCAAGTGACCAGAAAATCAAGAGTTTCTGGGAACAAATATGTACTAACCGTGGACTAATTATGTATATCTTCTTCTTCTTCATGTTCACCAGCTGTACACTCCAGCAGAAAGTTCTGGTTGTTTGTCCACTTTTGGATATCACTTGTTCCAGAATCTGAGTGTTACATGCACATCCATTCAACAGTTCTGATTTATTTGTATGCAGAATACTTGTTCCTTGCCTGTTAGGCAGATGCACTCTGACTCTTGTTGCTCTTACGACAGTCTTGTTGGCGAGGCAGTGGGTCTATTCTTGTTTTCCCCAAGGTGGGACACCGGAACCCATAGGGAGTATATTCACAAAACCGATGTAATACGTCTCCCTTGAGGCCTACGTCTAGACGCTCACCTGTGGATCGGAAGGTCATGGGTTCGGCTCCTAATGGAGCCAGACTTTTTTTCTTTCCAAACATACATAACCTTGACTCCCAGGTCGACCCAGCCTTAAATGGGTACCAAATGAAGTCTGGGAAGTAATGGCAGCCAGTGTGATGCTGACCACATCACCTGCCAAGTGCCATATTGCTCTTTAAAATATAGGTCTAGCCCTATATGCCCAATACACCTAAAGGCGTGAAAAAGGGTCTTCATTTTTTTTTAACTTACTGGGGCCTAAATCTTTGTTCATGTTAACTGAGTGTTGATCTTAAGCGAGTTCATGTTAATGAGGTTTTACTTGGTCTTTTCTATTATAGGGTTTAGCTATGGCACATAGCATCGATGATTTAACGACCTCCTGTGCTGAAGCATCGTCAAGAAATATACCTCTTCAGGCGGACCTGGAGAAGTTTTCACTTCTCAGTAAAGATGATGGAAGCAAACTTCGCCGACCTGTGCGTCCTATTGATCGCCAGCGTATGCGGCCTTGGCTGATGGAGTTGCTAGACCTTGGGAATGTGTTTGGTTTACGATGGACGGATCGGCGTTTGGGCATATTTCAAATTTCATGGAGGCATGCATCGCGGTTGGGCTGGAATCTGGAAACAGACGGGGATGTGTTTGAAAGATGGGCAAAGCATACAGGTAGGGCCTTTAAAGTGATTGCATCCTTATTGTATGCAGGTTTTCCCCCTTTGGGTTACCAGGCTCCCATTTGGGTCGAAACAAAGAAAAGATCCACTGCCCCCTTACAGACATGTGTTGTAAATGACGACTAATGAGAGGCGATTCATTTGAAGTCAAAGTGCACATTCCTGAGAGGTAAGGAATCAGCAGTCTGCACATAAATAAGCCAGATCAGTATAAAAGCCAGATCAGTATAACAGATCTGCAGGCAATACTCAGGTTCTGGAACAAAGATATAAAGTCCAGAAGGGCTAAACAACCATAACTTTCCGCCCGCGTTTACAGGCAGTGAATGTGAAGAAGAAGAAGCATCCATAATGTGTATAGATATTGTTGACGGATTATATCTTTCTTCTTATAGTCCTTGTCTTGTTTTGTTGGACATCTCGTCTGTCCACATCTTTCTGTCTTAGGTATTCTTCATGTCACTGTTGACACATAAGGCATTCACAGGTGATCTCCACAGCTGTCAATCTATTGTTGTATTTTTTTTTTAAACCTGTGGTATCCAATGTCATTTTACATTCCTTCATTTCTCTTTCTGCCATCTTTCTTTAGGTTTCCCTAGGTCATCCACCTATCCTTTTTCCATCTGCTATTTTTCAGAGAGTTGTGCTTGCGAAAAAGTCGCAAGACATTCTGCAAACCTGGCCAAACCATCTCCATTTTCTTCCTGTGATAACATTTGTCAGTGGCGAACATTTTATTATATTTCTCAGCTCTTTATTTGTGATCTTGTCTGTCTAGTGTACTGTGAGCATCTCTCGTAAACTCCCTTGCTCCAGTTTTTCCCTTCTCATGGCACATCCATAGAATTTGGATACGTTTTACGTTGCATCATTCGGTTCTTTTTGTAGGTTAATGTATTTCAAGACATCTATATTGTGCCTTTTAACTGTCCAGATAGCCATTAGCCTTGTTTGACAGTTGATCTTAGAAAAACACTCCGACAGGAGAAAAACAGGGCACTGATCTTCTTATTCAGCAGATTCTTCAGCATGCTTTGTCCCAAATCTGTTGATGTTAACCTTTCCTTTGGTGTAAAAACAAAAAACAAAAACAGGCTGAGAGAGGGATCATGCTGCAGGGGCAAAACATGGTCTCTACAACCACCCAGGCTTTGTGCTGAAGAGATGAGGAACTTGACCTTAACTGGTATCACTGTGGGCTGCGTGGTTTCGAGGCATGGTGCCCGCCTTGAGTGCTAGAGGGTTCAATCCCCGTTAAGGGCTGGGATTTTTTCACATGGACTTGGATTTCTAGTAAATCTGCCTGGTCTCTGGGTAGTGAGACCGGATGCCCGTGTGCATTGTTGTGGACGTAAAAAAATCCTTTAGCAATAGGAAATCGAATAGAGTAGTCTAACGACGCTGCCTATGCAAAATTTGGAGTCAAAAATCTACTACTACCATGATGCCATGATGTTGATCCGTTGTTCAAACCTCAAACTGTGGGCTTAATTTCCAGTTAACCTACAGCACCATGGAATACGGTCCTTTAGAAGACAGAAAGTTTCAATAATGAAAGTGAACAATTCTAATTCATCACCAGTCCCTATTTCTTCAAGTTATATCTTCTTTTTTTTTTTTGTTCACCGGCTGTAAGCTCTGGCGGAAAGTCCTGGTTGTTCACCCTTTTGGACTTTGGCTTTGTGCCAGGGCCTGAGCTTTGTGTGTACATCCGTTTTACTGGCTTATTTGTGTGCAGTTGATTGTTCCTAGTGGCTCCGGCAAATGCACTCCGACTTCGAAGGAAGTCCCCAGTCAGTCTACTCCTGCAGTGTGCAAGACGACAAGCTTTTCAGGGAGGCAGTGGGTCTGCTCTTGTTTTCTTCACAGTGGGGACCCGGAACCTACACGGGAGAATTCGGTTATATTTTAGTTATATAAAAGGAATTTAGTTACATAAAAGCGACCAGCTGAAATTGACAGGAGTTGTAACAGCTATGATGACTGCCCTTTTTGATGTTACGTTGCTTGTCGAAACATCCCCTTTGACTTAAGGTGTTCATTGTGATAGATAATTTTAAAACTCAAGTTGAACACGTAAATAAATCAGATCTGCCACAATGTGGTTGTTAATCAATACATCACCTGTCATCTCCGACTTGTTAACTTTTACTCACTGATTTAAGAATATACATCATAACACACTGGGCATACCCGTAGATGCTGCATATCTTGCAGCAAATGTCTTCAGGTGTAGATGCTAACTTTTTCCAGAGTACAATGGCTACAAACCTGCCACTGTCTTCCTCTGCCCGCATCGCTTCCCACCCAAACCACACCAACTCCTTGTTTACACACACTCCTGCACATATTATTTGACCTGACCTTGCGTCTTTCATCAGAACTTGTTACCAAACTTTCTTCAGAATCTCTCTTCTCTTGAGCACAAGTGCTTCGGCAGCTATAGCTCCCATAGCCAGAAAATCTGCTCTTCCATTTCCTCCCAACCCGCGTGCCTCGAACAGCACATCCACTTGACTCCCTGCAACGCCGACGTGCTCCCACATCAGACCCTCCCTAACACTCCGCAGCACAGAACGAGAACCAGTAACCTGGGTCTTGGGTGGGTGGCAGAGAATAGATATTCTAACTCATTAACCGTGAAAAACTGCTGATTGTGCCTGACACACGTTTTCATAGAACAGTCAGCACTCAATGGATGATTTGGTCAGTATCATGCTGGCCGCCTTTACTTGTCAGGACATTTCCTAGTACTCATTTGGACGTGTTTGCAAAATACCTGATGACGTTTTGGCATGGACAGCTCTCCAATGAGAGCAGGTGGAAAAAATTAAGCAAGGGCAGTCTTAGGCGGGAGGGGGGGGGGAAGCAGTTTTAAAATTGAGTTTTTAATCTGTAGTTGTATTAATGCTTTCTTCTGCTTCTCTGGTCCTCTTCTGCGTTTCAACGGCAGGTTCTGTAGTGGTCTTAGGTGCCAGCCTTGGTATGTGCTTTGTAGATGATAATATTTATGGTCTCAGATATTTCGTCTGTCCATTGTTTGTGTTGTCGACCTATAGAGGTGCTTCTTTTCTCTCTGTGGTGTGACATCTGGTGGAGTCGGGAAACATTTCCAGATCACCGGCTCAATGTCTGTGTAATACTAATTTTAGATATGTTTTATTTATTGTTGCTTAATTGATAAAGTGCCTTCTCCACCCTGAAAATTGGCTGCAGTGGATCTCCAACACACTTTGTCTCTGTCATCCCACTTTGCTGTCTACCTTTTACTTGCATAACTTTTCCTTCTAGTGTGGTTTTTGGGAATGCTACAACTTTTAAGGTGGCCAGACTATTTGACTTGTCTCTTAGTTATTTATTTCAACACCTGTCTTTTCATTCCCAGTTTCTTTAAAACAGTGATTCTCAACCTTCTATTGCTGCGACCCTTAAATGCAGTTCATAATGCTGTAGTGACCACAACCACAAATTATTTTCATTGCTACTTAATAACTAAAGTTTATATTTGTTTTCCGATGGTCTTAAGTGACCCCTGTGAAATGGTTGTTCCACCCCCCCAAAAAGGGTCCCGACACACAGGTCGAGAACCGCTGCTTTAGAACTTCAGTATTTGGTTGTTTTTGTTCCCACAAAATCTAAACTATTCCTTGGTTTTTTAACATCTCCAGAGATTCAGTTCGACTTTCTTATTGTTTGTTCAGTGCTAAATTGTGTATGCATTTTTTGTGGATTCAGTAAGTATAATGATGACCATAGATAATAAAGCATTTAACAAAACATTTGCAGGGATTTATAAAGAAGGTGATCCCCCAGAACCGAAGCGATGGAAGGCGAACTTCAGGTGTGCGCTGCACAGTTTACATGATGTTATTGACCTGACAGTGGCCGTGGAGCGTAGAGGTCGGAATGCATGCAGGACATATCGCTTTTTGCAAAGTAATGAAGATAAAAGCACAAACCGGAAGAGAACCAGCCCTAGACGTAAGAAAGACTTTTAGCGTGACTAATATGAATTTCTATACCATTTCTTTTTATTACTAGGAGTTTGTTGAAGTTCGGTTAGGGTGTTACGCTAGTACCAAGTCTGAATCCTCAGTGAAGTGATGGAGGTTTTCCTCCTGTCGGGAAGACAAGAAAACATCATAACATGCACAGTTCATAATGACTGACTAGCCAACTTTTTAATTAAATGGTATGATAGAATCACTAATGTAAAGCTTTGGGAGAGAACTAAACAAATTGCAGTAGATAAAGAGGTGAAGAAAAGGTGCTGGCGTTGGATAGGACACACTTTGAGAAAACTTGAGAACAGTATAACTAGAATGTCTTTGATTGAGGGCCTATGTTCCATTAGGGTTTAGATATAAAACTGAACATAAAATATATCACTTAGCTTCACAATAAAACAAACACATACAAAACGTGAACGTTTCGGCTATAGAGCTTTCATCAGCACATACATAAATTAAACAAACCCACACGAGTACACAAAATCACCTAACTCGCGTATCCAGATGCAGCCACGTGGATGTCTTGCCAGTGCAATGAAAAGAACACACTAAACCGGAGAATAGATACCCATAGAGTGCCAAAGGCCTAAACATTTGGGGTTAGAAGGGCAGAAGAAGACACTAGTTGTGTGACCTTAAATCCTCATGCTAAGGTTATCGAAACAAATGTGAATCTAGCTATTCCCTTGTTGATTCATGGGCCCCAATTCGGGAGAGGGGGGTAGACCCTCCCTCCCACAACATGTAAAAGGCAACTACTAAGGGGGTTTTTCCATTGAAAGATTGCATCTGCCAGAGAAACAAGGAACTAACAGTCTACACACAAATGAAGCCAGATCTGTAACATGGATGTACATGCAAAACCCAAATTCTGGAACAAGAACAAAGTCCAGAAGTGGACGAGTAACCAGAACTTTCTGCCAGAGTTTGCAACCGGTAAATGGTAAGTAGAAGAAGAAGATTTTCTAGCACTAAAAGCCTCACGACTCAGTGACTTACAAAATTCACTACTCCATTTTTGCTCCTTTTTTAACTTAGGGTGTTATTGTGAGTGATGCTTGTTTTATTTTAAAAAAATACTAGATTTAATTGCCCAACTGAGCCCGAGTTAGTGAAAGAAAGTTTCAGTCTCCTGTTCTCTACCTCATCGTGGTCTCATGTGGTTTCGAGGACAGTAGCGAAGTAGAATTTTGTTTTTACTTCAAATTAATTGTTATAAATGATGTAAGAGGAAACAAATTTCCAAAGGGATGTAACTCCAGTGAAAGTTCATTTTTATGTAAATAAAAGAACTGCAGAATAACCTGGCAGCCACTGTGACTGTTGATTGAACTTTGTATCCATGATGGCAGTGGAAAATTTAATCCATGTATTGTTTACGGTTGGAGGAGCTAACAACAGTCCATTTAAAATGAACACATGAAAAACAGAAAGGGTTTGTGATTTATGTTATAGATGCATCCCACATGACCCATGCGGTAATCAGCAATATGTAAGTTATCCCCCTTTTTTTCAGCCGGGGGGGGGGGGAGGGGCTGCATATAGCTAGGTCACAAATGCCGAAAGGGGTTTCTGGGACCTTTCGACAGGTGATCCTCATCCACATGGTGGCACCTTGTGTCACTGGGTGTTTATCACTCGTGTGATGTCCTAGTGGGGAACAACAAACAAGCATGCAGCAATAACTTTGCAAAGTCCATTACTCACTGTTTATCTTTTTTGTATGCTATTTTAGTGAGTACGACGAGAAAGATAATTCTTAAAAATTATATAAATCCTATATTGAAATACAGATGTGAATCATGGACAGTTAGTAAATTAGTAAAAACTTATTTGGAAGCTGCAGAGATGTGGTTTTATAGACGAAGGATGAGAATACCCTGGACAAATAAAAAGAGTAATGAAAAGGTCTTGAAAGAAACTGACTCACGAAGAGAACTGATTGCCCACATCAGAAAGAGACAACCTACATTCTTTGGTCGTGTGATGAGAAGGAGAAAAACTGGAGTACATAGTGACGTTGGGAAAGTTTGAGGGCAGAGGGGGACAGAGAGAAAAGTTGCTGGACAGTCTGACATCAGGGCATGGAGGATCATTTGAGTCACAGTTGATTGAAGTACACAAGACAGAAAGTTGTGGATAACCTGACTACCAACGCCACACAACATGGAGGATCAATTGGTGTCAGAGTTGGTTAAAAGTACACGAGACAGAATGTTGAATTAAGAGTCAACGTCACAGCACTCTGAACACCCCCATAAGCGCTCCGTCCCCATCTTTAGCAGCATACGAAGAGTTAAAATTCCAATGGTACCAGTGACAGTCTGATTGTATATCTGTCTCGCCTTTCCCCTGAGTGTCAAACATCTGCCAGTTCCTCTTGAAACTCCTCGCAGTTCCGTAATGATCTATCTGTGCCTCGGCACTGTTGACTTGCTCCCAAAGGGCCCTCACTTGATACCATCTGCAGGTGGCACGAGACAGAAGGTTGTGGATAGACATGACTACCAACGCCACACTACATGGAGGATCATCTGTGTCAGAGTTGATTAAAAGTACTCAAGACATAAGGATGGGGATAGACATGGCTACCAACGCCACACGACATGGAGGGTCATCTGTGTCAGAGTTGATTGAAAGTACACGAGACAGAAGGTTGGGGATAGACATGACTACCAACGCCACACGGCATGGACTTGAAATAGAAGATGGTGAGCACCGATTGGTTTACAAACTGCCCACAAACTTCTACATGGTTACTCACCCTTGTCTTTTCTCTACAGAAACCAAGGAGGTTCCAGAATATGTGCAGCAGAAATACTTGCAAGAGGATGTCCAGATGGAGATCATAGACTCCTGCACAGAGGAGGAAGTAGTATCTCATCATGAATTTAAAGCTTGTAGGCGAGACAAGGTAAGAATTTTTTTATGATCTGTGGTTGAAATCATGTTTTCCCCGTGTGGGTTTCCGGGGCCCTAGTATAGGGAAAACAAGAATAGACCCACTGCCTACCCAAAAGCATGTCGTAGGAGTTGACTAATTGGGAGCTTCCTTTGAAGTCTGAGTGTATCTGACTGAGAAGCGAGGAACCAGCGGTCTGCGCATAATGAGTCAGATATTTCAAATGGATGAACACGCAACACTCAGATTCTGGAACTTGACTGGAGTCCAGAAGTGGACGAACAACCAGAACAGAATAGAGAGAATTAAGTGATATGATAGAATAACTAATGTAGAGCTTTGGGAGAGAACTAAGCAAGCTCCGGTGGACCAAGAGGTGAGGAAAAGTCGCTGGTATTGGATAGGACATACATTGAGAAAACCGGGGAACAGCATAACTAGAATGTCTTTGCATTGAAACCCACAGGGGCATAGGAATAAAGGAAGGCCAAAAAACACATGAAGAAGAGAGCTGAAGAATGAAGTTGAAAAGATGGGAAGAGCTGCATGCGATAGTGAAGGATAGAATGACTTGGCATCTGTTGGTTGAGGGCCTATGTTCCATTGGGGGCTAGAAAGGCAGAAGAAGAAGAACCAGAACTTTCTGCCGGAGTTTACAGCTGGTGAACACAAAGAAGAAGAAAACATGTTTTTATTGATCCTCTTACTGTGGAGTTGTCGGCTCGTCTTGTCTGTCTTGTCTTGTCCACAATTGCCTCACAGCGTAGTGGGGAGTCACAGTTTTCTATCCTGGGCCAGGTGTGTTGCACGTGTTGTTGTTAGTCCGTGTTGCCACAGGATCTCTGATATATTGTCTATCCATCGTACTCTCGGTCTGCCTCTTGCTCTAGGGCAGTAGTGCTGTTCGTTGTATGCTCGTAGAGGCAGTTGGTCGGTTTGCATTCGCATCAAGTGGCCAAACCACTCTATTTGTTGCTTCTTTATGTATTGCAGGCATGGTGTGGTTCCTCAATTGCTCTAATGTTCTCGTTTCGAACTCTGTCTCTCCTTGTGACATTGGCAGCCTTACGTAAGCATCTCATTTCGCACGTCGTGATCTTTTTCTCCTGTGCTCTTGTTAGGGACCAGGTTTGGCATTGGTAGCAGAGGGTTGGTATAAACATGCAATTTATCAGTTGTCGTTTTAGTGCCATGGTGATGCTTGGGTGTTTTAGCAGTGGGGAGAGTTGGTAAGTTACTGCGTTCGCCTTTTGACATCTTGCCTCAAGTTCCCTATCAATTCTTCCATCATCTGTGAAGATGCTCCCCAAATATTTAAATTGCTGCACTTGTTTGAGTTGTTCGTTGTTAACGTCGGCTCGTGCTAGTTTTAAAAGAAAACACAGGGACTCTGAATCCACGCTGTTTTTTTTTTTTTTTTAAATATATATATATAAAAGACCTTGGCTCCCAAGGTTATTTGCTTAAAAATATGTACCGGAAAACAGTGGCAGCATCGTTGACCCTCTCCTATCAGATGCTGATCGGTTTATAAAAAATATGGATCTGGCATGTCTTGTTCATGATATTTATGTATTTTCACTGGAAATAAATTATCTGTCACGCAAATTGTGGGAAAACACCTTGTATTAGATTCATTGAGAAACAGCAGATCAAGTGGTTTGGCCATCTCGTTAGAATACAGCAAGATCAAATACCATCACAAGCACTACATCTCAGAAGATCAGCTACACGAGCAAGAGGACGGCAGCGGAAACATGGATTGACAACATTAAAGACACTTTAGGCCTTCAAGGCATGACAGTAGCCAGTGACAGCCTGCGTGCACTGGATCGCAAATTAGTTCTCCCCACGCCGCTTAACTGCAGATGATGATGATGAATAAATTATCTTTTCCGTTAAAAGCAAAATAATGGGAAAAAACATAGATTTGCTGGCTTCTAAAGTGGTAGCCGCACGAACACTTGTACTAGACAAAGGAGATGTTCTGAAGACCATTTATGAACTATGCTAATAAAAGTTACAAGGTTTAATTAAATAACGTGTGTAAGAATGTGTGAACAAGGAATTAGTTGTGGATGAAGCGAGGAGAGGTGTGCGAGAGTAGGAGAACGAGTTTTTAATCAGTGTGTACTACAGGAAACATTAGCATTTACACCTTAAGAATCTGTTGTGTGAGATGGAGCACCTATGAGTGTGCCCGGAGGGCTGTGATCTTGATTCTGAAATCAGTAAATCTTTTCCATTCAAGTTTCCATGATTGCATGCCCATTGGCATTCACCTGACCATAGCATTGGCGCTTGAGTTTAAAGGTCTCAAAAGATCCCTGGAAGAAATTGAAGCTTTGGGATATTTTGGAATTGAAATAATAACAATTGTTAAGAAACATTTATAATAATGGGTACATTCCTAATAACCTATTAAAATCTATATTTATTGCTTGGCCAAAGAAACCAGGTACTTTAAAATGTGAAGACTATCGTCTTATGAGTCATGTGACCAAAATGTTACTGAGAATAATTAGGACAAGAATAAGAAACAGGTTAAACCAGATATTACTGAAGAACAGTGGGGATTTGTAGAAGGAAAAGGTACAAACAATGCCATATACATCCTCAGGACTCTTTCGGAAAGATCTATTGAAGTAAAAAAAAAAAAATCTTTGCTTACGCTTCATTGACTATACGAAAGCATTTGACTGTGTGAAACAGATAGAAATAATCAAACTTTTGGAAAAGTTAAACATTGATGGAAAAGATTTACAAATTATACAGAGCATATATTGGCAGCAAACAGCAGCTATAAGAATTAATAACCAATTTGGAACATTTCAGGGCATAAAGAGGGTATTACGACAAGGATGTGTACTATCACCTGATCTGTGCTCATTATACAGTGAATATATAATAAGATGTATCATGGATTTGCTAGGAATTGTGGTTGGTGATCTTAACATAAACAACCTGCATTGTGCTAATGATATCGTCTTGACATCAACAAGTCAGAAAAAAACTACAGGAATTGATAGATGCGGTGGTGGTAGAAAGTGATTTAATGGACCTCAGTTTGAATAATAGAAAGATACAAATAATGGTGATGTCTAAGAAATGAATAGTGGCTAAATTAATAATAAAAGTCACAGGCTTTATTTTAGGACAAGTGCAGAAATTTAGGTATCTAGGCACATGGATAACATCCTATGGAAGATGTATCACAGAGATAAAAAATAGAATACGACAGGCCAAAACTGCATATTACAAAATGAAGATATTTTGCGCAACAAATCCATGTCATTGGAGGTTGGGGAAAAATTCTTGCATGCTGTATACAACCAGTTTTAACATACGGCTGTGAATCCTGGACAATAAATAAAAAGCCGAACAGTATCTTCAGATTTCGGAGATGTGGTTTTACAGAAGAATCCTTAGAACTCCTTGGACAGCTAAGAAGAGCAACCCAGATGTTTTGAAAGAGGCGAATGCTCATAGAAACAGTCAGTCATCATTTTTTGGTCATGTAATGAGAAGATTGAAAATAGAACATGTTGTGACCACTGGAAAGATCTGTAGAAAGAGAGACAGAGGAAGACAGCTCAAGAAGATTCTTGAAAGTCTTTTGTTGTGGCATAGGGTGTCACACACGAGCTGACCCACCAGTTGTGGAGAGGCATGATCGCCCACGCCATTTGACAAGGCACTTGATGATGATGATGAATAGTTTTACTGTTTATTTGAATACAGGTAATAGTTTTACTATTCTTTTACTGTTTTATTTGAAATCAGGTAATAGTTTTACTGTTCTTTTACTATTTATACACATGTAATAGTTTTACTGTTCTTTTACTGTTTTATTTGAATACAGGTTGTAGTTTTGCTATTCTTTTACTGTTTTATTTGAAATCAGGTAATAGTTTTACTGTTATTTTACTATTTATACACATGTAATAGTTTTACTATTCTTTTACTGTTTTATTTGAAATCAGGTAATAGTTTTACTGTTATTTTACTATTTATATACATGTAATAGTTTTACTGTTTTATTTGAACACAGGTAATAGTACAGAAGCTAGACATGAAGCCTGAAATTCTTGTGGAGGACTTTTGCTTGCACCATGATCATGATTATGCTGGGCCTGACAGAACTCGTGAGTTGTATTTGCCATTTATAAATTAGTCGGACAGTTCCTCTGTGATGTTTCTCCACACGGTAATGATCAACAAAAATTGACTCCTTGTTTGGGTTCCGGGGCACTTTTAGAAAAACAAGAAATAGACCCACTGCCTACCCAGAAGCATGTCGTAAGAGTCAACTAATTGGGAGCTTCCTTCAAAGTCAGAGTGCATCTGCCTAAGGGGCAAGGAACCGGCAGTCTGCATACAAATGAGTCAGATCTGTAAAACGGATGCACATGCATCACTCAGGTTCTGGAACAGGGCTGCAGTCCAGAAGTGGATGAACAACCAGAACTTTCCGCCAGATTTTACAGCTGATGAACACGAAGAAGAAGAAGAAAAACTTGACCAGTGGAAGTATAGTTACCAGGAGGGTCTGTTTTGTTAGATAGATCAACTGACAGTGATCTCTTCTGAGATCACCAACTGTGAACTCTGATGAAAAATTATGGGTTGTTCATGTGTGCCTGGCCTTTTTCCAGACTTGAGTAATGTGCACATCCTTCTCATGTGGATTCTGGGGCCTCATTGTGTTAGGGGGGGATAGACCCACTGTCTCCTAGCAAGCTTGTCGCAAAAGTTGACTAATTAGAAGTGTTTATTTCAGTCAGGGTTATCTGCCTGAGAGGCAAGGAACCAGTAGTCTGCATACATATAAGCCAGGTCTGAGCTCTGGTTTTTGTACACTGCTACAGGCGGTGATGCACCTGTGAGTCTTGGTTCTGATGCACCACCACAGGCAGTGATGTACCTGTGTTTGTCCTGGTGCACCACCACAGGCAGTGATGTACATGTGTTTGTCCTGATGCACCACCACAGGCAGTGATGTACCTGTGTTTGTCCTGATGCACCACCACAGGCAGTGATGTACCTGTAAGTCTTGGTTCTGATGCACGACCACAGGCAGTGGTGTACCTGTGTTTGTCCTGATGCACCACCACAGGCAGTGATGTACCTGTGTTTGTCCTGATGCACCACCACAGGCAGTGATGTACCTGTAAGTCTTGGTTCTGATGCACCACCACAGGCAGTGATGTACCTGTGTTTGTCCTGATGCACCACCACAGGCAGTGATGTACCTGTGTTTGTCCTGATGCACCACCATAGGCAATGATGCACATACAAGCATTGGTTCTGATGCACCAGTACAAGCAGTGATGCACCTATGTTTGTCTTGCACCTCCACAGGCAGTGATGCACCTTCACAGGTAGTCATGCCCCTCCACGGGCAGGGATGCACCTCCACAGGCAGTGATACACCTCCACAGGCAGTGATACACCTCCACAGGCAATGATGCACCTCCACAGGCAGTGATGCACCACAGGCAGTGATGCACCACAGGCAGTGATGCACCTGTTTGTCTTGCACCACCACAGGCAGTGATGCACCTCCACTGGCAGTGATGCACCTTCACTGGCAGTGATGCACCTTCACTGGCAGTGATGCACCTCCACAGGCAGTGATGCACCACAGGCAGTGATGCACCTCCAAAAGGCAGTGATGCACTTCCACAGGCAGTGATGCACCACAGGCAGTGATACACCTCCAAAAGGCAGTGATGCCCCTCCACAGGCAGTGATGCATCTCTTCATCCCACAGTAATTTCAGAAAGTGGTGATTGCATTAGAGCTGATATCAGGAAATAAATTCAAACACTTAACTATCAGTAGGGCAGACAGTGGGTTATAAGACAAGACACATGTTGAGGAGAAGCAAACAGAATCACAAAAGTGGCACTAGAATAGGAAACAAATGGACTGGGGGAAATGAGGTGGTCCAAAATACACTCAATAGATTAATGTTGAGATAGGCCTGGGGTGCTGGTCTAAAGTTCTTCCATGGTATTTAGACAATTGCACAGGATAGAAAGAAAATAGGACTGTGTCCATGGAAGTCGGAGCTTGCTAAGGCAGTGATTCCCAAACTGTGCGCCCCGGGGAGCCGCGCCTATTCACAGGGGTGCCACAAAATATTCGAAAATACAAGTTTTGTTTTTCCATTATCTCTTACATACAAATAGTCATACTTTAACCTAGGTTAGAGCACCATGGAAAATTGTAATTGAAAAGAAGGCGCCGCGACTAAGAGAAGTTTGGGAAACACTGCGCTAAGGAATGTGTAACAGCCCACCTGGTAAATCAACCAGCCCTAAAAATGGATGGCACTAGGGGGTCATAGGCATCCTGGGCCATCTTGGCAGTCAGTCGCTCAAAAGAACAAGGCAGAACTTTCAGTGACTTAATTCATGGAAACACCTTAGTTCACCAGGCTTTTTTTTTTATCAGGTGTTTTTTTTCTCTCTCTGGCATATGTTGTTTTAACCCTTTTACCTCGAGAATACTTTTTTTTTTAAAAAGGCAATACCCTGTTAGAATTTGAGGGGAAAAAACTTTAAAAACTGTTTATGAAGTTCACTTATCAGTTTGTTAAAAAATGTATTTATCTATAATGTTTATATAATTTTTCGAAAAATATATAAAAGGACATGTGAAGGGGATGATCAGTAAACCAGAATATGGTGAAGCATTAAATGGAATAGATCCCTGGGGCCTAAAAACGACATGCATATGTCTAGTGATTCATGCTGTGGCTCTATCACTGGGGCTTACGGGAAAATCTGGCGTAAACTTGGCTTTAAAAAATCCATTTCGCTCAAATAACACCCCCTCCCCTCAAATGCTATTGTTATTTACTGTGTTCACTATAGACAAGTTGGAAAAGTGACATTTACGGGGTATTAAAAATAAAGTTAAGGACCCTTTTCCACACCTTTAGGCATATAGGGCTAGACCTATATTTAATAGACCAATCGGCACAAGGTGGGTGATGTGGTCAGCATCATGCCAGCCGCTTTTACTTTCCGGGACTGCCCCCGGTACCCACTCAAGGCTGGGTCAACCTGGGAGCCATGGTTTTTTTTTTTTTTTTGAAGCCAGGGAAGGAACCCACGACCTTCAGATCGGCATGCAAGCCCATAGCTGCTCCGCCATGGTGATTTCCACGGGGGATTAAACCCAACGAGAATTGTCAGTTTTTCGGAGCGAACTGATTGATTTAGACCTGCCATTTACTAGATAAAGAGACACATCTGACTTCATGTGACATTTGTTGTCTGGGCTATGGGCTAGCCTTCCTGTGCAGAAGGATATCATGTCCAGTGTATGTTTCCAGCTAATTTTGTCACAGAGAATATTTGTTTTTCATTTTCTTTTTCCAGACAAAACTATTTTCTTACGTCAAGGAGTGGGTTCCATCGTGTTACAGAAGGAAATTCATAGTGCCCCAGGATCCGCTGATGAAGTCGAGAGCTTACTGATTTCTAATTTAGATCAGCTTGCGTCAGCTGCCATGAACTCAGTCGGCATTGAATCCCTCCAGTCACAAGAAGTAAATGAGGAATCAGCTTGTAGGAAAGCCAGTGAGAAACCAGTTGTTGATATGCGTGAACTGTCGCTGTCTACTGATTCAAGCATAAGAGAATTAAATGTAAAGTATTTTTCAGAACAGACACATTTTGTGAGTGATAGTGCCATCTATAGCAATAACTTTGCAAGAAAAAGAAAGTCTTCGACTGTTGAAAATGAGTGCTTCGCTGCCAGCATTGCTGAGAGCAAAGCAGAGTCTGGTAATGTTGGTAACAATAAGTATTCCCTAAGAATATTTACAAACGACGGCTCAGCGTCGTCCCCAGGCACACGTCAGAGAACCAGCTCTCCGAAAATTCTTTTTCGTAGATCGAAACGTAGCAAAGTGGGATCTGAGAAAAATGTGCCAGACTCTTCTGAACCGCTGATGTCATCATGTTTATTGTTGCTGGAGGCAGCAACTAGACTGGATAATGCTGAAAAAACTGGCACGACATCCTTACAGACTGGCAGACAGAATTTGAAGACGTCGCCCAGATTTCAGTGTCCTGAATTCTCTAGTATAGAAAGTGAAATAAGGAAGGACATGTCTAGACTAAAAACTTCAACAAGTGAATTACCAAAGCCATTTGAATTACAGCGCAGAACACGTCTGTCAAATTGTACAGAAGCCAGCAAAAATGTTGCATCTTTTGGAATTTTACGAACAACTCTTGAAAATACTGATAGAGTTACAGAGTATAGGGGAAGTGTACACACATTTGAAACACAGCCTTTTTCAAATAACTCTTGCAAACCTGCCGTGAGTTCATCAGAAATAAAAATTGTTGTCAAAGAAGCACCTTTTGCAACAGGATTGTTTAGTGGTTCCAGGATTGAACCAAAAGCTTCTCTTGCATTTATCTTAGACAAGCAGAAGAGGAATAAAGAAGATGTGTTGTTGTCCAGAGTCAAATTACCTGCACAGAAAGAAAAACAAAGTGATGGAAGTTGTGAGCCTGCATCTGTTTCAGGTAAAGGCGTTTCTCAAACAGTGCCATCGGTGGCTTGCAATACTTCTGCAGGAACATCTGATACGTGTAAGAAGCCATTTGTCTCCAGTTTTAATACACATGACATTTGCTTCAGTAGTTCCTCAGGGATAAAGACTTATACTGTAAGGTCAATGCCAGGCTCGTTTGGTTCTCTAGTGGTATCACCGACTCCTGCGGTGAGGAATATCAAGTTTACTGCTACCTCATCTCATCCAACACCAGTGGAGGTTCTACCCACTTATTCACAAGCAGAAATAGTTGCTTCTTCAGAATCTTCTGATCTGCATTTCAGTGGATGTCAAAATTTCCCTGCTTTTGAAACAGACAATGTGATGTCTTCCAGCTGTCTCCTATCAGAGTCAGACTGCTCATCAGTCTCCACAGAATCATCGACACTGATAATACAGGAAAAAGATTTATTTACTTTCAAGCCTGGAAAAGATGTGGTCGGCGATGTTGCATTTAATATTGAGCCAGCATCTGCAAGCTCATCTGTTACCCATACCGATTTACCCACAGAAGTGACAGTATCCTCTGAGGACCTTGAGGACAAAGAATCTCGGAGACTTTTGGACGCCGGCACTCAAGAGTTGCCTGGTCAGACATGGCAGGGTTATTCACATGGACAGTCTACAGTTTTGAGACCTGAGTTTTTAGCCAAGGTAGAAAGGAAAGAAGAACTAGAAGATTCTTGCATTTCTGTCATGAAAGCTACTGGACCTCTAAATGATTTGTGCTTATTCAGTGGTGTGAACTCTGAGACTTCAGAAAGAATGAAGTCATTGGAAACGGAAGATGTTGTATGTGAAGCGAAACCATCAAGTTGTAAAAAGGTTCCATTGCATACGCCAGCAGTTCATTCTTACAGTTTTCAACCATATCAAGGGAGAGATTGCATTCGCTCAGAAGTAATTTCACATGACAGTTCTGAAAATTCACTTCATTATTCTTCAAACAAATCCTTACAAGGTCATACATCTGCTTCTGCCAGTTATGAAACTTTAGGAACTAGTAAAAATAATGATAAGCCACTTTATTTGACACATTCGTTTTCTTTGTCACCTGCTGGTACAGCTGTTAAAGTACAATCATTGGCACAACTATGCAAAAAATATTTAGCCAACCTTTTCACAGCACTGGACAATCAGGCATCAGAATCTGATGAAAATGATTCTGTTATGAATCTCCCCAATGTGAACTGAAGAATGAAAAACAAGAAATAAACGATTCAGTTCAGATGGTTTTTTTTACAGCAAAAAAAATCAGTTTCAGAAATCTGGGGCAATTGGGCAAGATATCAGTAGTGGCAATCAACATTTAGGAAATGTCTTCATCGGTGGTGTACCTGGCAAGAGCCAGGAAGTACTCCCGTTGAGTTCAGATTTTCAGTCAAAGAGCACTGCTACTGTGGATATTGCCAACTCAGGGATGATGGGTAGTGGATCCGACTGCCAGGCATCATGTGTTCACAAATATTCTCAGGACGCCGCCACTTTAGCCAGCCTACCACAGATGAAACAAGTGTCAGGCTGCCGGCAGCCAAATATAACATCAAATATTTCTTTAGGTACATCATCGGTACCCAAAAGTGATTCTTCTTTAGGTACATCATCGGCACCCACAGGTGATTCTTCTTTAGGTACATTATCGGTACCCAAAGGTGATTCTTCTTTAGGTACATCATCGGCACCCACAGGTGATTCTTCTTTAGGTACATCATCGGTACCCACAGGTGATTCTTCTTTAGGTACATCATCGGCACGCACAGGTGATTCTTCTTTAGATACATCATCGGCACCCACAGGTGATTCTTCTTTAGGTACATCATCGGCACACACAGGTGATTCTTCTTTAGGTACATCATCGGCACGCACAGGTGATTCTTCTTTAGGTACATCATCGGCTCCCACAGGTGATTCTTCTTTAGGTACATCATTGGCACGCACAGGTGATTCTTCTTTAGGTACATCATCGGCACGCACAGGTGATTCTTTTTTAGGTACATCATCGGGACACACAGGTGATTCTTCTTTAGGTACATCATCGGCACGCACAGGTGATTCTTCTTTAGGTACATCATCGGCACGCACAGGTGATTCTTCTTTAGGTACATCATCGGTGCCCAAAGTTGATTCTTCTTTAGGTACATCATCGGCACCCACAGGTGATTCTTCTTTAGGTACATCATGTGTGGTCATGTCTGATGTTTCTAAGGCTGTTTCTGCAGTCACATTACCTTCAGCTACAGCCGAGGATTCAAACATTTCTGTAGTCACCTCATCTCCACAAACAGCCGAGGTTTCTAACATTTCTATATTCACTTCATCTGAACAAACAGCCAGTGTTTCATAATGCTTCATCTGTAGCTATATCACCTCCAGTCACCACCGATGTTTCTAATCTGTCTGTAGAAACATCATACATGACCATGTTTGATGTTTCTAATTCCCCTTCTGTAGAGGCGCACAATCTGTAACATTGGCCGATTTTTCTAAAACTTCTCACGATGCTTCTTGACATTTTCAATTGTAACTATGTTATTTTTTTAATGAAAAATTGTTCATATTTGGTTGTTTACAATGCATGCTGTAATATACTGTATTTATTTGAGCCATATTGAATTACATCCCCAGACATATACAGCAGTCGTAGAAGTAAATCTCTTCCTTTTCATTTTTTCCCCTGTCTTAATTGCTACCGGACAATCTGGCTCAAGGGAGCTACATTACAATAGAAGCTATTTGGGGCCAATAGCGACCTTAAACGCACAATCCTATTTGTGACCCAGACGGGACTCAATGTTTAGCATGACTGATGTCAAATGCAGAAGAAGAAGAAGCTACCAGACAATTTTACTGCCTTGGGATTGCACCCGTCGTTATATCAACCAGAACAAACTTACACTAGGGGATATACTCAGGACGAGATCGGATCACTTATGGCCGTGACCGATGAAGATGATCTCACACATTTGGCAGTGAACCATGTTTGCATCCCCCCATTGAGTTTTGGTCAGTTCTGGTCAGTACGCATGTGGGTTTGGCACCATGTGTACAAAAAGGAGTGGAAATAGGGCCATTATTGCTCGCTGAGGTTCTTCAGGATCTGAGCACTGAAGAAAGCAGGCTCATCATCATCATCATGTTGTGGAAACTGAAATACGTTGGGGGTGGGTTGCTTTAAAAGAAGCTTTCAGTTTATTATAGAAATTAGAGACCTTGTCATTGTTGTAACCTGTCAGTTTTGTCGTTAAGCAAGTCAAGAGTGGTGAGCACAGTAATGTCACAGTGACAGTTTAAAGATGGCCGCCCACTTTCATCATGCACCTAAGAGGAGCAGCATTCTTTTGTCTGATTTTTGATTGATCATTGAATGGGGTGATATCTATAGAAATTCATCAGCGAGTGGAGGTTTCATCATCAACAATTCTTGATAGGAAACTATCACTTTCAGCTTCAACACCTTACAGTTTCTTGACAAGCATTGGTGTTTCTTTGTTTACATTCTGGAATAAGCTGCCTTAGCTTGTAGACTTGAAGACTGTAGATTTCACCCCTTCACTGATTTTTAAAAAAAATGATTGGTAACTGAACGCTGCTCCTCTTTGGTGTGTGTCAAAGGTAAAGTCGCCGTATTCATCTGCACTGGGATATCACATGCTTAACACTCTAACATAATGGATGAGCACACAAAACTCAAGAAGACTAAAGTGCAGAGGTTGTCGAACATTTAGAACATTCTGCCGGTAAACGCGAAGTAGAAGAAGACCCTAAACTACTGTAGTGGTGGACAAGCTTGCTGCTGTAGCCCCAGTCGTATAAGTGAATAAAAATTGTTGATTCTTTATTAATATCCTTTCAAAGATGACATCACAGGACAGTCCAACATTTTAGAGGGTGGTAAGACTAGGTTTCCCAGCTTTCTGATGCTTTTAACGACCCCAAAACATCTAGAACTGGCCCTAACCCCAACCCACCTACGTCCCACGAGAGAGTGCAGCCTAGGTATCACGACTGCATGCAACCTATCTACCACCCCCTCAAATATTACACTGTCCTGTGACTATGGATTTCCCCTGTTTGGGGTAGGATATTAATAATTTGTTGTACATAACTATTATTTATTCAAAACGCTATAAATTATTAAAGTTCTGAAAGACCCAATATGTGTGTTTAAGAGGGAGAATGTTGCCGTGAGAAGAAAATTTAGCCTTTATGCTTTTGTTAAGTCTACCTCATCTTTCCTGTGGTAGCTGATTTATATTATCACAGTCGACGTGACTGTCCGTTGGCCCATTCCTGTCTTTTGTTTAGTCCCCCGATGCAGCATCTATTTCCATTGTACCTCTGCTGATTGTTCATAATCTGCAACTGCGTGTATCAGTTGGTGTGTTGTCACCCCTCCATCCATGCCATGACAAAAGGCTGTCAAAAATCTTCTCGTGTTGTCTTCCTCAGCCTTTTCCATCTACTCATAAAACCAACAAATGATGACTATCTCTTTCTGATGTTTGTAATAAGTTGTCTTTGAGGCCCTGCCTTTTTCAGAACATCTTGCTTAAGGATTTTTCTATAAAACCACATCTTTGAGGCCTCAGTAAATTGTTGGGTTATAATTGTGGCTACGTTATATGCACCATATAAAATGGCTTAGCAAGTAGTCCAGAAAAGAACTCCTGCAGTGTTGATGTGATCAAAAGAGGTTTGAGTTTTGAACAGCGGATCAGCATCATGGCACCAGGGTAGTAACCCACAAGTGCTCCGTGTTACTTCTAACTCAAGTCTGAGTCCGAAGTAGCTTAGCGCAGTGCACGGTCTCCATAGCACCGGCGAAGATGCTGAAATATTTTTGGTAGACTTTTAACTCAAATTTTAGGCTGGGCATCGCCGTAAGGCTACTCTTTTTCGATTTCCATCTGTCAAGAGATTATTTTTTTTTTTACGTGCGCAACAATACACACGGGCGTCTGATCTATCCAGAGACCTGGGGAAAATTACTAGAAGTCCACGGGGAAAAAAATCTCCCAGGCGGACAACATACCTCGAGACCACGCAGCCCCATGCGATCAAAGAAGACAGACCCAGAGACTGTCCCGACCAGCGACAAAAAGGCCGTCTACCCGCGAGTTATTGAGCAACCCGGTCGCCGATGTGTAAAATCGAATTATTTTTCTGTGCATATTTAAATATGTCCGTATCTTCAAAGGGGGCGGGGGTGTCGCCGTGTATTCATTACCTCGGCAACGTCACCCGTCCCACGTGTCAGACTGATAGTCCCTGTAAACCGATTTACCGGGCCAGGTGCGTTTTTGCCATCACCACTAACTCTGGTTGTCCGGGCGCCACGTTCGCGTCCACAAGTAACGTCATTCATGGTGAGTGCGGTTGCAGAAGCGAGGGCGTGGAATGCACGTGGTAGCAGGGGCGCCAGAACCTAGAAGCTATAGTACCTTGCAGGGTTTCGGGACTAGTATCACAAGACGCCGAAGAGATCCATTAATGCTCCGATCGTCAACCTCAAGAGCTGCACAAGTGTCAAACGATCGATCCCTCCTTCTGTGTTTATTATCCAAAGCCTGCGGTGCAGGGCAGCGTTTCCTAACCTCGTTTCTCGGCCCATCTGCACACTTTCTCAGTCTGATCTAGGTCAGAGGGGTGTCACGTGGTACTGCTGTCTTGGAAAAGAGTCTCTCGTGTGACCTAGGTTGAGTCTGTGGGGTTAGGGCTAGTTCTACATGTTCTAGGGTCGTTGAAAGCTGTGTCGTCGTGTAGTATGGAACACGCGACATCCGCGCTGATTTAATTGATGGGAAGACAACGTGAGGCCCCCAACGTGACACCCTTCTGACGTAGAGGAGTATGAGAAATTGTGAATGACAGGTCAGGTAGTGTGTAGATGGGCCGTGAAACGTGAACAGAACCCCCCCCCCCCCCCAAACCTTTGTACACATGCGGCCCATCTGAAGCTAACTAATCACAGAAACAACAAATAATTTGTTCTAAAGTATGTCATTATATCTTAAGTAGGTCATGGCCTGCTTGACGTTGACCACAAGTCCAGTGCGGTAGATTTTCTGATTTTTTAGGTTTAGACAACCGATCAACATCATGGCACACGGGTAGTAATCCATAAGTGCTCCGTTCTACTTCTGACTCAAGCCTGAATCTGAAGAATCTCAGCAGAGTGCACGAACTCCGTAGCACCGGCGAGGATCTTAAAATACTTTTTAACGCCCGGGCAGCGCCGTTAGGCTACTTTTTTCGATTTCCAACTGCCAAGGGATTTTTCACGTGCGTAAAAAATACAAACGGGCTTCCGATCTTACTACCCAAAGACCAGGGGAAGTTACTAGAAGTCCACATGAAAAAATCGCAGCCGTCACCAGGGCTTGAATCCGGCACCTCCAGCACTCAAAGCGGATTGCATGCCTCGAGACCACTCAACTCCCGTTAGTTCTGAAGTAGTTCATGGCCTGCTTGGTGTTGTTCATCTTTCTACATCTTTCTATGAGTGCCGTTCACAATACTTTCTGTTACTTGATGTTGTGCAGTATGGTAGCTGTTCTGAGTATAATGTTAGTCCTCGACATACCGCCCCCTAACAGTTGCGAGCTGTCAGAACAAAAGTTCAAACTGTATTTTGATTTCGCTGCTTATGTCGCCGTCCTTCGGTGCCGGCAGATGCGGCCGCTTCTCAGTATCGTAAAACGGCACTGCCCTGCCGATTTGTCAATAAAATATAGATCTAGCCCTATATGCTTAGTATGTCTGAAGGTGTAGAAAATGGTCCTCTGCCTTACTACTGTTTTTAAGTTTATTAAATGTGATGTAACAAAATTAAAAGCTGCTGCTGCTTCTTCTTTTTCTTCTTCTTTTTTTTCCTTCTTCTTCTTTTTCTTCTTCTTCTTCGTCTTCTTTTTTCCCTTCTTCTTCTTCTTCATCTTCTTCTTCTTCTTCATCTTCTTTTTTTCCTTCTTCTTTTTCCTCTTAATTTGCCTCTTCTTCTTCTTCTTCTTCTTCTTCTTCTTCTTCTTCTTCTTCTTCTTCTTCTTCTTCTTCTTCTTCTTCTTCTTCTTCTTCTTCTTCTTCTTCTTTTGTCCTCTCACTGATACCAGGTTGTAGCCCAGTGTCGTGGTTTGTATCCCACTAATCCCATGTTGTAGCCCAGTGTCGTGGTTTGTCGTCCCACTAATCCCATGTTGTAGCCCAGTGTCGAGGTTTTGTCGTCTCACTGATACCAGGTTGTAGCCCAGTGTCGTGTTTTTGTCGTCCCGCAGATACTAGGTTAAAACCCAGTGTCGTGGTTTGTCGTCCCACTGATACCAGGTTGTAGCCCAGTGTCGGGATTTTGTCGTCTCACTGATACTACGTTGTAGTCCAGTGTCGTGGTTTTGTCGTCTCACTGATACCAGGTTGTAGCCCGGTGTCGTGGTTTTGTCGTCTAACTGACATCAGGTTGTAGCCCACTGTCATTGTTTTGTCGTCTCACTGATACCAGGTTGTAGACCATTGTCGTAGTTTTGTCGTCTCACTGATACCAGGTTGTAGCACAGTGTCGTGGTTTTGTTGTCTCACTGATACCAGGTTGTAGACCATTGTCATTGTTTTGTTGTCTCACTGATACCAGGTTGTAGCCCACTGTCATTGTTTTGTCGTCTCGCTGATACCAGGTTGTAGACCATTGTCGTGGGTTTGTCATCTCACTGATACCAGGTTGTAGCCCAGTGTCGTTTTTTGTCGTCTCACTGATACCAGGTTGTAGCCCAGTGTCGTGGTTTTGTTGTCTCACTGATACCAGGTTGTAGCCCAGTGTCGTGGTTTTGTCGTCTCACTGATACCAGGTTGTAGCCCAGTGTCGTGGTTTTGTTGTCTCACTGATACCAGGTTGTAGCCCAATGTCATGGTTTGCTGTGTTTGTCGAGCTTCTCTGGTGGCTTGGGTGATGGATTTGTTCATCTTTTTGCAGGTTTCAGCTACATATTTATCCGTCTCTTTCTTGACCTTCCTCTCACTTTACTCCCAGAAGTTCGTTCTGCTGTAAAACGTCTCATATGAAGTTTGGTCTGGCTGCATTTGCACTAGATGGCTGAACTATTTCATTCTTTGTCTGCTAATATAATCCGGACATGGCCTTATTCCATCTTATGCAGGTATTTTTAACCCTGTCTCTTCTTGTGTTGTTAGTGACCTTGCGGAGACAGCGCATTTCACATGTAGTTATTTTCTGTTCTAGTGCCTTATTTATTATCCGCGTTGAGCACTGATAGCATATAGTAAGGACAAAGGTGCGGTTAATCATTCGCTGTTTTGCTGGAAATGAGACATTTGGGTGTCTCAAGTATTGAGGCTAACTGGTGGATGATATCATTTGCCTTCTGTGTTCTAGCTCCTGCTTAGAGCCGAGAAAATCTTATTTACGAAGCACTGCAATAACATCCTTTAGATTTATCATCTTGCTGGCATAGCTAAAGAGAATCTTTACACAAATAACAAGTGGTGGTAACGATCAGCAGTCCGATTGCAGTCTATAACTCACCGAAGGATATTCTTGTTTCGAGGGATATACTAAGATCAGACAATGATTGAAATTTTTGTATGGACACATAGTGACATCAGAAGACCACTAGATCAGCTATGATGATGAAGTGGGCGTGATCTTATATTGTTTTCCTTTATGAGGATCTTTATTTTTCAGAGAGGTAATTATCAAAATGTGCAATCTCCATTGGATCAATCAAAGTTACGGTGATTTCGGCATGTATGCAGAATAAGAGAAAATCGGTCACCACGGCAGACATGGGAGGCTGGGAACCAGGGCAACCCAGGGTCCACTGGGAAGACGTCCGACAGTCCCTAACTGACAGAGGACTGGAATGGAACAAAGCCAGTCAGAAAACGACTCATAGAGAAGTCTGGTGATATCTCTGGCAAACCTCTACACCCCAGGGTGTATTTTCCACGTCACTGCTAAGAATACGAGAATTGAGAGTAAATATCGGTACAGAAAAGCACGAGAAACACACCGGACGCACACGAAGTCTTGTCAACCAGCATATGGCTGGCAATATTACCCCGCGCGACGCCGATGAAAATGTTAAAGGGGAGGGGGGTCTGAGCACCTATGTGTGTGTCCAGAGTGCTGTGAAGACAATACAACTCATAACCCTAAGGTAGAAGAGAAATAACTAAGTAAGTAAGTAAAATTTGCAATCGTGGAAGACGACCCACAAAATTCTTAACCTACTCTCAATTAGTCAAGAATTTTTGCTGTCCTTCAGTGGGCCGTGGCTCGCCGGTTGAAAAACACTTATGTAAGTTAAAACCAACGACATATGAGGAAATTATTTGTGTAGAAACTGAACGTTGATAAAACAACCGAAGATTAACAGCCCAGATTAACTGAGCTAATAGATACGTTGAAGCTGCAACATGTATTGATTCCGTGCGTTGTGTAAACATCTGTTACAACCCTGTGATGGATTGTTCATATCAGCCTCGTAGACTGTATAGATTGGGACGTCCATATTTGCTGTTAGTAGGTGTAGTGCACATGTCACAATTCACAGATCTTTTGATTACATATTCACGTTACTATCCTAGTTAATTTAAAGCGCCCCCTTCCCCTTTCCTCCCGCTCCTTTCCACCTTTGATCCTACAATCTGTGTTGTTGTATCATCAGCTGTTATCACCGAATGATGTATCAAATCTCTGTTAATTTCATTGACTGGTTCTGCATCACTTGATGGTGAACTGATGTATGTCAAACTAGATTTTATAAGGGTCCTTTGGTAGCAAGTGTGGGTGCCACACATAGATCATCACGGTCTGGGGAGAAAGGTGATCAGGTAAGTCTTCTTCTTCTCATCTTCCTCCTTCTCTTACTCCTCCTCCTTCTTTTTTACCTTAACTGTTGTAAATTCCAGTGGAAAGTTCTGGTTATACTCCTACTTTTAAACTTTCTTTGCTCTAATTCTAAAAATTGAATTTAGCTTGCACCTAAGTTTTACAGATCTGACTTATTTATACGCAGACTGTTAGTTCCTTGCCTCTCAGACAGACGTACTCCGACTTCGAGGGGCACTTCTATAATTGGTTGCTTTTTACCACATAAAAGGAGTCGCCGTGGCATAGCGGCTAGAAGCTCGCGTGCGGATCGGAAGGTCCTGGGTTAGCTCCCTGGCGGAGCTGGACTTTTTTCAAAAATGACCCTTACTTCCAGCTCGATCCAGCCTTAAGTGGGTACCAGGTGCAGTCCAGGGAAGTAAAGTCGGTCGGCTTGATGCCCTAAATGAACTATACGCCTAAAGGCGTGGAAAAGGGTCCTTTACTTTTTTTACCATATAATGTTAGGGGGTAGTAAATCTTTTCGTTTTCTACCACAATGGTGAACCGGAACCCAAAAGGAAAGCTACGGACACTCAAGAGAGAGAGACGAGACGGGTATACAATCAGACACCTGTATCCACGGATTAGGAACTCTGTGCTTGCTGCTGAAGATGGGGACAGGGGGCATATGGGAATGTCCGGCGCGCTGTGATGTCGATTCTTAATTCAACATTTATGTTAATTTCACTTATATTTTTTATTAGCTTTCTCAGTGTTTAAAAAAACAATCGAATGCAAAATCTCGCCCAGACAAACAAACTAATCTAAAATTAATAAAAGCTTATTTAACAAATTCACTCTTTATGTTCCTCTGCCCTTTAGCTCCCAATGGAACATAGGCCCCCAGCCAACTTACGCCATCCCATCCTTTGCTATCGCCTATATTTACCACAGTCCTCCTTAACTTCACTCTCTAAATCCCCTTCCCGTGTGTTTATGCGCGCCCCCCCCCCCCCCCCCCCCCCTTTTCCCTTTTTTTTTTTTTTTTGCCTGCCTTTATTTATTTGCTGCCGTGGGTTCTAGTGTACAGAGATTCCTGTTGAAATGTTTTAATGTTTTCTTAACCTGTGTCCTGGCCAACACCAGCGTCTTTTCTTCACCTGTTGATTTATTAGAATTCATTTACTTATCTTGTAAAGCTCGACACTAGTGATTCTGTCATACAATTAATGTTCTCTGTTGTGCGCATACGCCGGTTAATGAAGGTTTGTATGTTATTATAGTCCGTTCAGAAGTTCTGCCCAGCTTTAAAAATCTAAACCATTAGTTATAAGTTGTTGAAATTTGGCATGCAATTTGTTACATATGATGTCCTTGTAACAATCTTTGTTTCAGTGTAAACAAACATCTTGTTTTCATTTTGCCTTATATTAAAAAAAGAGCCGATTTGAACTCTTTGAGTCCCAGAGGGTTTAGCATCACAGGCCCAAGGGGTAGTCAAGAGAGACGTAAAATCGGCGCATTATGCGTTCATTGGGCGTCTGTGCAGTAACCTATGAACGTATGATGCGTTCCTTGCGACTCACAGAGTTAATGATGATCGCCACTGGTCAACATTAAACAAACAGCGTGCTTGAGTAAAAGGAGTAACGGAAATTCGACAAAACATCAATCTACACGCGTTTTATAGGCTTTTCACTCATGGGTGGTCATCTCCGACATAGTCATCCGCGGATGGGAAGTTTTCATTGTATACGTGATATGCTATCAAAATAATCAACTCGTATCTCTACACTTATGAACCGGTTTCCAAACAATTTGCACACGTGTGTCAGTTACTGTTTATTCTATTGTTTAGGGGTGCATATATTATTAATTAAACAAAGATCAAAGAAATTTACCGCTTTAACAAAACAGCAGTACTTGTCAATTACAAAATCACAAGGGCTGGGAAAATCCTACAGGAGTTTTCGAGATATTTATTTAATTGTGAGAGCACGAATTTTGAAACATACTATCATCATCAGTTCTCGTTATGCCTAGTGACACTTGAGGCTTCAGAGAGGACTTTCCATGCTTTCCTGTCCTGTGCAATCTTCAGTGCAGTTTTCCATGTCAAAGATGCTGCACTCAGGTCACTTTCTATCGTTCGTCTCCATGTTGTTTTTGGGCGCCCTTGTTTTCTCTTTCCCTCTGGTGTCCATGTGAGAGCTGTTTTTGCAGGTATATCAGGATTAATTCTCATAATGTGACCAAGCTATTTCCATCTTCTCTTGATTATCATACTGTCTAAAATTTCTTGGTTTGGGACTTGAAGTATAGTGTGTGAGATTGTATCTGCCCAGAAAATGTTGATAATTCTACTTAGGAACATACTATAGTATTTGTTTAACTGTTATCAATGGGCATTTCCCTGCCTGCCTGGCCCTCCTAGGCAGTAGCTTCTCCTGAATATCTCTACTGAGTATTACCATGAGAAGTTGGTTACAGTGTCCGCTGTCTTGACATTGAAGATGGAATATGCTTTACAAAGCCCCACTCCCAGGTCACGTTGTTTATGTGTTAGCCTCATACCGCGGTACGAAAATCTGTACAAATTGAGCGCCATCTGTGCACGCACAAAACCACATCCAGACATCATTGGATGAAAGGACTGGTCATCATCACAAGTGATGGACTAACAAGAGCAACAACAACCGCGGTACTGATTTGTCATCATTAATTCTCTCTGCGGAAGTGACCAGAAGAGAAGCAATCAGGACAAGGTTATAAGATAAAAAGTGGGCACAGAACCAATTATCTTCTTCTTCATCGCGTTCACTGGCTGTAAACTCCGGTGGAAAGTTCTGGTTATTCATCCACTTCTGGACTGCAGTCCTCCTATTCCAGAACTCGAGTGCTTCATGTGCACCCGTTCGACAGATCTGACTAATGTATGTGCAGACTGTTGGTTCCTTGCCTGTCAGGCAGATGCGCTCCGACTTCGAAGGAAGCTCCCAATTAGTCAACTTTTACGACATCCAATGGGTAGGCAGTGGGTCTATTCTTGTTTTCCATATAATATAGCCCCGGAACCCACACGGGGAAGAACCAATTATAAATTACGTACTAAGACAATAACTCTCATAGTTTGTCCTCAATACAAGTAAAGTAAAGATCCCTTTTATGCCTTTAGACGCATCGGGCATATTGAAAGAACACCCATATTTTAACAGACCAATTGGCACTAGGTGGGTAACGTGGTTAGCATTACGCCGATCGCCTTTACTTCTCCCAGGACATCCATCCTGAGGCCCATTTTATGCTAGGTCGACTTGCGACGCCCCATAACATGATAAAAATCCATGCAGCTAGCAGAAGGTTACAATCGCGGTACGTTGGAATTACGAACCGGACTCACAACGACTAAGCAACAGACGCCGCCCACTATCCAAGGCCTGCACTAAAACAAGAGAAGGGCGTAGAGCACAAGGAAGACTAAGAACAAGATGGAAAGATTACATAAGAGAAAATCTAAAACTGCCGACTGGCGACGAAGTACTGCTCATCTCCAGTTTCTGACTTTAATAATAGCGCGCGCGCGCACACACACACACACACAAAGATTATTTTTCTCATGTCAGCTCTAACGAATTTTCCTTTCGCGTACTTTGGCGCTGGAACCTTGAGGGATGGTCGGGGGGGGGGGGGGGGGGGGGGTAAGCGTGCTTCTCTAACCATGTATCGACGTCAAAGGTGCAAGAATCGGGAGTAAAGATCGGCACAATCAGGCACGAGAGGCACACCTAACCCACTAGAAGACTTGTCAAGCAACATAGGACTGAAACTATCAATTGCAGGACGTTGATGTACATGTTGAAAGGGGAATCTGAGCACCTATGGACGTATCCGGAGTGCCGTGAAGATAACTTAATTCATTACTCACAACTCATGTACAGAAGTTATCTGTTTAATTTTTTATTTTAACATTTAAATGTTATTTCAGATCTTCTTCTTATATGCCCTGTCGTATAACGCGTGTAGTCATGTCTATTCACAACCTTCTGTCTTGTCTACTTCAAATTAATTCTGACACTGATGATCTACCAGGCCACGATATCAAACTGACCAGCATCTTCTCTCTCCGCAAATCAGGACATTATTTATAAAGTTCTGTAGAATTCTCTCTCTCGTCTCAGTTGTGAAGGAAAGATTGCATATAATGTTCTTTATTTCGTAAAATATTTTTTTCCAATAGATCATTATATTTTTAGCCACATAATTATGTTATTACACACTTATACAGGGCTCATGCACACGGAGGCCCCTAGAAAATGTGTAAGGGTCAAAGCAATGCCCCCCTCCTTCTCCCGTGTTTCCGCTAGGTAGGCGCCCATGGTCATACAGCCAAATAAAATAATTGAACTGTCTTTTCAGTCATCTAGTGCGCCAGGTTGCTTTGTTATATATTCAGTTGTCAAATTTTACAGCCTTTGATCGTCTATGATAGCTATCGGGGGTGTTGAGTCGTGTTTATTACTATAGTCTCTGGCTAATGAAGTGGCCTTTGTCAGTTAGTCTGTTGTGGAAATATATATTATACATATCGGCGATTGGCTCGCTCGTCAGTAGACGACTTCGTCGCCAGTCGGAACAGTATTGGGTATGCTTCTTTGATCGCATCAGCACGGTAGGAGTTCTTTTCAGGGCTTTTGGTGGCCTGCAGTGCTATGCCATTTTATATGGCGCACATAACTTGGTCACAATTATAACTTAAAGCTCCCCCTCCGGAAATGCTGGTTGAACATGACGATTTTTTCCCCAGCCAAGCACCTGCCTACCGTACATAATATGACCCTTGACCTGTTGTTATCGGGGGAGGTGTATCGATGGAAGCACTAGCACACAAAACCCGCCCTCTTTCGCCGACTTCCGCCTGTTGAACTAATATATAATAATATAATCATGTCCATTTCCTAATTGGACTCCATTTCCTAATGTTGTCATCCCAGGCTGTTCTTTGTCATCCACCCCCCAACCCGGCCCAGTTGTTCCTTGAAGTATAGTGTGTGCAATCGAAGTATACAGTCTGTGCTTTCGAAGTATATCAATTAATAATCATGTCCTTGAATGTTATAAAAAGTAAAAGTTAAAAAAAAAAAAACACCCTTGCCTTACTCCTAATGTTACCGGCTGAACTGAGTTTCCTGGATTTTCGCTTATTTTATGTCCATCGTGTAAGTGGTATTCCTACAGACTGTAACCCCGAAAAAGAAGAACAACCTATCCCATCCCGTTATATGACTAGGCAAAATATCTTTGGCGCTTTCCCGATATCTCCCCACAGGATGACGTCTCAGGACCGTCCAATATTTCCGAATGTGGGAATAAATAAACCAGGGTGGGAAGAGCTGGTAACCCAGCTTTCTGATGCTTACCCAAAACATCTAGAAATGGCCCTAACCCCAACCTACCTAAGTCCCACGAGAGAGTGCAGCCTAGGTCCCACGACTGCAAGCAGCCTATCTACCACTCCCTAAGATATTAGACTGCCTGTTTGGAAGTTGGGAAAGGGGGGGGGGGGAGATATTGGGATAGAACCATAGATTTTTTTGGCCCGCCCACATATTTTTTTTTTACACCCATGGTCCACCAAAACAAGAGACAAGTGGTTTTTGGCCCACCTGACAAAAGTAAAGGACCTTTTTCCGCGCCAAGAATTAACAAGATGAATAATTCTAAACGAAAGATATGAAAAATTGTAACCCAATATATACAGAAACATAAACTAAGATATGAACAAAAATCAATCTAGATATGAAGAAATATAAATCTACATATGAACAATTAAAAATCTAGATATTGAATGTATAAAGGCAAGATATGAACAAATATAAAGCCATATCCTTGATTAGCAGACGTATCACCATCACGTGACCGGGATCAGGCCAATCGGGGACCAACACGCCGGGCCCTACATGGAACCCCCAGCCGGAAGCTGAAGCAGTGCCACGTTGAGGGTCCTTCTCTTCTTCCGTCAGCGTTTTCAACTTAAATACTCTTCTCTTTCTAGCTGTTAGTCTGTTCAGGACGTGCCAGTAAACATGATTCGCTTGGCGTTTTTTGGCTTAGCCATTGTTTTATGCGTATCAGCGGGTGGCATTGATGAGGAAGACAACGTTTTGGTTTTAACCAAAGGCAATTTTAAAGAAGCCATCAAAGATAATGAATATGTTTTAGTGGAATTTTGTAAGTATCAAGTCAACCGAGTAATCCACAGATTTGTTACGTGTTTAAATTCTTTGCGTACGTAGCATTGTTTGCTTTGCAGCAAGATCGCTTGCTTAACTTTCGCTGAAAACTCCTGTTGTCTACGTGACTTGATCTTATATTAATTTATTCATGTATTCTTATCAGAGCTATAAATTAACACTGGATTTAAACATGTCGTGTCATTACGACATTTTGTAGGCAAGCAGGGCTCAAAAGAAACAGTCAATATGACGCTTTCAAATGTTTATCTGTTTACTTTAGTTATTAACCGGGAAACAATGTATAGAAATAATTGGCAAAACTGTTCAGCGTTGCAGACACTGTCAACTGAATGGAGCTGTGACTGGCGCCTGTTTTTAGTACAGCGTCTGCTATAACTGTCATGCCAATTTTGGAGTGACAGTCTCTGCCGCATAGTCTGCTTCAAAATATTGTTATTCTATTTATTATGTCTTTATTTGCTCTATTTTCTCTTTTTAGATACATACTGATCTTTCCCAAGAGACTCTCAGTGTACTGTTGGTATTTTTCACTTTGTGATTGCGCAATATTCAAAATGTGCCTATAATTTAACTTTACTGTAGACTTCCTGTATGTCTTTACCCTGTTTCTAATTCACCATACATGAGATCATTTGGAATACGGCCATCTTCCATGGGTGAGACTTTATGACGTACAAACCAGCACAGGCATCTTTCTGTCATTTTCCAAAAATTATTACTTAACGGAAAAAGTACATAGTTGGCATTCCTACTCTTCTGTTATTCACTGGGGACAAAGTCTCGCCTTCATAGAGGATAGTATACCAAAAATGCACCTTACACACTGCATGTGTAAAGTCAATTCAAAAAGTGTAAAGTAATAAGCACCGTGCAATTCTAACATCTTTGTCTATTTTTAGTCATTTTCATATTTACCATTGGTACACCAGCAACAGTTTCTGCCAGTATATTATCCGCCATCTTGCTGGGACTGTTCTTTGGCATTTAAAGAAACAAACTTTCAGCCACCTCCAGCCAAGGTCTCTTTTCATTTCACGTTAGTTATGCTATGTGTACTTTAGGTCTCCCACTATGCCCTTTTGTGTGTGCAAGTTCTATAGTAGAGATCTAGCCGTTATTTACTATTAGTTAGTTAGTTAGTTAGTTAGTTAGTTGGGTTATCATCATTGCACTCCGGACATGTCCATAGGTGCTCAGATCCTGCCCTCAGTATGAATCCCAACGTCCGATGGCTAATAGTACCAGTTCTATGTTGATTAAACAAGTCTTCTGACTTGCCGTGTACGGTGTGCGTCTCGTTTTTTGCTGTGCCGATCTTAATTCCCAAGTCTGCCATTCTGGCGAGTGATGTGGATTCACTGCCACCAAAGTCCTCTATCCTTCCCATTTCTCTGAGGGCATTGATAATATCAGCATGATCCATAGGCCGACCGTCGGTAGTGATAGCGGATACCAGCCAACCTGTCAGCTCTTTTCATTTCCATCGATGCGTGTCCCCGGAACAAAAAATAAAGGTGACTCCTCGCACAGTGGACTTCTGAATTGATTCAAGCCATTGTCTTCGCACTGAACCTGCCTGAACCCTCCGGATCATACTCATTGAATCACTGAGTATACATATGCGGGTGTATTTTTGTGTTTCAAGCCAGGCAAACGCTTGCGTCACTGCCATCACCTCCATCGTCATGCTGCTGGTTGTCATGGAGAAGGCGCCGTTGGCTTCTTTGACTGTTCTGCCCACTGAGCGTGCTGTAAATGCCCATGCGCTTCTTCTTTGGCGTATAACTGTATTTACTATTATCAGCAGGATTTGTCAATGTATCCTCCCAGTTAATGATTCTCATTCATTCTGTCATGGCATTAAACTTATATTATGTATGCATCAAATAACGAATAAATGTGGATTTTAATTTTTTTTTTAAATTGCGTATCTGTGATCACAGTGATCCGTGTCCTCACCAAAGTGTCATGATACAATCTGCAAAGCCCAAGAGATACCTAAGCCATTTCAATCTTCCGTTTGCCTTAACAGTTGTGTCACTTACTATCTAGCTATGTTGAAAATAGTGATTACTTCAATAAAAATGACACAGTATATATACAACATGGTTGATTAACAATGGCCAGAATTACAGTAACTTACTGTTTGTTTTATCCAACAAAATATGGGAAACATCTCAAAATAATTTAATTCTAAATGATTTTGGCAACTTTGATAGCTTCTTCTTCACCGAATGTTAGCTACACGCCTGTTCCAGTGTGTGTGTGATGAACAGGGTCTTTACTGGTTTTCCCATTCCTATTTGAAGCATTGCTTATGTGGATCTCAACACCCGGCCCCCCCCCCCCTTCCCAATCTAACTGGCAAAGCCCTAACAGTCTTATAAGATGTGCTGTGCAATTTGTTTTGGTGCGCCAGCGTATGGGGAAGAGCTTGCAGGACCCGTTCAATGTAGGTGTTTAGTGTCCCATTTAAAGTCTGAAGATTGTCTGGGCGTTTCTGCCTAGCCTGTTTACACTGTCATGCTCTGGTCTGTAATTTTTGTCCTGTCTTGTTTGTCTTTCTGAATTACTTTCAGGTCTTGGCTTCTTTAAAGCTCTGTGGCAGATGGTGCTGTACTAGTGTCTCTGCAGCCTTTGCCATTTGCCCCCCCCCCCCCCCCCCTGCCCCCCCCCCCCCCCCCCCCCCCCCCCCCCCCCCCCCCCCCCCCCGAGAAATAACACTGGGTCACTATATTTGATGTCTCAGACTGTGAGGTGTGTAGCTTTGTGTGAAACTAGCATTGTTTTGTCACTATCACTTCTGGTGTCATTGTCCATGTAGGTTCTGGTCTTGTAAACTCCCAGTGTAGGTCCTGGTCTTGTAAATCCCCACTGTAGGTCCTGGTCTTGTAAATCCCCACTGTAGGTTCTGGTCTTGTAAATCCCTACTGTAGGTTCTGGTCTTGTAAATCCCTACTGTAGGTCCTGGTCTTGTAAACTCCCAGTGTAGGTCCTGGTCTTGTAAATCCCCACTGTAGGTCCTGGTCTTGTAAATCCCCACTGTAGGTTCTGGTCTTGTAAATCCCCACTGTAGGTTCTGGTCTTGTAAATCCCTACTGTAGGTTCTGGTCTTGTAAATCCCCACTGTAGGTCCTAGTCTTGTTAACTCCCACTGTAGGTCCTGGTCTTGTAAACTCCCACTGTAGGTCCTAGTCTTGTAAACTCCCACTGTAGGTCCTTGTCTTGTAAACTCCCACTGTAGGTCCTAGTCTTGTAAACTCCCACTGTAGGTCCTAGTCTTGTAAACTCCCACTGTAGGTCCTAGTCTTGTAAACTCCCACTGTAGGTCCTAGTCTTGTTAACTCCCACTGTAGGTCCTAGTCTTGTAAACTCCCACTGTAGGTCTTAGTCTTGCAAATTCCCACTGTATGTCCTGGTCTTGTAAATCCCCACTGTAGGTCCTAGTCTTGTAAACTCCCACTGTAGGTCCTAGTCTTGTAAACTCCCACTGTAGGTCCTAGTCTTGTAAACTCCCACTGTAGGTCCTAGTCTTGTAAACTCCCACTGTAGATCTTAGTCTTGCAAACTCCCACTGTATGTCCTGGTCTTGTAAATCCCCACTGTAGGTCCTAGTCTTGTAAACTCCCACTGTAGGTCCTAGTCTTGTAAACTCCCACTGTAGGTCTTAGTCTTGCAAACTCCCACTGTAGGTCCTAGTCTTGTAAACTCCCACTGTAGATCTTAGTCTTGCAAACTCCCACTGTATGTCCTGGTCTTGTAAATCCCCACTGTAGGTCCTGGTCTTGTAAACTCCCACTGTAGGTTCTGGTCTTGTAAACTCCCGTCCTAGTCTTGTAAACTCCTGCTGTAGGTCCTAGTCGTAAACCTCCACTGTAAGTCCTGGTCTTGTAAACTCTTAGTGTAGGTTCTGGTCTTGTAAACTCCCACTGTAGGTTCTGGTCTTGTAAACTTCCAGTGTAGGTCCTAGTCTTGTAAACTCCCACTGTAGGTCCTAGTCTTGTAAACTTCCACTGTAGGTCCTGGTCTTGTAAACTCTCACTGTAGGTCCTAGTCTTGTGTACCAGTGTAGGTCCTAGTACTGGTTTCTGTGACTATATTTTTGTACAGTATGATTAGATTGGTAAATGAGTTTCTTGTTTATGTACATACAGTAACATTTCACCAATTCTATCAACTCAGATGCTCCTTGGTGCGGCCATTGCAAGTCACTAGCTCCCGAATATTCCAAAGCAGCAGGTCAGCTGAAAGAAGAGGGCAGTGCCATTAAACTGGCCAAAGTAGATGCAACATCCGAGCCTGAGTTGGCCGAAGAATACGGAATCCGAGGTTACCCAACCTTGAAGTTTTTCAGGAATGGAACTCCCAGTGAATATGCAGGTAGTTACTTCAAACTGTTATAGTTCCCTAACTTTGCCTGATCCTTCGACTTTTTCAGTCATAAAGGGGAAACCACATTTGACACAGTGAAAAGGGCGTCAGTGTGTGCCTTTCAGAGACACATCATATGCTGCGCTGCATTTGAAATATTTGGCCAGATTTCATTTGCATACGCAGACCAGACATGAAATAAATAATAACAGACCAAGTGTTGCATTTGGGAGTCACCATGGTTGCTAGACACTGGCCTGCGGATCGGAAGGTAATGGTTCGGGTCCTGACAGTCGCACTTTTAAAAAAAAATGACTGACTCCCAGCTCAACCCATCCTTAAGTAATACCAGATGTCCTGGAAAGTCAGGGCTGTCGGCAAGATGCTGACCAAATCACCCACCAAGTGCCGATTGATCTATAAAATATAGGTCTAGCTCTATAGGCCCAATATGCCTAAAGGCGTGGAAGAAGGTCGTTTACTGTGTTCCCATGATACTTACAGACAGAAGCTGAGCAAATGTGGTGCCTTGAATCAAGTGGTCAAGCCGTTTACCTTATGCTCTGGTTAAAAATAGTGGGTTTATTTCACATATTCACTGTTCAGATTGTAGATTCATGGGGATTGTTGCTGGAGCTGTGTAGTTGTACTTTGTGTGACACTCAGCAGGCAGCTAACCATTCTGCAGAGGGAGAACGAGACTGCCATACGGGATACAACCTGGTGCAGTAGAGTCAGTCTTCTAGACTTTACTTATTGTCTCAAAGGGGACTTGTTTGGGGAATCTGTTGACAATTCAGTACTCAAAACCAGTAGATGAAATTTGGGCCTAAAAGTCTTTCATGACTTGAAAAAATGAAATTATGTGCCATCACCTCAACAAAGTTTAGAAAGAGGCTGGATTATTGTGGATATATATATTTCTGGCTATATGCTTGTGTATATATATATATTATGTAGCAGGTCCTTTGCAGAATGTCACTGCTGTCACAGCCTCCTTGAAAGAAACTGTCTCTCACCAGATTTCCCGCCTAATGCACTTTCCTACCAAAGGTGTCACTTATATCCTATGCTGCTCTTTCCTGGCACCATGCCTTCTGCTACCTTTTTTTTTTTTTTGTATGCCTGTTGTCAAAATGTTTGTTTTTGGGACAACTGGTTGTTTACTAGCCAATCTTCTTTGATGTTCAGATTCAGATCCTTTAGAATGTCAGTATTTGTTTTCTTCATAAATACATACACATATACACAAAGTCCACTGTTGGGAGTCACCTTGATTTTGGTTCCGTGAAATGCTGTCACTGCCGATGGTCAACCTATGGATCATGCTGATATTATTAATGCCCTTTGAGAAATGGGAAGGGTGAAGGCCTTTGGGGTAGTAAATCCACATCACTGGCCAGAATGATAGACTTGGGAGTTAAGATTGGCATAGTAAAAAAAATAAGACACACCAGGCATATCAGAGGACTTAATACTAATAGCCATGGGATGCTGGGTTTCTTACTGAAGAGGGATCTGAGCACCTGTTTACATGTCAGAAGTGCAATGATGATAACCCAACTATAAAAAACATTCGCACACACACACACGAGAGAGAGAGAGCAAGCACATTGAGAAGCTGAGAGAGCATACACCTTTGGATCCTATGCTGCCAACAGGATAGTTGCTGCACAAGCAGCCAAGCTGAACTGATCTCACCAGTGGCTGCTCGTATGCAGGTACTGCAACTTCTGATCTGGGACAGACACTCATGGGCACAATAGACTGAACACTTGAACTCTAAGAAGCTGAAGTTCTGCAGTGCCACTGGTCTTCACTTTATTGATAATAAGAGGTTACACCTTGTTATGGCAGTTCACTTTTTTGTATATTTTTCTGGGGATAAAATAAAACTTGAAGATTTGAAGCTTACCCTGGTAAGTCATGTGACTACGGTGAACTTCCAGCGACTAGATAAACACACGATGCAGCGAAAGACTATTCACATTTCCGTTAGATTTGTTCATTTTTGTGTGCTTTATTTTATGTTCGTGTAACTCTGTATTAACGCACCTGACGAGATACAGCAAAATATGCCTGGCAGTAAATTGTGCAATGTATTGTTTGTGTCTGCATTATTTCAAGGTAATAAAACTGATGAGATTAATTGACACTGTATTTAAAAAAAGCAGAGACAGGCTTGTAATTTAAACTGCCATCCACTTTGCAATTCTTGTCTCATTTCATGTTGCCCCTCTCCCCTTTTGTGTCTTAAGCTGAAGTATAACATTTACCAGAGGAGTTATTGTGTCTGACTGCAGAAGGTTTAAAATGGACTATGTGGCACGAGTGGATACCATGCATCAGTGTGCAAACATTGCAGGGAATCACGTGGATATACTGTCTGGGATATGCAGGAGTGCGAGGGAATGAAAGAGCAGATTTTCTGGCTACAAATGCGAAAGCTACTGGAACACTGGTATTGGACAAGGAAGATATTCTGAAGACATATTCATAGGTCTTCCTTGTCTGTTCCCATTATGTTTTTTGTGTTTGAAATTTTGTCTGACTTCCCAATTAACGTTTGTGTGTGTAGTTTAGTCTATCTGTTCCCATTGAACTCTTTTGTATATGTAGTTTTGTCTGTCTCTTCCCACTGAACTCGTTTTATGTATGTAGTTTTGTCTGCCTGTTCACATTCAATTCTTTTATGTGTGTAGTTTTGTCTGTGATTCATTCAACAACACTATGCTTTAACAATTTATTTTAAGTTGCTCCTTTTGACCGTAATAATAATTTTTTTTTCTGCATTGTTTATGGGCAGTGAGCTCCTGCGGAAAGCCCTGGTTGTTCGTCCATTTGGGCTTTGTGGCAGGGCCTGGGTTTTGCGTGTACATCCACTTATTTGTGTGTAGTTGGTTGTTCCTTGCTGCTCCGGCAGATGCACTCCGGGTTCAAAGGAAGCGTCCAGTTAATCGACTCTTACAACATACGTTTTTGGGCGGGAGTCTATTTTTGTTTGTTTTTCTCGCAGTGGAGCTCGGAACCTGCACAAGATTTTTCTTCTAAAGTACCACTGAGTGAGTGTATGGTAACATTGACAGATTGTTTATCCGACAAGAAAACTCAAAACTTATGCTTTCTGTTTTAATTTTCAAGGAGGTCGACAGGCCGCAGAAATAGTGAGCTGGTTACTGAAGAAGACAGGACCCCCTGCCACTGTTCTCAACAGCAAAGCAGAAACAGATGCATTCAAAGAGTCGGGAGAAGTTGTCGTCGTTGGATTTTTTAAGGTGATTGCTTGAGTGTTTTTCTTCCTGACAAACAAAAAATAGGGTAAAAATATATTGGGGGCGGTGGGGGGTTTACTGCTATTGTAGCATTGAGAATCATCAGCATATAGCAGGTCCTTTGCAGGATGTTGTTGTCATCAGTCTGTCTGAAAGTAACTCAGGTCTCTCACCAGCTCTCTTACTTTGTGCACTATCCTGCCCTAATGTGTCACTTATATCCTTTGTCCATCTTTGTACTGGTCGATCCCTGCCCCGTACTTAATACCATGCTTTTTTCTATTTATTCCAGCTCGCCATGGCACCATTTCAACTTCTGAGACTATATGCTGTTTACTAGCCAATCTTCCATGATGTTGAGATCTTTTAGGATGCCAGTTTTTGTTTTCTTCTTGGACCACTGTATTCTAAGAATTTTTGCTTCCATATTTCTTTGAATAATACTATAGATCCACATGGCTTTTAGATTCTGTACTTTTTTATTAGCCAAACAGGGAAAATTCACAGGTCACGGGACAGTCAAATATGTCAGTGGGTGGTCGATTAAGCTTATAGTTTTAGTTAGGTTAGGGTTAGGTAAACGGAAAAAAACTTTGACCTTGGAAGAAACACGCTAAAGCACAGAAAACCGCTATTACCACACTCTAAAATATTGGACTGTCCCGTGACGTCATCTGTGGTTGGCTAATAAAAACCGAAGATCCTTATAGACCAGTTTGCCGCTTCAGTGGGTGATGCTCACCTTTGCTTCTGGGGACATTTCCTGGTATCCATGTTTAGATCAGGCCAACCTAGGAACCACATGCTCACTTATCAAATTTTGCCTTCATTCTTGTCTGACATAATTATGCTGTGCATATGTTTACAGCATAGCTGTGATATTTGCACCTTTTGGTTGATAGACATGACTGTTGTCTGGGTTGTTTTGAATGCCTGTTGTTATAACAGTTGTTTCTTATCTTTCAGGACCAAGAAAGCCCCGAAGCCAAGGAATTCCTGAAAGTGGCCAGTGCTCTCGATGACGTCAGGTTTGGGATCACCTCCAACAGTGATGTGTTTGCTGACAACAAAGTGGACAAGGATACCGTTGTTATCTTCAAAAAGGTGAGATTGACAGTTTATTTAATATGGTTCTTCACCTGATTCCTCATTCGCATTCACTTGTCCGTGTTAGGATCTCTCATAAAAGAAGGTGGAAATATAACATCAGGGAAGCTCTGCGGCAGGCAACATGATGTGTCTATTCAAGGTCAAGGCTATTTAACTGGGGGACCGCGGGCCAAATCTGGCTCGCGACGACCTAGCAAGTGGCCTGCGAGTCATTGCCAGTTGTACTGTTTTAATGATCTTTCTATGGTATGGATCGGTCCTCTGGCCCTTAGTTAGTTAGTCTTTCCTCTTGTGTTGAGTGCGGCACATAGGGCAGAGGTCATGACTCTCCATGCATGGCGGTTCGTTGCAATCTGTTGTAGGTCTTGGATGTTTGAGTGGCCCATGTGTGAGCCTTCCCTGATGATAGTTCTTCGTAGGGTTTCCCTTGGTCTTCCACGAGATCTTTTCCCCTGTGGTGTCCAAATGAGGGCTTGGTAAGGAAGTCTGGCCCTTGACAATCCTATTTCCAACATTTTGATCTCTGACTATACTCAAAGGGTTACAAATTGGGCACGCAGGCCCGTCTGACATTCAGCCCTTCTAAGTACTCATTTTTCAGAGTACCAATACCTGTTATCAATAATGCATGTTATGGATTTAATAAAGAAATATAAATTATAGTATAATGCATACACACATCATGTGTACACAATCGTTCACACTCACACACACACGTATACATACTCCTGTGTTCTCCTACATGCGAACTCATAAACAGACATACATGCTACATTCACACATGTATCTACATACATATACAAGCATACACATTTATGGATATACATGCACACACACACACACATTCCATGCATACACATCTATACATGCACCCATGCATACACACATTTACAATCACATGTACAGACACCAACATATGCCCAAAACAACACATTTACACTTATATGAATACATGCACCCACATACATGTATACATATATTCACACATACATACACACACACATTTATACATAAACTCACATCTTTACACACATACATACATACCTAAATGTACTTTCATATATCCACATACACACACAGTCACACACACATGCATACTTGCATGCTTTTATAAACGAAAGAGCAAGAAGCAGAACCTCAATTCTGGAAGTGGTAAAAGAGGAAACAAACAATAAAGGTAGTATCAGAGCCCGGTTTATGCCATTCTTGTAGTTCTTTGGGTGTCATTTTAGAATGCAGTGAACTATCGGTCTGAATATATTTAAAGCAAGCAGCAAACTTGAGAAATTGTTGTCTCTATCAAGTTTATCCTAACCTGGATATGTAGACAAAAATAATGTTCTCTGGCCTGCTTATTTTGGACAGTGCTGTTGCAGTTATTTTGCCATCAGTTTTACTAGTTCCTTTTTTCTGTGTGGATTCCCGGGGGCCCATTTTGGAAAAGATCTGTTTCAACCTAGCAGGCATGTAATAGACGAGGTTTGTTGAAATCGGATGTGTGAGGCCTAGCTGTAAATCACAACACAGCATTCCAGATTTCCCATTAAAGGGGAAACACCAGAAAATAAAAATAGGTTTTATATTCATTATTGTTATCTTTAGCTGATTGGATAAGCAAGATTTTCTGTTGTCTTATGATCTGTATGGAGTCTTAGGATTTCCTTGTTGACTCATGTGAATTTCAAAATGTGGGTAAAAGTAATGTTTCGCTACCCAAATACCACCCATATACACATTGGCCACGTTACCTTGGTTTAAGGTTAAGGGAGTGTTCTGCAATGCCGTTGATATCACATTTTGTATATTTTAGCACGCCAGTGCTTTTAACACTCCAAAAACATGGTCAAACTGGGTCTAACACAGCCCCTCGAGAGAGTGCTGCAACCTATGTCTCAGGCATTCTCTTTTTCTGGATAAAAACGTAAATGCAAGACAACCCAGAAAGCAAACAACAGCAGCACACCTGTTACTTGCAGGAAAGTAGACCAGCCTAACAAACTTGTGACTGAAACGTGACCTACTTTGTTTGGAGAGACTAACTCAAACCTAACCCATAATGTTCCTCATCTTTCTGTTTTGGGGGGAATAAAGTAGAAGATACAGTTTCTAGGCTATAAAATGATAGTTGTAACAAGTGTAAAATAAATAAAAATGACAGCTGGTGTTGACACATGACTGCTGCCCTTTAGTTCAAAGCTGTCTCGATCAATTTCTATGTGGTGGTCTGCAGACCCACACGGTCGGCAGAACAAATTTACAAGGTCTGGGCTTTTATTTACACACACACACACACACACACACACAAAACCTCAACTTGAAAATCCAATCCTTTTTAAAGTAGAGGAATCTTTTTGCATACATATAGGGCTAGACATATATTTAATAGACCTATCCTCACTCGGTGGGTGGGGGGATATGGTCATCATTATACCAGCTGCCTTTACTTCCCGGGGTTAATCCTGGTACCCACTCAAGGCTGGGTCGACCCTGAAGGTAAGGTTATTTTTTGGGGGAAAAGGTCCAGCTCCTTCCTGACCTGAACCCATGACCTTTTGATCGGCAGATGAGCGTCTAGCCACTAACCCTCCTTTTTGAGATTCTCATAGGTATATGTTCTTCAGTGTTACTGTTAAAAAGTATAGGGTTCATGGTAGACCTTTTTAAAATAAGTGGGGAACCACTGGTAGAGACAATTCAGATGGTAAACTAGGGAAGCTGACCTTCATAAATGTTAGCTGGTGACAGTCCCATTAAAGAAGGTGCAGCTTACATGCTTAGCCATTTCAAAATATGGGGAGAGAACAGTTATATGGAAGGCTTAGAAAAGTTGTTTGCACAGTTATTTTCCCCCACGGAAGAAACCTTTGAGCCAGAGACCAGTTAATCAGGTCTGGGTTTAGCTAGGCTTATTAGGTTAAACAGACTTAAAATCTTTAAAAGAAAATATCAGAATTTGTTTAGGGTTTGTTCACTAATTTTTTTTCAAAAGCAACATTTGTTTCAAAGATCTGTAACAAGTGAATGCTAGGTTTCTTGCAGTTATTGTCACTGTTGTCTTTAGAAGAAAAAAAGAGATCATAAATTATAAGAAAAAAAGAGGGAACATGCTGACCATCTTTGTTTATCAGGAAGATTGTGCTGTAACTCATTTTATCCCTGCCACCGCAGGAACTCTATAAACAAATTTGTCATGACCTCTTTAGAATTCTGGAAAATAATCTGTTAAGAAAAAAAATGTTTTTCACAGGTCGCTTATCACTTTGTACTAATCTTAATCTACATTTAAAAATTGTGTATTGTTGTTGAAATATATAAAGATGTAAAAAATTAGTAATTAGTTAAAGGGAAAACAATAATAGACCCACTGCATACCGAAAAGCATGTCATAAGAGTCAGCTAATTGGGAAATTCCTTTAAAGTAGGAGTGCATCTGTCTGAGAGGCAAGAAACCGGCAGTTTGCATACAAATGAGTCAGATCTGTAAAATGGATGTGCACGCAACACTCAGGTTCTGGGACAGGACTGCAGTCCACAAGTTGATGAACAACCAGAACTTTCCGCCAACTGGTGAACACGAAGAAGAAGAAGAAGATTGTAGTCATAATAGCAAATGAAAATATAACCTGTGTATTGGTCACGGTTTAGGAGGAGTTAACACTTTATTTATAATAAACACGAAATACAGAAAGCGGTTGTGATTTATAGTATAGATTTGGCTCTTGGCAGACCAACCACCTTCATTTTCTGGATCATAGACTGGATCACCCTGGGAGCCAAGAGCATTTTGGAAAAAAATTCCTGCTTGGTGTGGTCAAAAACCCAAGACCTTTGTAAAGGCTAGCCGGCTTCTTACCACCATGCCAGTGCAGTTTCCTATGTGCCTGGGTTAAATGTGACACATTTATTGCACACACATGCATGGGTGTCAGCAGTTATCGCTCAAAATTGTAAAAACAAAATTCTGTAAACATGCCTTCTTTATTTTTGTCTGTTCTTGATAGTTCTGGAAATTTCTGACTGAGTCAGCGTCAGTAATCAACAATTCTGCTGGATCCAACAAAAGCATGGAGATTGCCTTAAGTCTTTACACTGCATATAGAGGAATAACACATAGATTTTGTTTGTGAATTTTTAGTGCTTTTTGAATTTCCAGTTTTCAAGTCTTGAATTGGGCCAGTAAATTTTTGTTTCTTTTTCTTGCCGCAGTTGAGTTTCTTGCATTTTAGAGACGTTTTTCTATACCCTGGCTGATTTGTGTTGCTGCACAACTGTCCACACCAGTGATATGCCGATATGCAAAGGGTGGGAATTGTGAAAGACTGGTACCATCTTCCTGTGTTTTTCACTGGACACTACCAGTGTGTGTTCCATTCCACTGGACACTACCAATGTGTGTTCCATTCCACTGGACACTACCAATGTGTGTTCCATTCCACTGGACACTACCAATGTGTGTTCCATTCCACTGGACACTACCAATGTGTGTTCCATTCCACTGGACACTACCAATGTGTGTTCCATTCCACTGGACACTACCAATGTGTGTTCCATTCCACTGGACACTACCAATGTGTGTTCCACTGGTATTTTTCTATGTGTCATCACAGTGGATACACAGAAGGATAGGTCGTATATCATGGAAACAAAAACAATACTGAGATTCAGGAAAGACTACACATTAAGAGAATTACTGAAATAAATAAAAAGAAAGTGACAGTTGAAATGTTTTGGCAACATTAAAAGACTTAACGCTCTTTAAAAAAACTGTTCTAGAGAGAATGGAAGAAAGCAGGAGGTAGGCAACAGTAGAAGTGTAAGAGCGATTAACCGCAGTCTGGAAGAGTGTGCAAGCAAGACAGGATACACAGCATGTTGGAGATCCATCACCTCTCATAGTAGAGATGGCACCTGATTATTTGATTGACTAGGGATTTTATCACAGCACTGCTCACTTCACTATTGTTCTGACACATCGTTGGAGCAGAAATTTCAGTTAATATGGTATATATGCACTGTGTACCATGGTAGTTCTCGTTCAAGAAGCAAATGCATATTTTACGTGTTTGATGCAAATCTACAAAGCTTTAACAATGCTTTATTTCAACTTTCTTCTGCTGCTCCTTTGCAGTAAGGGTAAAGAACTTTATAGTAGGGGTATAAGACTTATTACATCCCCCTCAAATTATATTTACTTTTTAGTTGTGCACTAATTTGCTTTCAATTTTTGGCAACTTTAAACAGGTGTTCGGGTAATTAAGTTTGTCACATAATTTGTACACAGTTTGACGAAGGCCGCAGTGTTTATGATGGAGAACTCAACGAGAATGAAATCAGGTTGTTTATTTCTGCAAACAAACTTCCACTTGTGATTGAGTTTACTCAGGAGGTATGTAAACTGTTCGTATCTTGTGTACTAACATAACATAACGTGACCCATTAGGGTCATGGAGATATATCGATGTAAGCAGTAGCATCTTTCTCTGTCTTCCACTTGTTAAAAAAGTGTATTATAACTTTGTCCTGTCCACTTCTTGATGTTGTCATTGCAGGTTCTTCTTTGCCCTTTTCTTTGACTACTCCGCTCAATGTTCCTTGAAGTACAGTCTTTGCAGTTTAATCATGTCTCACCACGTGCCCGAACCAAGCTAGCTTGTAACTTTTCAGCACTGCCAAGTAGTGCTTGTATACTATCAACATTTTGTTTTAATTAATTTCTCTTTGAACACTGATAAGACCTGATTGAAACCTGGGGTACAATTAAAAAAGATTAAGCCTTCTTGCAAACTTTTTAAGAACCAAATTTCTTTGACAAATCTTTAGGTGCTTTAAATATTCCAACAGTGGAGAACAGAGAGTGAGAAGCAACAGATAAGACATTCGTAATCTGTTTAAATTACCACTAATTGCTGTTATCACAGGGGCAAAAAGACTGCATTGGTTGGGACATTGCAGTGTTTGAGGCAAATACAGAGAATGGCAGATAGCAGAGAGACAGAACCTAGATGCACATTAAAACTAAATGAGAACAGACCAAGAAGAACGTGGAGAGATAATGTACAGCCTCGTTTACCATCAGCTTGAAAGAGAAAGCCATTCACAGAGATTAATGGAGGGGGGTGATATCTGCTGGAATAAACCTCAGTGGTTTGGAATGATAAAGAAGAGGTTAATAGTGTTTAGAAAAGATGGAACCTTTTAGGAGAGAAGGATAAAAGGAAAAAAAATAGTCAGCTTTACAAAACCAATTACACTGAACAGACAGAGGATGCTGTCGCGATTAGCCTTCATCAGCAAACAGCAAAAATAAACAGAACACAACACACAGAGATGTACACTAAATAAACACTGAGATGGCTCATTAAAGTATTATGTACAGGGCTAGGACAAAGTAACAGTGAAACAGACTTATAGTATAGTATTTATCTGGATCCCTGGAAAAAAGTAACTATACAGATGCTGCCTTAAATACCCAACAAGGTGTGAGAAGTGAAATTGAGTCAGTGTGTGTAGATCTGAGCATTTGGGTAAGCTTTCTTGGAGAAAGTTAGCTTCTTGTGAATGATTTGGAAAGTAAAGTTTAGGAAATATACTGTTGTAAATCTGACTGGATAGGATGAAGGAAGCAGAAGTAATTTGTTATTAGTCATCTTCTTTCCTTCATTTCACCATTGGAGCATAGAACATCAACCAGTCTATCCTTTCTAGCTACTCTCCAGCAGCCGATAATCCTTCCAAAATTTATTTTGGATTAATCACCTAATATGTTTTTTCGTCTGAAACTGTTTTTTGGTTTATCTTTATCCAGCCACCTCGGTAAAATTCTTCAGTTATTTCATTTTTTTAAAAGGCAGTAACCATTAAGGTGTCAGATAAAGGCTGCAGGAGTGACAATGAGAGATAAATCAAGGAATGAAGTCATAAGAGACAAATTCAGCACAGAACAAATACTCAATTACATACAATGGCAGCAAATTACATGGTTTTCACACTTAGAATACGTTGTCAGGGCCTTACAGAACAGAAACCTAGCATTAGGGATCACAGTAGTGGCTCTAACACAGCAACAGACACATAGAAAAACACATACCAGCAACCAACAGCAAATACCCACTGGGACAGGTAACAGGGACCAGACCTCACCATGACATACAAGAACACACCAGATACGGAATACCAAGAAGCAGAAAATCAGGTGTAACTGTACGCCACAAAGAAAAGGAATACAGATAAGTCAGCATAGAAAAACCTCCTCAGTAGAACAGGATGTCTAGCTTGTTGAATGAGGAACAAGTTTGGAATGTTTGTTTTCTACATCCTGAACTGAACAGAAATACCTTGTGACACTGTTAAACAAGGCAGTCACAGAAGGAAGCGAAGGACCTAGAACATGAAGTAGACCAAGAACAAGATGGAAAGATAACATCAGAGAAACTCTGCAACAGTGTGATTTGCCTATGGTCGAAGCGGCCAGAAGCTCAAGAAGCAAAACCATAATCTCCCTGAACATCTTCTAGTGATCGTTTTCTGATTTACACTGACAGACAAGTTCTTGTGATAAACTTGACTGTTGTCAGTTCCGCCCTGAGCACCTGAAGCCGGGAATGAGAAACACAAACTGATTTTATTATTTGTCTTGCGTTAAGAATAAATGTATCTTATATTTCACTTGATAGTATTGAATACATTTCAGCTTTGTTGCAATCATTTTCCCAATGTTTCTCTTGATTACAGTCTGCACAGAAAATATTTGGAGGTGAAGGAAAGAACCACCTTCTTCTGTTTTTGAAAAAAGAGGGCAATGAACCGGCCATTAAAGACTATGGTGTGGTTGCAAAGGACTACAAAGGAAAGGTATGTTGTTATAAATACTGATTTGTTTGTTGTTGTTGAATTAATGGTGTACTAGATTAGTAAAAATTTATTTGGAAGCTGCAAAGATGTGATTTCATAGATGCACGAGAATACCCTGGACTGATAAAAAAAATAGTAATGAAAATGTCTTGAAAGAAACTTCCTCTTTATTGCGTTCATCAGTTGTGAACTCCAACAGAAAGTTCTGGTTGTTCATCCACTTCTGGACTGCGGTCCTGTTCCAGAATCTGAGTGTTGCTTGTACATTCATTTGACAGATCTGACTCATTTGTATGCAGACTGGTGGTTACTTGCCTCTTAGGCAGATGCACTCTGACTTTGAAGGAAGCTCCCAGTAAGTTGACTCTTAAAACATGCTTTGGGGTAGGTAGTGGGTCTATTCTTCTTTTCCCAATAATAGAGCTCCGGAACCCACACAGGGATTGAAAGAAACTGATTCATGAGGAGTACTGATTGCCCACATTAGAAGGGGACAATCTGCATTCTTTGGTCATGTGCTGAGGAGAAAACTGGAGAACATCGTGACAGTCGGAGGGAAGGCAGAGGGAGACAGAAAAGATGCTGGACAGTTTGACTTCTTGGCATATAAGATCATCTGTGTCAGAGTTGATTAAAAGCACACGAGGCAGAAGGTTGGAGATAGACATGACTAATTGTGCCACACAACATGGACTTGAAGAATAAGAAGAATGGTACATTACATTTACAGTGTCACTTCACTTGGATGAATTCAAGACGGGTAAATAAATAATAGAAATGTCTTAGCAACTACTAGTATCAACAGATATAAGACAGAGAAGATGGTGCTATGATAGGGAGAAGAAGCCAGCAGAGAATCACCAAACAGGCAATGGAATGAGAATTAGAGGGATTGGGGAGGAGAGGACGCAAACATTTAGAGAGGCCGGACAGTTTGACATCATTGCATTGAATGTCAGCCATGTGAGAAAGTAAATGCGACAGAAGACTGGGTAGACGTGACTGCTAATGCCACACAGCATGGGGTTATGAGATTTCTTTTAATCTTTTAGTGCAAAGATTATCAAATTCTGCTATTAGTATATGTTTAGGGCATTTCAAATACATCTCTTTCACTTTGTTACCGTTGCAGCATATATTCTTGCATCGCCGAAAAATTTTGGTGTATTCGTCCATTTCTAGACTCTTTTCTTGTTCAGAACTTGATTTTTGCATGCACATTTATTTTATTAAAGATCTGGCTTATTGGATGCAGACTCTTGGTTTCTTGTCTCTGATTAGTTGACTTTTTATGACATATGGTCATTGTGGTGGATAAGCAGGATTACTGTTTATAGTTAAGGCAAATTTTTGCTTCTGACAACAGTTAGCCATTGCATTTTCCTCCATATATAGACTGAGAGAATATAGTTCCGTTGGCCAGCTACCGAGTTGAATGTGTAGCTTGACACTGAGCTGCGGATTTCATTTGGAATGCTTTTTGCCTGTGCTCAATGGGTTTGTCCTGTGAACTGCAGATAAGAAAATGGCAAGTAGCCAGTTGACAGAGAACTGATGGTGACTTATGGCATGTGGAACTACTGATCTGCTGTAACTGCTGTTCACATCGATGGTGAAACTGCATTACTAGTGACTATGTTGCCACTTTTGATCACTGCCTTATACATTTAATGCTTGTGTGTGCTGTTAGCTTTGCTGAGACTGCTGTCGTCTTCTTCTCTTCCACCTTGTGCCTCATCGAAGTGTCGGGGGAAGATGTAACATTCGTTGATGAGCTCTGTCAAGATTAAGACTGATGTTCATTTCTGTAAGGCTGTTTTCCTAATGCCATCACTCCATAGTTTCCAAGGTCTTCTACTTGCTCTATACCCGTTATAACGTTTTAGTGTGGCTCGCTGTGGCAGAAAGTACCAGGGCATTCTTGTTAAGTGTCCAAAATACTTCATTTGTTGTTCTTTGATCACTACCTTATGCAGTGAATGCTTGTGTGAGCTGTTAGCTTGGCTGAGACTGCTGTGTCCATTTTGTCACAGGGCACAAGTATTTCTGTAAAGTTTCTGCTGGCGCAGGAACAGGGCACCGTAGGTTGACCCATTTGCCTCGAAGTTAATGCCTTGTGGGTGGCGCGGTGATTTATGTCACAGGCGTGAGGGGAAGTTAAGTCCAACATGATGTGTATAAGGAGATACTCCGTACGTCACTCGGGCGCCAGTCCTTTAATATCCTGGTTGTACGGAACCTCACGCAAGACCCCGGCAGCACGTCCTCGTCGTGCGCCACGGATAATGTCTCAAATGAGCATTAACAGAGCTGTCAGGGGATCTCGGAGTTTGGCGGCCCCCAGAGGGTGATGTGTCCTTGTGGCTCTCATCAGCCCGCCCCCAAACGCTTGGGTGAAAAATGTTTATTATAACTCATTAGGAACATGAGTAGGTCTGCCAAACGTACAGCCAAAATTACAACCCTTGGTTAAAAGACTGCGGAGTAAAGAGAACATTGTTCACTGCACATCCTCTGTTAACCCTCAGTGTCGTCGTCACCGCACTGGGGTACACCACAACAGCAACCATCCATAGGCTGGCCATTCATGTACATCCTCGGTTAACCCTCAGTGTCGTCGTCACCGCGCTGGGGTACACCACAACAGCAACCATCCATAGGCTGGCCATTCATGTACATCCTTGGTTAACCCTCAGTGTCGTCGTCACCGCGCTGTGGTACACCATAACAGCAACCATCCATCGGATGGCTAAGCCTAAATGTCCGACAAAACTAGATCATACGGATCAAAATCTGCCCTCAAAATTTGTATTGAACTGAAAAAGACCGAATGTCCACACCCAAAGACCCCACTCGCCCGAGTGTTGGGACAAAACTGATACGATATGCCTGGAGCAGGATGTAAAATTCTGTCGGGCTAACGGCTCGTCAAAGAAATCTAACGTGCGAAGAAAAAAGAATGTACCTATCTGTGTGGTCACAAAAGTCCAAAACCCACGGGCTGCTCCCCGCTGACTTCCAGAGGGCGCAGCCCCTGTCGAGCGGGAGGCCTGATACGGTTGTGAGGTTAAGCAGGCATGTGCAGGACGTGACGATTCCTTGGGTGAGCCCAGAATCAGAGAGCCATGTGCCGGCTCTGCATACATGGATGCCTCCTTGGATGGCGGGGAATGCCCATGATCTGCCCCTGCCTTCCCTTGAGGGCTAACTGCTCCACAGGGGGCTGACCCAAAGGGGTACTCCGGGGGCAATACCTGCGGCAAAGGAGACAATGTGGACACCACACAAATCAGGCAACGTCCCGACCCACACAAAACAATGGCCACAGTCACCCTAGAAATAGGCCTGACGTCTTCCTTCGAAGTCGGCGTACAGCTGCCCATGAGGCAGGGAAATGAAAAACGGTTGTACACGCAAAAATCAGGTCCAGGTGAAAGCCAAAAGTCCAAGCGGACGATTACCTGACCTTCCACTGGAATTCACAGCCGGTGTTCGATGAAAAAAAAAAAAAAAAAAAAATGCCTTGTGGGAGAGCATGTGCAGTTCGGAGGAGCAGATCGATCACCAGTCTGGTGAGATTGATGCAGCAGGGAGTGGCGAGGGGTTCTGGCAGATGCTCGAGACTCAGAGGAAAGGCAAGACAGACTGTGTACAAATCAGAATGCTACTGGCACCATTAGTATCGGAACTCTTCACTGGCTGCTGAAGATGGGGGCGAAGTGCTTTTGGGAGTGCTGTGATGTTGGTTCTTGAATCAACTCTACTCAACTCCATGAAGTTGGAACTGCGCTTACCCGAATTATTAAGGGGACAGTGGGTCTGATCTTATAGCCTCCTCAAAAATAAGGCTGCAGACCCCCTCGGGCAGTAGTAACATGCATAAAGATTTAGGTTTGCAGCAAGTATTAAAGAAACTATGCTGTCATGCAGAAACCTGAATCTGACGTTCACACAGTGATCAAGCTTTTATTTTATTTCTTTTAGGTTCTGTTCATTTTTCTGGATACAGAAAAAGAAGATAACGCACGTATCATGGAATTCTTCGGTCTCAAACCTGAGGAGGTGCCTGCTGTGAGGTTGATAACTCTTGCCGAGGATATGACCAAGTATAAACCCACCTCCGAGGGAGTTGATGCAGACACCATTAGGAAGTTTGTCAACGATTTTCTGGAAGGAAAACTGCGGGTAAGTTTTGCTTTTTATCTCATATCTACATGTTTTGTTTTTCGTTTTCCCATTTTTTTTTCTTTCTTCCTCTCTTTCTTCACCAAAAATACAGACTAACAGTGATCATGAAAAAGGTGGAGATGGCTGTGTATGTGCAAAGTGTCCTACATCGCTTCAGAGGTCCTGGGTGGTTACCGTCCTTGTTTGATATTTTATCTAGGGCATGCAGGTGTGCTGCGAAACAGACAGGCAGACACATCTCTTCTTCTTCTTCTTAGTGTTCACTGGCTGTAGAACTCTGATGGAAGGTTCTGGTTGTTCTCCCAGTTATGGACTTTGGACATTGATTTTTTTATATATATAGACTGCTGGTTCCTCACCCACAGATGCATCCCAGCTTTAAATGATCTCCAGTTCGTCGCCGTCTATAACATCTTGTAAGCGGATAGTGGGGGTTTACCATCCCTTATCCTCTATGTGCATGGGGCTTCTGAACCGACACAGGGAGTCTTCCACTGTATTGCTTTTATACTGTTGGGGGAATATAGGGGAAACATAGTTATCTGTTTTTATCAATTGACGAGAAAGCCCATACCTCTAAACATTATCAATACCCCAAATACAAAAGAACTATCTGTTGATTTTAAATCCTGAAATATTCTAGTGTGTAATTTTAACAGTTGCACCCATTGAATTACGTAGATTTTGAATATCAAAATTATTTTGTTTTATTAGTAGTTGTGCATTTTGTGGAGAGGGGGGGGGGGGTAAATAGTATACACAATGGCCATTGAACATCTCTTGGAAAAACTTGCAGCTGGGCAGGTTAATGAATTGTCCATGCTCTAGATAAGAATAGAATATGTTTATATAATTTGTTGTGGTTATTGTTTGTTTCTTGCAGCCACATCTCATGTCTGCTGAACTTAAGGACGACTGGAACAAAGGCCCAGTCTGGGAACTTGTGAGCTCAAACTTCAAAGAAGTTGTTACAGATAAGTCCAAGGCAGTGCTTGTGGAGTTTTGTGAGTATATTTTCTCTACATCTGGTGTCTGTTAGCATAATCATTAAGTAAACATTTACAAATCAACACCAATGATGAAACGCAAACAAGAATATTGCAGCTAGGAGGCTTTCATCAGCCTACAAACACAGGACAGTGATACAATGTAATAGGCAACAGATAACAACATAGCATTGTTTAGGTGAAGTCCTCTGACTGTTGAAATATCTGAGCACATGAATAGCTACCTACCTAGAACACTTAAAAAACTGCTAGAGCTGCGGTTCTCAGCCTGCGTGTCGTGACTCCTCTAGGGGTCAAACGACCCTTTCACAGGGGTTGCCTAAGACCCTCAGAAAACACATATTCCCTAAAGTTATGAAGTATAAACGAAAATGGTTTTATGGCTGGAGGTCACCACAACATGAGGACCTGTATTAAAGGGTCACGGCATTAGGAAGGTTGAGAACCACTGTTCTAGAATGGCCATGCTCTGCCTTACCCTTGAGAGTCGACCAAGCTGCGCGCGACTGCCCTTGACGGAGCCTCTAGGGACAACACTGAGGATGTCGAAGTAAGCATACATTTAAGGCTACAGATGTACCACAACACTGAAAAGGTTAACCCAGATAACAGATTCCAAAGAAGTTGGATGTGTCGACCAAAGTATTTTAGCTATGCTGTAAATAGGCAAAACACATTTACGTGACTCGAGCGAACGATGAAAAGGAAGATATTCCCAATATATCACTAGGTCTGTTTTTTAAATTTACTTTTCATGAAAATACAAGAAGCTCATTTGTGAGAGGAATTCATCTTTATTCCCGACTTTCCTTGGGCATCAGAATACGATCTATGTTCTAATTTGTCATTTCATGTCTGCTTTTTGGTCTACCTTCACCCACCTGTCTGTCACAACCTGACTCCTTGTGACATGTGTCTGTTGTTTGTACAGATGCTCCATGGTGTGGTCACTGCAAACAGCTGGTTCCCATTTATGAGGAGCTGGGACAACACTACAAGGACAATGACAACATTGTCATTGCCAAAATGGACGCAACTGCTAATGAGGTCGAAGATGTCAAAGTTACCAGTTTCCCCACTTTGAAGTATTTCCCTGCTAATCGGGATGAGGTATGTGTGTATGTGGTGCTGGCAGTTTCAGTTATGTTTGATGTATATTGTGTTCCCAGTTCAAAGTATACTTGTTGTATATGGTGCTGCCAATTTAAAGTATGCTTGTTGAATATATGCTGCCAGTGTGAAATGTGTTTGTTGTATCTGGCGCTTGCAGTTTGATGTGTATTGTGTTTAAAATATGCTTGTTGAAAATATTCTGCCAGTCGGAAGTAAGTTTGTTGTATATGGTGCTGCCAGTTTGATGTGTCTTGTGTGGCCAGTTTGAGGTGTGCTTGTTAAATATATGCTGCCATTGTGAAGTATGGTTGTTGTATATGCTGCTGCCAGTTTGAGGTGTGCTTGTGCGGCCAGTTTGATGTGTGCTTGTTGAATATTTGCTGCCAATGTGAAATGTGTTTGCTGTAAATGGTGCTGCCAGTTTGATGTGTCTTGTGTGGCTAGTTTGAGGTGTGCTTGTTGAATATTTGCTGCCAATGTGAAGTATGGTTGTTGTATATGGTGCTGCCAGTTTGAGCTGTACTTGTTGAATATATGCTGCCAATGTGAAATATGGTTGTTGTATATGCTGCTGCCAGTTTGAGTACTTGTTGAATATATGCTGCCAGTGAAAATATGGTTTAACATATATGCTGCTGCCAGTTTGAGCTGTACTTGTTGAATATATGCTGCCAATGTGAAATATGGTTGTTGTATATGCTGCTGCCAGTTTGAGGTGTGCTTGTTGAATATTTGCTGCCAATGTGAAATATGGTTGTTGTATATGCTGCTGCCAGTTTGAGGTGTGCTTGTTGAATATTTGCTGCCAATGTGAAATATGGTTGTTGTATATGGTGCTGCCAGTTTGAGTGTGATTGTTGAGGCTGCCAATGTGAAATATGGTTGTTGTATATGCTGCTGCCAGTTTGAGGTGTGCTTGTTGAATATTTGCTGCTAATGTGAAATATGGTTGTTGTATATGGTGCTGCCAGTTTGAGGTGTGCTTGTTGAATATATGCTGCCAATGTGAAATATGGTTGTTGTATATGATGCTGCCAGTTTAAGTAATGTATCATTAGTTGCTTGCTAGCAAGAATTATTTTAACACAAACTCGACCCATTCAAATTCATGTTATTGATGTTTTATTTTAATTGTAGCTGTCCTAAAAAAATTAAAATATCAAGATAAAGAACTGTTTCCCACCCCAATTGACAAAGCTGCAGTGCATATTTTAATCTTTTTATACCATGAAATGCTGATGCTTGAGCTATCTGCATGAGGAGACAGTTTTTACTTTTTTTTTTAACAGAAAATATTTACACTGTTTTTCTGATTTTGCAACCAACATACTATTGTAAAAAAATTTATTTTTTTCAAATACAGATTATTGATTATAATGGTGCTCGGACGTTGAATGACTTCATCAAGTTTCTTGACAGTGATGGCAAAGAGGGAGCTGGCACAACAGAAGTAAGCGAAAAATCTGTCTTCTGGCTTTGTATTGTCAGCACTTGTTGTGCGTGTTTCAATTTATGAAACTGGTTATTCTGGGTGATTTTCTGTCCAGGAAATTTAGATGTGTGGGGTAACATGCTGGCTGATATATTGGCTGTTGCCACTTTCTCATGTGTGACTAGCTGCACTTTCTCATGTGTGACCAGCTGTACTTTCTCATGTGTGACCAGCTGCACTTTCTCATGTGTGACTAGTTGCACTTTCTTATGTGTGACTCGCTGGACTGCAGTGAGAGGCCATGCCATGTGGGACAAGGCCTGGCAATAATGAAGTTGGTATAAAGTGGAAGATTTATCGCAGAAGTGGGTAGCCAAAAATCAAATCCTAGACATTTAGGAAGCAAGTGTCTATCTGCATTCTCTCCCTCTCCTTTCATTTTCTTCTTCTTTCCCCCCCCCCCCCCCCCCTTCCTGCTTTCCTTTCTTTTTCCCCTTAAATCTAACACCGCACAGCCATCCTACACCATCAAACAGTTTGTGAAAGATTACACTTATCCTACACCATCAAACAGTTTGAAAGATTATACCTATTCTACACCATCAAAAAGTTTGATCACACATACCCTACACCATCAAACAGTTTGAAAGATTACACTTATCCTACACCATCAAACAGTTTGAAAGATTACACTTATCCTACACCATCAAACAGTTTGAAAGATTACACTTATCCTACACCATCAAACAGTTTGAAAGATTACACTTATCCTACACCATCAAACAGTTTGAAAGATTTCACTTATCCTACACCATCAAACAGTTTGAAAGATTTCACTTATCCTACACTATCAGACAATTTGAAAGATTACACCTATCCTACACCATCAAACAGTTTGAAAGATTACACCTATCCTACACCATCAAACAGTTTGAAAGATTACACTTATCCTACTCTACGCTGTTGTTTGAAAGATTACACCTATCCTACACCATCAAACAGTTTGAAAGATTACACCTATCCTACACCATCAAACAGTTTGAAAGATTACATCTATCCTACACCATCAAACAGTTTGAAAGATTACACCTGTCCTACACCATCAAACAGTTTAAAAGATTTCACTTATCCTACATAATCAAACAGTTTGAAAGATTTCACTTATCCTACGCCATTAAACAGTTTGAAAGATTTCACTTATCCTACTCTACCCTGTAGTTTGAATGAATGATTACAACACTTATCCTACTCCACCCACCAGTTTTAATGATTACAGATATCCTGATTGCACACAACTTATCATTTTCACAGGATTGTTTCATTCAATGGGTTTCTTATTCTGTTTGTTGATGGCCTTAGCCAAACTGTTTGATGCCACCAGGTTTTCCAGTTGCATGTTGTGTCTTTTGTCTCATGTCAACCTTACTGTTTGTTGTGACTTGCTCTTGTATTTTTAACAAGTGGATAGTAGACCAGAACAATTCTCAGGGCAACAAAATCCATCTTTACTTTATCATATGCCAGTCGCTGGTCAGTCGTGTACTTCTAAACAGGCAGACAGATTGGCTGGATCTGCACCACTGGGGGGTTAATTGATACATGACTAGGCAGATGTGGTCAAAGCTATGGAATCAGTAGAGAAACAAGATTATTAGGCCCGGAGAGAATGAGGCACCTGGGTGTAACCAGAGGGTCTGGTCGGCTCACACCACACAGGAAAAGCAAGATGGACATATAACCTGATTGTGACCGGTACCATCAGTATTGGAACTCTGTACTGGCTGCTGAAGATGAGGAAGGAGCACACTTGGGAATGCTCTGAGTGCTGGGATGTCATTTCTTGGCTCAACTCTTGTACTTCTATAATGTGTTCCTAATTGAAATGCAGTGCCAGTTGTCATATTCTGCCATTCGTTTGAAATCAGAGTACATCTGCCTGAGAGGCAAGGAACCAACAATCTGCATGAAATGTCAAACCTGTGAAATGGATGTGCACGCAACACTGTTTCTAGAACAGACTATCCAGAAGTGGACAAACAACCAGCGCCGGAGTTTACAGCCGGTTGTAGCGAAGAAGAGGATAATGTTCCCACTGACTGTTCCATGTCATGTTCTAGCATTCGATGTTGAAATAGCAAGCTATTAGGAAGACAACCAAATCTTTTGCCCGTAATCTGGCTTGCTTTTTATACTAAAAACTCTTTTTTTTTTTTTTTTCCAGGAGGAAGAGGAAGATGAAGATGAGGACGACGAAGAAGAAGCTGAGCAGAGAAAGGATGAATTGTAACTCGTTCAATACCTGTATGAAGTAATGTTGATGTAATTGTACCCAGCTGTATCATGGTTTTCTTCATGACAGTTTTTACTAGTTCCTAATTAAATGCCTGTTGTTTGCTTCAATAATTATATGAGGTGGGTTTAAGTCCATTCTTGTCAAAGAACATATTGTTTTACAATTTTACTTTAGTAGCATTCAAATAATTTTTTTTTACTCTTTTATTTTTAGTTTTCTTTCTTTGCAGTTACGTGAACTTTATACCAATTTTTGCTGTAAGCTAGACATTTTTCAAACCACCTATTATGTTTTTTCAAAACTGAAAAATGTCCACTTTGTTTTGTAAAACATCCTAGGTGGTTTGAAAAATCGCCCCAGTGTGGTTGGAAAATGTCTAGAAGTGAAAATAGTATATTTTACCACACGAATATGGGCACATAATGTTTTATTGTCTAGTACGCAAGATAGTCTGTGTTATTGGTGAGTGAGGTCTTCTTTTGGAACTGTGTGTGGTGATATAAAAGTGGATTGCGTTAGTTTAGTTTTTATATTGTGCTGAAGTGGTGTTTCTTCTTTTCTGAAGAGATTGTCTTGATTGATTGCGGTGTCAGCTCATTGAATCTGATGTTATATTTACTATTTGGCTGCTACGTCAGTGATTGTCTTGTGAATACAAATGTACCAAAGGAAATTTCCAGTAAGAGTGTTTTTTTTTTCTTCATTCTATTGTGTTACTTTAAAAAGTTGTCCTTAGGTGATTCTTGCCATTATTTTGTCAGTAAACTGTTCGTTAAAAAAATGGTTTGTTTGAAATTGTTTTATGTTCATAGTTGGCTGTCAGAACAAATAGGCAGACCTATTGTTGGCACTGTGATTAGGGCCTTAATACCACAGAGTTGAGAATACAGTGTTGTGTCTTTGCTTTGAGCAAAGTAGAATTTAGCTGTGTATGTGTGCGAACGAAGTTCACCAAAGAAAATCAGTACAGCCAAGTTTCCCCAAAGAAGACCGGTACAGCCAAGTTTCATCAAAGATGACCGGTACAGCCAAGTTCACTAAAAATGGCCGGTACAGCCAAGTTCCCCAAAGATCAGTACAGCCAAGTTTCCCCAAAGAAGACCAGTACAGCCAAGTTTCATCAAAGAAGACCGGCACAACCAAGTTCCCCAAAGGCAACCAGCACAGCCAAGTTCACCTAAGATGACATGTACAGCCAAGTTTACCAAAGATGACCGGTACTGAATTACAGAAAGACTGGAGCTAAAACCTACTTATACAATTCCTTAAAGAGCAATGGGTAAGATTGTTTGGCCATTTGACGAGAATCCCCAGGTGTCCTTCCCTCAGAGCCATGCTAGAGAAAAATAATGAATGCAGAGGAAAAGGAAGACCACACAAAAAGTGCATGATGCATCAGAAAGATCTTTATCTTTCCCTCCTCCCAGCCTCCCTTTCCTCTGTGGAAAGTTTTGTTCTAGTACTTGAGTTTTGCATGTACATATGTTTTACAAATCTTGTTGATTTCTACACAGATGGTTGGTTTCTTGCCTTTCATGCGGATGCACTCTCAACTTTGAAAAAAAAAAAGCTCTTATTTAGATGATTGTTACGCAAGCTTTATTATTGAGGCAGTGGGGCGATTCTTGTTCTCCTCACACACACACCCTCAATGGGGCCGCAGAACCCACACAAGTATCTAGCTGCTACACCATGGCGGCCGCTGCTTGACAAATCTTCCTTCATCATGTGTGCTAAATTCTTCAGCAGTGGTTCTCAACCTTCCTTGTAAAGCACCCTTAAATAATTCAATTCCTCATTTGGCTGGAACTACTTCATAACTACTATGAAAATGTGTTTTCAGGTGGTCTTTGGTGACCTCATATGAAAGGGTTGTTTGCCCTACAAAAGGGTCTCTACCCATACTCTAGAGGATCAACAAGACAGCCCATCGTTGTTTAAAAAAAATCATTCCACTAGTTTTACAATACGGACTGCGCACTACAGGGGACGCTGAAAACAAAAATTACCTGAGTGTCAGTGGTTCTTCTCCCCCCGTGTGGGTTCCGGGGCCCTATTGTACGGGAAAACAAGAATAGACCAACTGCCTCCCCAAAAGCATGTCGTAAGAGTCAACTAATTGGGGAGCTTTCTTTGAAGTCGGAGTGCATCTGCCAGAGAGGCAAGGAACCAACAGTCTGTATTCAAGAGAATATCTTGAGATCTGTAAAACTGATGCACACGCAACACTCAGGTTCTTGAGCAGGACTGCAGTTCAGTAGTGGACGAGCAACCAGAACTTTCTGCCAGAGTGTATCTGCTAGTTGACAAAGACTAGTTAAAACGTTCGAATGCTTCTGTGGTGTTTTCCCCTTCACTGAGTTTTCATGACAATGTTCACTGAATTTATTTTTTAATAAGAACTCGACTTCGGTCATCTCTGTTTTTCTTTTTTTAAACCAAATCCTAGATGTTCCGCTTAACCTTCTTCAGACTAGTAATAATTATAGTAAAGTAAAGGACCCATTTCTATGCCTTTAGGCATATAGGGCTAGACATATATTTTATCGACCAATCGGCACAAGGTGGGTGATGTAGTCAACATCACGCCGGCCGCCTATACTTCCCGGGACTGCATCAGGTACCCACTTGAGGCTGGGTCGACCTGGGAGCCAATGTCATTTTTTCTTTAAAAGTCCGGCTCCGCATGGGAGTGAACCCACGACCTTCCGATCCGCAGGCGAGCATCAAGTAATTTTGGCATCCTAAATAGTACAAACATGAGAACGATATAACTAGAATGTCCTTGCACTGGAACCCACAGGGATATTCAAATGATTGATTGGCCCCCTTCCGTCTTTCTAGACGATAGTGTTATACTGCGCTGTGAGGAGGCATGGGACTCACAGCCCATGATGATGGCAAGTGTGACTAGCAACACCCGCCCGCGTTAAGAAAAGTCTTCCACAATTTAAGCATGGGATTTCAGGACCATAGTTGTATTTAGTCTTTTCTTCTCATCCTTTCTGCAATCACTTCTTTCTTCCGTCATTCTCACTTCCTTCCTGATGTGCCACCTCCACACAACATGGTCCATGGTATTTTTTAATTAGCGCCCCGCCCCCATCTCCAGCAGCCAGCGCAGTTTCCAATACCTGTGGTGCCAGTAGGAGTCTGATTATATGTCCGTCTTGCCTTACCTCTGAGCGTCGATTATCGGCAAGATCCCCTCGTTTGTGTCATTTTCACCAGACAGTCATGTATTGATTCCAAATTGTACAGGTGCTTCCATAAGGCCTCAACCACGGCTGTCTTATCATGCGTCAGTGTGCTACCAAGTTGTGCAATCAGCCAGTTTAAACACCTTGGTAGTTGAATGCGAAACCTTTCCCGAAATTTGATATTTACTGTTGAACATTACAGCCTTACTCCGACTTGTTAAAGGTCAGAGTCGAGAGGATCGACTTAATTGCGCCAGATTTTATCCCAACTGGCTCAGTCCCACTCCGCAGAGCGGCTAGCCGCCTGCCGAGAGCATCGCACAAATCACGAACTTCGTAGTTACGGCGACGACCCATGGGGATCTCAGTAAAAACTGCACTCGTGAACTGGACGGCGCCGCAGTGAAACGAACCCCCTTCCTTAAAAACGTGAGACAAACGACTTGGGGTTACTTTCTAACCTTCGGAGGTCTTAATATTCCTAATAATACAGTCATAATTCATTGAAGAACAACACATGAGATGGTTTGGCCACCTGACAAGAATGCCCTGGCACCAACTGCCACAGAGAGCCAAGCTAAAGAAATATAATGAACACAGAGCAAGAGGAAGACCACATAGGAAATGGAGCGACATCATCAGGAGCAACCTAACAGGAATGAACAGCAACTTGTACAATGCACTGGAAAAAGCGCACACGAAATCCTTACACCCCCTCCCCCTCTTCCGGACACATCGATGAAGTAAATGGTGGAAGAGAAGAAGAAGGGGTCGTATTATAAATCTACGGTTGAAGAGGGTTTCTGTGATTTGCCTGGGAGATTCTTTTCCGAGGAATGCGCTTTGCGTCATATGGTTTTAATCGCGGTGTGCGGTCCTAGTAGGGTAACAACTTCATGCACTCACTTGTAGGTAGGTAGGTTTCTTGCTAAACAAAAATATAAAAAGGGAAGCTTAAGGTTATAACTGTGACTAGGTTACCGGCGCCATATAAAAAGAGCTCTGAAAAAGATTCCTCCAAATATTGTCGCGACCGGGATTTGTACATGTAGAATTCTCATCACTAAGGTGTTAATCGTGTTGACTGCAGTTTTGGAAGGGACAAACTACTACAGTACAACAACCATTATAACTGTTCCGCCAGTCGTTCCTCGTCATTTAGAAGAAGAAAAAAGACCAACTGACCATAAGCATGTCGTAAGAGTCGACTAATCGGGAGCTTCCTTCGAAGTCGGAGTGCATCTGCCCGAGAGGCAAGGAACCAAAAGTCTGCATACAGATCTGTCAAACGGATGCACACGTAACACCCAGGTTCTGGAACAGGACTGCAGTCCAGAAGTGGTCGAACAACCAGAACTTTCCGCCGGAGTTTACAGCCGGTGAACGAGAAGAAGAAGAAACAATTGTGCGAGGGAAATGTTTTTGTGGCCTACAAGTCGACCTGAAGATGTTTAGCTCAAAATTCAGAATTATGCCTGTACTTACCCTATAGGTCGGAACCCCCATCTTTCCCCTCTTTCCTCCCAGACAAACAGTTGACTATCAGTGGTCCTAACACTGACTCCTTTCCGTAAATGAAGTTGGCTTACTCTATACGACAGCCGTCTTGGCCAAATAATAATCAAGCCAGACAGTTGCATGAGGCATCGGAGCTGCTTCTCTTCGATGTTCAAATCGTGTAGGATATCAATGTTTTTTTCTTCTTCTTGGTTCATTATATTCTAAGCCTTTTCCCCGTAGAATTTTAACTCAAAAGCTCCGTTGTTTTTCCCCCCAAATATTAATCTGTCAGTATAATTGCTAATCCACCACATAAAGGGTTGTATGGTGCTTGTCTAAAGCAAGTTACATAATTTAACGAGAGGTAGCACTCACCATGACTGCTGACTATACAACCTCTGGTTTCTGTGCTTAATAACAGGTAAAGTAAAGGCCCCTTGTCCACGCCTTTATGCATATAGGGCTAGACCTATTTTCTTAGACCGATCAATACAAGATGGGTGATGTGATCAGCATCACATCGGCCGCCTTTACTTCCCAGGACTGCAGCCGGTACCTGGGAGTCAATTTCATTTCTGAAAAAGGTTTGGCGCCGCCAGGTAGCGAACCCACCACCTTCCCATCCGCACAAAAGCGTCTTGTCGCTACGCCACGGTGACTCTGTGCTTGTATACGAGGACAAATTTCGTACTTTGTGGTCGTTTGCATCGTCAGATTTGTGATCTCTCAGAGAAAGGAAAACGATTGATATGTGGCCATTGCTTGTAGAGATAGTCCTTGCCCGCCCAGAGCGAAGACGATCTCCCAACCAACACGGCACACACGCTCAGTGGCTAAACTAAACACACGGAGATTGGGGTCAGTCTCAACGATATTAATGCATTCATTCGCCTGTATTAGCAGCTGTTGTAATGTTACAAATAAAGGACGTGCTAACCGCCAATTAGAGGCGGTTGAGTGTGAGAATGTTGTCGGGGCCTCCAGACCCGTTATTGCTCACACAGGTGCCACCGGGTCAACAGACGACTAGCCCAGGGCTGTCCAAGCTGGTACTTTCGTGATAGAACCAGTTTTAATACGTGGGAATGAGTCTTGAACAAATAACAAACAAGTCAAACAACTTGTTGAAACCTCGGAGATGTGATTTAACAGAAGAATCCTTAGAATAACCAGGACAGCCAAAAAGAGCAACGCTAATGTTCTTAAATAGGCGAGGGCTCGAAGACAACTTATCACAAACACCAGGAAGAGAGGGTCATCATTTTGTGGCAATGTTAGGAGAAGAGGGTTCGTCGTTATCTCCAGGTCGTCATGACGTTTAAAATGTCCCAAATATCTCGGCATGCGGGGGAGGCTGCTGTTTATGGGCTGCTTCTCCTCGATGTTTAGAGGGTGGTAAGCAGCCTCTTCCGCAAGCCGAGATATTTTGGACATAACATACTTTTTGTTCGGTTTTTTATCTTTCCTTGATAAGGAGAAGGGAAATACTGAAACATGTTGCGACCACTGGAAAGATCTTTGAAAAAAAGAAAGAAAAAAGTCAAACGAAGATAGTGCGAGAAGAGTCTTGACAGCCTTTAGTCACGACATGGATTGGTGTAAACGCACTAACTGATACACGCTGTTGAAGATTGCAGATTGTGGAGAGGCAGGAATCACATACGCCAGTCGGCTAGGCCCTTAAGGATGATGATTATGATGATGATGATGATGATGTGGCTTTACGGTTGAACGAGGATTGCGGGATTTGCACCTGTTTGATTCTTCTGCTTGAGATGTTAGTCCTTCTTTCTTCTTCTTCTGCATTCGACATCAGTCATGCTAAACATTGAGTCCCGTCTGGGTCAAAGATAGGATTGTGCGTTTAAGGTCGCCACCGGTCCCCCATAGCTTCTCTCGCAATGTGGATCCCCTGGACCAGATCCACAGTCTTTGCTGGGAGAGGTAAGGGCAGTACTGCAGTATGAGCCCAGGGGTCTGTCTTTCTGCTCTTCAATCACAGGCAGCAGATTCTTTTATGCCTATCCTGTACAGGTGTGCTCGAAGACCACAGTGTCCAGTCCGAAGTATAAAATTTGTTGTTTGTTCTTTCCTGTCGAGTTTGTTTATGCTGTCACTCTCTATTCTGTAATCTCTATTCTGATTTCTCCACTCCCGCTTGAAAGACTGCTTTAGCGCTGTTTTGGTTTCCTTGTAGCTGTGTGGTGGATGAGGTTGTGGAAGATTACTCCCAGCTTTTGCCAACTCATCTGCTCTCTCATTTCCTTGAATACCACAGTGGGCTGGTATCCACTGCAGGACCAGTTCTGCTTCCTTGGAAAGTAAGCCAATGTTGGTCCTTAGGTCTGCAATTAGTTTGTCTTGTTTTTTGCTGGATAGTGCTTGGAGAACAGACAATGAGTCACTAAGTATAAAAATGTTGTGCCCTCTGTGTTCTTGAGTGATGAGATGTTGGACTGCAGAAAGGAGGGCAGTTGCCTCAGCTCTGAAGTTAGTGCAGATGTCACCTGCTGGTAGAGAGAGAGAGAGAGAGAGAGTTTCTGCTCTACTGCTAGGGGGTTTAATGTATATTCCACAACCCCCCTTTCTGACTGCATCTATAGCAGAGCCGTCGGTGAAAACCTGAGTCCAAGTTGTGTTTGGATACTTCTTATCAAGCACAGCAAGAGCCATGGTTCTCTGTTGTGTCTCCGTCTGGGCATCTTTTGAAGTGATCATTGGTACCTTTAGAACTATATTTGCCTTCTCTGGCTTGCTTGTCCATGGTTCTGGCCTAAGTTTTTCGCACAGAGCTACAACTCTTTCAAGCAGATCTTGGTGCTGTCTGTACAGTTCTCTAGCAATGTGGTTGGTGCTCTGACGCTTGTCTGTTTTTTGTTCTCTCTTAAAATTTAAAATGCAGTGGGTGACTTTGAAGTCTTTTTAATTTCTCATACTGTAAAAGAGTTTTGTATTGTCTTCTAAGTTCGAGTGGTTCAGTATCTGCTATCCTCTCTATCTCTCTGATGGGATTGGATTTCATGGCTCCGAGAACAATCCTTAATCCCATATTCTGAACCATGTCCAGTGTTCCCACTGTTGTCTTGGCTGCTGCAGCCCATGCAGTGGAGGCATATTCCGTGACTGGCCTAACTGCTCCAGTATATACTTGTTTTAGGACTCTGGAGTTAGCTCCCCATGTGGTACCCACTAATTTTTTCATCACTGCAAGCTTCTTGAATGCTTTCCCCTGTACTGCTTCTACGTGTGACTTCCAAGTTAGTCGCAAATCAAGTGTAACGCCAAGAAAGGTAGGAGTGTCAGTCTGTGGAATGAGCTGGTTTTTTAAATCCGAATTTCGATTTTTTTTTCTATTTTGGGGGAGAGAGAGAAAAGTGATGCTGTGCTTTTTGAATTATTTAGCTTTAGACCCCACTTTTCTGTCCAGGCTTCTACATTTTCCACAGTTTTCTGTAACAGATATGAGGCTGTGGTAGTGTATTCGGAGGCTGTCAAAACTGCAAAGTCATCAGCATGTAGGGTATTATAAACGTGCTGGTGGCAGGTTGCTGTGATATAATTTATGTAAACCAGGAACAGAGTTGGTGCTATCGCACTGCCATGGGAAATTCCTTCTCTTAGTTTTGCCAGTTTGCCGACGTGTCCATCAATTCTTAATCTGGCTCTGCGTTGGAAAAGAAAGTCTTTGATCCACTTGTACATGTTATGCACAACTCCAGCCTGTAGCAGTTTTAGTTGTAGGCCCTCTTTCCAAACTGTATCGAAAGCACGAGAGAGGTCAAAGAAGACAGCAAGAACTTTCTTTTTTTCCTGGAAGGCATTGTCTATTTCCTGTGCCAGATATGTCAACTGGTCCTCTGTGTTTCTGTGCTGTCTGTATCCTGTCTTGGGCGGGGGGGGGGGGGGGGGGGTAGTATTATAATAGTTAGGAACCGCTGCTTTTTTTTTTTATAACATTGCTCCTTGTGTTTCCGGTGCGCTGTCTGTTTCCAGTCTTGTTAGATGGCCGAACTATTTGATTAGTTGTCTGCCGATAAAGTTAAGTACTAATTCTGTGCCGACTCTCCTTCTGATACCATCGTTCATAAGTAGATCTGCTCTTGTTCACCTAGTATTGTAAGCATAGATTTCATTTCTGACTTTTTTATTTTTTATTTTGTATTCTTTCTTCTGTCGTTTGCCAGTGTTAACATAGCGTTTGTAAGAATATTGTGTTAAACAGTGTTGTTTTAGTGTTTTTATTTCCATGCTTATATTACAATGATGATGATTGGCACCTTTCCGTCTTTCCAGACGATAATGTTGTATTGCATTATGAGGAGGCATGAGACTCACAGCCCATGGCGATGGCAAGTGTGACTAGCAAGACCCGCAGGTGTCAAGAAAAGTCTTCCACAATGATAGCATGGGATTTCAGGACCATTTTTGCCAACATTTGTGTTTAATCCGTTTCTTTTCGGACGCTCAGCTCTCATCTTTTCTGCAATCATTACTTCCTTCACTCTCATTCCCTTCCCAAAATGCCCTGTCTACACAACACGGCCCAAGGCACTTTGTTCCAATGAGTCCATCTAAATACCTTTATCATTCATGTCCCGCGTACACATATCTTTATATCGTAGTAGAAGTCGGCCTTGACATCTTCTCCCTGTAATTCACTACAAAGGATGCCCTTAGGGACTCTGCCATCCTACATTCTCCTGGTGTGACCCAGCCACCTGAGCCTTCGTAGACTGAGCATGGAAAAGACTATATACATATTACAATATTGGTGCCAATTGTCCTATAACTTGATCGGCTTTTTTCATCTTTGTTGTCTTCCTTTATTCATTCTTCTGTTTTCCGAATAAATTATCCCTCGATGTGTTAACCCCCCTCGCCAGCGTTAACTGCTGTTTTTCAATTCTGATGTCGTGATACCTTTCTCCAATAAATTTCGGCATCCCTTGGCTTGTCAATAAACAGTGACCCGGAAGTCGATTTGATTACAGCTCATGATGAGGGCGGGTAGTTTGATATTCTCTATTTGCCCGAGCCAGTGTCAATCAGCAGCAGCTGCGCGAAATGTATTCCACACTTTCTAACGTTACATTAACGCTTAAAGTGTACGCTTCAAGTAAGTTACGTCGTTGTGTCAATGATATCATTTATTATCAAGGCTGCTCTTATAGCTCTGATACATTTTCGTTTATTCTTTGTCTATCAATAACCTATATTAATAAAAATGTTAATATTCCGATGTTGTAACCTAAAAACTCGGAAACTGCTGAACCGATTGCTTGCAAATTTTCACACAACGTTGCCTTTGACTCAAAGCGTGTTTTTTTGGGACACGAAATCGCACAAACTACGACCGACGTTGCTCCAGCAACGGTCAAATCATTATTTGTTTAGTTGCCGGCCCGGATTTGTTTTTAGTCAGTCGGCCACCTTTGACTGTGTAACACCGATTTTCACATTCTTATTATATACTTTCATATCTACTAAATGCTAGAGTATTTAGTAGCGTAAAAAGTTGTAAGCATTTCGCTTTTTACTCGGGTGATAGGGGTTCGATTCCCCTTTGGGTGATATAATTTTTTTGGGGCCCCTAACTGGGTGAGTGCCACGTCTACCAGGCAATTAAATGACTCGTTGCTTCGCACATAAAACTGCTTTCTGAACTCATGCTCTACCAGGCAATTCGATGACTCGTTGCTTCGCACATAAAACTGCTTTCTGAACTCATGCTCTACCAGGCAATTCAATGACTCGTTGCTTCGCACATAAAACTGCTTTCTAAACTCATGCGCTACCAGGCCATTCATTGACTCCTTGCTTTGCACGTAAAACTGCTTTCTGAACGCATGCGCTACCAGGCAATTCAATGACTTGTTATTTCGCACATAAAACTGCTTTCTGAACTCATGCTCTACCAGGCTATTCATTGACTTGTTGCTTCGCACATAAAACTGCTTTCTGAACTCATGCGCTACAAGGCAATTGAATGACATTGCTTCGCTCATGAAAATGCTTTCTGAACTCATGCGATACCAGACAATTCATTGACTTGTTGCTCTGGTGAGGACGGAAATTACTCTGATACACAACTGGTGAAGACAGAGATAACTATGATCCAAAACTGGTGAAGATAGAGATAACTATGATCCACAACTGGGGAAGATAGAGATAACTATGAAACACAACTGGTAAAGAGGGAGATAACTATGATACCTAACTGGTGAAGATAGAGATAACTACGATACACAACTGGTGAAGATGGAGATAACTATAATACACAACTGGTGAAGATGGAGATAACTATAATACACAACTGGTGAAGATGGATATAACTATGATACACAACTGGTGAAGATGGGGATAACTATGATACACAACTGGTGAAGATAGAGATAACTATGATACACAACTGGTGAAGATAGAGATAACTATGATGTACAACTGGTGAAGATGGAGATAACTATGATACACAACTGGTGAAGATGGAGATAACTATGATACACAAATGGTGAAGATTTAGATAACTACGATACACAACTGGTAAAGATGGAGATAACTATGATACACAACTGGTGAAGACAGATATAACTATAATACACAACTGGTGAAGATAGAGATAGCTATAATACACAACTGGTGAATATGGAGATAACTATGACACACAACTGATAAAGATGGATATAACTATGATACATAACTGGTGAAGACAGCGATAACTATAATACACAACTGGTGAAGATATATATAGCTATGATACACACCTGGTGAAGATATATATAGCTATGATACACACCTGGTGAAGATAGAGATAACTATGATACACAGCTGGTGAAGATGGAGATAACTATAATACACAACTGGTGAAGATGGAGATAACTATGATACACAACTGGTGAAGATGGGGATAACTATGATACACAACTGGTGAAGATAGAGATAACTATGATACACAACTGGTGAAGATGGGGATAACTATGATACACAACTGGTGAAGATGGATATAACTATGATACACAAATGGTGAAGATAGGGATAACTATGATACACAACTGGTGAAGATGGGGATAACTATGATACACAACTGGTGAAGATGGAGATAACTATGATACACAACTGGTGAAGATAGAGATAACATACACAAGTCTGTTCATTGCTTCTCAGACTTCAAGTACGACATGAATTTACTTCATTTGTTAGCGTTGACGGCCAATAAGTAGGGCCGACCGCAAAATGTTCTGAAAGCACGGGACGTAGGTTTCTGTCTCTTGTGGGACGTAGACTGAGGCTGTAGGGTGAGGGAGGGGGTTGGGAGTTAGGAACAGTTCTAGATTTTCTGGGGTCGTTAAAAGTAGTCACATCGTGTAATATAGACCTGACACCCCTCTAACAGAGAACTATGTTACTTGATTAACAGAAAGTCGCGCGGAATCGTTAGTTTTGCACTATACTTGACATAAAGAACAGACGGTCGTTTCCTAATTTCTGTTTAAAAGAGATCTCTTCTCGAAGGGGAGATCACTAGAATTCCACATACAGTATTGACATTAGACATGCTCACATCTTTTGCGGATATTAATGTTTATATTATTTATTCAGTTTCACACATTGTGTTATAGGATTGCATCTTTTGGGTAATAGACTACACATTTCTCTATACAGTATGTCTGTAACACCGACCTGCTATAATATATGGTAAGTTTTGCGGTGTTGGTTCACATTTGTTTATCGTCTGCTGTTTTGCTAAACTGAAGTGCCCTTTTTTTTTTTTTTTTTACAGAGATTGGGGAGAGAGCTGCATGCGATACCGAAGGATAGAACGAGATAGCGTGAGCTGATGGTTAGAAAGGCAGAAGAATAGAGACAGTCATCACTTCTGAAAATGCCCTATCCAGAGTTAAAGAAGAACTTTGGGCGCTTCTTTGAATCGTTCCCCAAAATGGCGGCTTTAATATGATGGCGTTCAAAAAGGAGCTAAATTGGCCAATTTCTGGCCATAAAATATCCAGAAATATCCGAATGCGGGGTCAGTTCTATTAATAATATATGTGCCAGCTCTGAATAACAAAACAAATGCTCTGACAGGGTCTGGGCGATATGTTGCTTGCCGACCTTCTTCTGCGAGTGTGCCTCACCGCCCAGTGTATCCCCCGCGCCGCTATGCGCGGCGCGGATCGGGGATAAACTAGATGGCTGGGACTCACGAGTGGCAGCTACCGCAACTCCTGCAACTTCCTCCAATTACTGTACTCCTGAGTCCCAGGCACCTAGATACGCTCGGCGATGAGTTTAATCACGTTTGGCGCATGCCGACAAGTCTGACATCTACCGCTGCTAAATCCTCCAGTCGGAAGAACACAGTATTGCTAATCGTTTTCATCGTCTGTAATGTCTCGAAATTGGTCAACGGTCACTAATATCGTCTGCTAGTATCGTCGTCGCAGAAACGCTCGAAATTGTTGTCAACGGTCGGTATTTATCGTCTGCTACTAGTACCGTGTGCAATGTTGATAGTGATTGTCAAGTAATCCTAGTTTTGCCGCGATTATTTGTCCCTTGGCAGGCAGTCCGTATTTTAGATATACGGGAACACCGTCGTTTGGATATTTTTGGATATTTTATGGCCAGAATGTGGCATGCCGCCATTTTGGGAAATGGATCAAAGAAGCGCCGAAATTTGAATTGTGCGACTTCCATTATCATGGACTTTGAAATAAACATCTTCTGATGTGGGTTCTGGGGCAATATAGACCTACTACCCCAGGGAGTCGCCGCCGTGGAGCGGCTAGATGCCCACCACGGATCAGAAGGTTGTGGGTTCGCTTCCAGACACAAAGAAGAACTTTGAATTGTGCGACTTCTGTTATGGACTTTGAAATAAACATCTTCTGATGTGGGTTCTGGGGCAATATAGACCTACTACCCCAGGGAGTCGCCGCCGTGGAGCAGCTAGATGCCAACCGCGGATCAGAAGGTTGTGGGTTTGCTTCCAGACACAAAGAAGAACTTTGAATTGTGAGACTTCCGTTATGGACTTTGAAATAAACATCTTCTGATGTTGTTCTGGGGCAAAATAGACCTACTACCCCAGGGAGTCGCCGCCGTGGAGCAGCTAGATGCCCACCGCGGATCAGAAGGTTGTGGGTTCGCTTCCAGGTGAAGCCGGACTTTAAAAGAAAATGAGTATGGCTCTCAGGTCGACCCAGTCTGAAGTGGGTACCGGGTGCAGATAAAGAATAGGAAGAAATAGAAGAAACAGAAATGTTGAGAAGAAGGGGAAAAAAAAGAATACAAGCAGTAGAAGGAGATGGAAAAAGAAAGGAGACAGGAAATGAAATTGAAGAAGTGTAAGAGAAGAGGAAGAAGAAGAGAAGTACAAGAATAAGTGTAAGAAGAAGAAGAATTACCAAAATCTTAAAACAAAATGTCAGCACAACATATCTGGTACTGCTCTTCACTGTCTATACAGTTTTATGAATGTGTTTTGCAAAGTGGTCTCGAGGTATGGTGTCTGCCTCGAGTGCTGGAGGTCCTGGGTTCAGGCCCCGGTGAAGGCTGGGATTTTTTCTGGCTAGTGAGATTGGACGCCTGGGTGTGCTGTTGCACAGGTAAAAAATACCTTGGCAGTTAGAAATTAAAAAGAGTAGTCTTACGGTGCTGCCCAGGCAAAATTTGAGTTAAAAATCTATACCCAAAGTATTTTAGGATCCTCACCGGTGCAATGGAGGTCATGCACTGCGCTGAGATTCTTCAGAATAAACATAAACATAACGTAATAAACATGTAAACATGTGTGGTACTTGTATTTTGCAGCATGGTCTCAGACTTTTTCTACCCAAATATGGGAGGAGTGGAAAGCCATATTTATCAGCTGTCATCTTGTCTGGTGGAAAGAGGACATAAAGTGGTTATAGTCACACACTGTTATGGAGATCGGAGTGGGGTTCGCTATCTGGCAAATGGAATAAAGGTAATCTTTGTTTTTAGTTTATTGAAAGGATATGAAACAAAATTAGCCAACAGCTAGAGCGTACTACATGAGAACGACAAGTTACTGGAAAAAAGGCCGACCAAGAGAAAGATGTGTGGAGGGAGTAAAGGAGACACTATAGAAACACCACAGTACACAACATCAACACAAGTTACGCAACTGGCAAAAGACCAGAAACTACATGTAACTTCTTCCTGTGACTTTTCACAGCATAAGCTGTAAAACTAGAAAGAAGAATAAGGATATGGAAACAAAATTAGCAGGTATTCACACACACACACACACACACATATTCACTGGGAAGGTCATGGGTAGTGAGCATGCTTTGGATCTTTTCTCCAGGCCATGCTGGTGTGCTTGGAAATGAACAGTCAGACAGATTGGTTGGATCTGCACCACTGGGTGGTGAATTGGTGAGTTAAGAATTATCACAGCACTCAGAGCATGCCCTTATGCGCTCCGTCCCCATCCTCAGCAACCAGCGAAGAGTTCCAATGCTAATGGTGCCAGTCGTAGTCTGGTTGAATGTCTGTCTTGCCTTTCCTCTGCCGGCCGAACCCTCTGGTCACACCCAGGTGCATCATTATAGAACTAATTGATATTTAAAGCAACATTTTAAAACTAATTATTATTTAAGTAACAAATTGATAGTGAGACCACATTTTAAAACCAATTGATATTTTAGACATTTTAAAACCAATGGATATTTTAGACATTTTAAAACAAATTGATATTTTAGACATTTTAAAAGAAATTGATATTTTAGACATTTTAAAACCAATTGATATTTTAGACATTTTAAAAGAAATTGATATTTTAGACATTTTAAAACCGATTGATATTTTAGACATTTTAAAACAAATTGTTATTTTAGACATTTTAAAACAAATTGATATTTTAGACATTTTATAACAAATTGATATTTTAGACATTTTAAAACCGATTGATATTTTAGACATTTTAAAACAAATTGATATTTTAGATATTTTAAAACAAATAGATATTTTAGACATTTTAAAACCAATTGATATTTTAGACATTTTATAACAAATTGATATTTTAAGAAACTTTATAAAGTGAACTGATATTTGAGCATCATTTAAATATAAATTGATATTTGAGACAACATTATAAAACAAACTGATGTTTTGAACATTTTAAAATAAACTGACAACATTATAAAACAAGTTGATATCTGAGGCAACATTATAAAACAAACTGATGTTTCAGACAACATTTTAAAACAAGTTGATATTTGAGGCAACATTATGAAACAAACTGATATTTCAGACATTTTAAAACAAGCTGATGTTTCAGACAACATTTTAAAACAAGTTGATGTTTGAGGCAACATTATAAAACAAACTGATGTTTCAGACAACATTTTAAAACAAGTTGATATTTGAGGCAACATTATAAAACACTTATGTTTCAGACACCATTTTAAAACAAACTGATGTTTCAGACAACATTTTAAAACAAGTTGATGTTTGAGGCAACATTATAAAGCAAACCGATGTTTCAGACAACATTTAAAAATAAATTGATATTTGAGGCAAAATTATAAAACTGTTTATTTCTTGCAGGTGTACTATTTACCGTTCCCTCCTTTCTACAACCAGTGTGTGCTGCCGACGTTGTTTCTGACTCTGCCATTATTGAGAAACATTTTTGTGCGTGAGAACATCCAGATTGTGCATGGACATTCTGTAAGTCATGGTGATTTTAACATTCTAAACATCACTTTATACATATAAATACAGTGATTTGTGTGTGTGCTAAATATTGCTTTATACACACACACACACACATATATATATATACACGGTGATTTGTGTGTGTGCTAAATATCGATTTATACACATATATATATACACAGTGATTTGTGTGTGTGCTAAATATCGCTATATATATATATATATATATATATATATATATATATATATATATATATATATATATATATATATATATATATATATATATATATATATATATATATATACACACACACACGGTGATTTGTGTGTGTGCTAAATGTCACTTTACTTTTATACATACAGTGATTTTTGTGTGTGTGACCTCAGTTAGTACAAAATGTTTTTGAACACGGACTCGATTTTCAGTCCCTTGAAATTCATGTTAACAAGGTTTTACTGTACACATACACAATGATTAATGAGCTAAAATAACTTCATATAGATATCTCCCTGTGGGTTCCGGTACCCTAGTGACAGATGGTGAGGGGGGGGGGGGTGGAGAATAGTCTGACTTCCGCTTCAGAAACATGTTATAAATGGCGACTGACTAGGGGTTTGCTGAAATAGGATGTTTTAGGCTGAAAAGTGCAGATAACTCAGCCTAGCTTAAACTACAACACGTGTCAGCTGCCCCTATAAGGGTGATTCCAGAAAAAGACGAATGCACACACATACACTCAATGCTAAACCTCACTTTGTGTGTGTGTGTGTTTTTATGTGTGTGTTTATATACACGTACACAGGCAGGGAGACATGGTGTAGTGATTTTAATTACCAAAATCACACCTTATATACCTGCAGTACGACAACATGCACTAAAATAGGAAACAAACAGTCTGAGAAAACGGGGACGTCCAAGGGAAACATTAAGAAGGACATTGTAATGAGAGGCTACAGATTTTGGGCTGAACTCTGTGTTAGAAACTGAGCTAGCTACATGCAATAGAGCAGAGTTGGAGAAATCTAATGCGAGCCCTATGTGACATCTAATGGCCCACAAAAGATGATGAGGATCGTAATACATAGTTGATACAAAACTAGAAGAAGAGAAGTAGAAGAAGAAGAGAAGAAGACGCTCAGCTCTCATTCCTTTCTGCAATCATTTCTTCTTTCATTCTCATACCCTTCCTGATGTGCCCTCTCCACTCAACAGGGTCGTTGGCATTTTGTTCCCAACTCAGAACCTGTATCATTCATGTCCCATTTGCACATATCTTGATATCGTAGTAGAGGTCGGCCTAGACAAATCAGCCCATCTCTAATTCATCATAGAGACTGCCATCCTCTATTCTTTGGGTGTGACCCAGTCACCTAAGCCTTCGTAGACTGCCTCACCCCCTACCTCAGTAGAAGTGGTAAATACAGGTAGTAATATAACCCTACCAGACCGCTGACCCGATTTTTCGGGGAATTTCTTAACCTGACGCTATACCGCTGTCCCTAATTTTCCGCAATTTGTATAGTATGTGAAAAAGATGCGTCACAAACTAAAAATAACTAGCCAATCGTAATCAGACCACGCGATTAGTCATTCTAGATGTCTGCCCACGAGTGTTTGGATTAAATTTGGCATTGTTTTACGTGAAAAAATTATGAAAATTCACAATGAAGCGAGCGGCTGATGAACCAAGCTCTTCAACAGGAAAGGAAAATCAGTCTAGGCTTTTCACATTCTAGCAGGTGATCGATACTTTGGTTTTTTCAGACTCTGCGGAGTCATAATTTCATGAAGAACACTTTCACAGTTAAAGTGACACAGTCAGTGAGAGCTATCCCCGTGTGGGTTCCGGGGCCCCATTGTGGGGAAAACAAGAATATACCCACTCCTCCCCAAAAGCATGTCATAAAAGTTGACTAATTGGGGAGCTTCCTTTGAAGTCGGAGTGCATCTGCCGGAGAGGCAAGGAGCCAACAGTCTGTATTCAAGAGAATGAGATCTGTAAAACTGATGCACACGAAACACTCAGGTTCTGGAGCAGGACTGTAGTTCAGTAGTGGACGAGCAACCAGAACTTTCCGCCAGAGTGTACAGCTGGTGAACGCGAAGAAGAAGAAGAAGTGAGGGCTAAAAAAAAAAATAAGGAAAATCTTGAAAATTATAAATCTAGAAATAGATCGATAGCAGGAGAAGGGGTCATGTCCCTCAAACAGCGACATCTGGTGTTCACTTGGTGAACGAGGCTGATCCTTCTGAGTGGATTGGCACACAAAAGTGGAATATTGGCGCTAGATAAAAGGAATGCCTATTTTCTACTATGTCTCCAAGTTTTATCTTATTCTAGCCACTTGTTTGCATGTAACTAATATTTTTGTAAATCATTTTGGTTTTTCGTGTTAATGCCTAGGAGCTCAGGTATAGGGGGCAGTTAGGTTCAGGGCCTCAGGTCTGGTAGGGTTAAGTCAGTCAGTCAATTAATTAATCAGGTGCCCTCTCCAAAGTGAAGGTTGGCTGCATGCTATGTCTCTTGTCCTGGTAGTAAACTCTAATACTGCTGCCCATCCATCTCTTGATGTTATCCTCCCACTTGTATCATTGCCACCTCTTGCTGTCTCTTGCCTTCTACCTTTCCCTCCAGTTTGGTTTTTAAGAGTGTGTTATGCCTTTTAATGTGGCCAAAGTATTTAAGTTGTCTCTTTTTTTATTTCTTTCAGTAATTTTGTTTTTTTTGTTTCCATGAATTTCCTATTTCAACTCTTGATGGTATATTTTCAGGCATTCTCCACGTTGGGACATGAAGCCATGTTCCATGCTAGAACTATGGGCCTGCGGACAGTCTTCACAGATCACAGCCTGTTTGGCTTTGCTGATGCCAGCTCCATCCTCACAAACAAGATCCTGAACTTTTCACTGACAGATTGCACACATGTTATTTGTGTGTCTCATACTTGGTGAGGGACACATTGCCTTTCATTCTTATGTTAGTGGGTCTCCATGGGAAAGTGGTCATGATGGTCGCCTCATGCTCTGAAGGTGGTGGGTTCATTTCACGACTGTATTGTTCAGTTTACAAGTGCCTCGTGTGGGGTCCGGGGCCCCAGTGTGGGGGAAAATAAGAATAGTCCCACTGCCTTCCCCAAGAAGCATGTCGTAAAAGTCAGCGGATTGAAGTTCGAGTGCATCTGCCTGAGAGGTGAGGAACCAACAGTCAGCAATACAAACAAATTCTGATTTTAAAATGAATGTGCACGCAACACTCAGGTTCTGGAACAAGTCTAAAGTCCAGAGGTGCATGAACAGCCAGAGCTTTCTGTCAGAGTTTACAGCTGGTGAGCCCGAAGAAGAAGTTCACCAGTGCCGAGATCCCTGGTGATAGTCGCCCTAGCTTTGGAGCTTGTGCATTGCTTATGCTTGTCAAGCAGTTAGCCATGAGAGAGAGAGACAGAAATCAAGCCATATGGGATCAAACCTGGGGTGCCAAAGTCAATCTTTTTGACTCTAACCTCTGACTTTAATTCTTATGCTGCTATCATATTTTAGAATGGTTGGCTGTGTTGTTCTTCTGTTGCAGTGGTTCTCAACCTGCCAGTCGCCACCCCTTTTTTTGGGTACAACAACTATTTTACATGGGGTGCCTAAGACCATAGGAAAATACATATTCATTGAAGTTATAAAGAAAAGTCATTGTTTGGGGGTTGCCACAACATGGGGGAACTGTATTAAAGGGTCGTGGCATTAGGAAGGTTGAGAGCCACTGTTATTTTGCATTTGCCGTTAAAAGGGTGACCTAGTGTGGTGGTTTAAGGCTAGACTGAGATATCTCGTCTTTCATCCCAGTACATTTGATCTCTACAAATTCCCATTTAGTTACCTTTTATGACATGCTTGTTAAATGGCAGTGGGTTCCCCCCCCCCCAAATGGGGTCCTGGACCCCTCCCACAGGAAACCTCATTCTCTACCTCTCCTGTACCTATGTTTTCTAATTTATCTGCCTTTTTCCCTTCCATACTGGGGGGTGGGGGGTTTCATGTCAAAGAAATTGTTGTTATACTGTTGTCATATTTTCTCAGTGTGTGCTCTATCAAGTGCCAGCAACTTTTTTTCACCTCTTGACTTCTTAGTACTTGCCTTCTTCTTCTTCCTCTGCGTTCATCCAAAGATGTAATTGCGTTGTGCCTGTTTACAGCTTGGCTGCGATATTTGCATCTTTCGGCCAACACATCTGACTTTTGAGGGCATTTGTTGACCGGGTTAGCCTTCCTGTTAGTACTCGTCTAAAGCTCCACATTGGTAATGAGGTCAGGTCTTGGTTGAAAATATACCACAAACATCATTGACTTATTGATTCACATGTAGGACGATTATAATTAGTAAGCCCGTATGTTACCAGGGGCCATAAATTGGGAAAAGAATAATAGTATTATTTCCTAACACAAGATCTGGGAGAGTCAGTTAATAAGAAAGAAGGGACTGAGAAGTTGTAAGTGGGGACTGAGAAGTTATATGAGGGAGGAGACTGAGGAGTTATAAGTGGGGACTGAGAAGTTGTATGAGGGAGGAGACTGAGGAGTTGTAAGTGAGGACTGAGGTGTTGTATGAGGGAGGAGACTGAGTTGTAAGTGGGGACTGAGGTGTTGTATGAGGGAGGAGACTGAGGAGTTGTAAGTAGGGACTGAGGTGTTGTATGTGGGAACTGAGGAGTTGTAAGTGGGGACTGAGAAGTTGTATAAGGGAGGAGACTGAGGAGTTGTAAGTGGGGACTGAGAAGTTGTATAAGGGAGGAAACTGAGGAGTTGTAAGTGGGGACTGAGGTGTTGTATGTGGGGACTGAGGAGTTGTAAGTGGGGACTGAGAAGTTGTATGAGGGAGGAGACTGAGGAGTTGTAAGTGGGGACTGAGGTGTTGTATGTGGGGACTGAGGAGTTGTAAGTGGGGACTGAGAAGTTGTATAAGGGAGGAGACTGAGGAGTTGTAAGTAGGGACTGAGGTGTTGTGGGTGGGGACTGAGAAGTTGTATGAGGGACAAGACTGAGGAGTTGTAAGTGGGGACTGAGAAGTTGTATGAGGGAGGAGACTGAGGAGTTGTAAGTAGGGACTGAGGTGTTGTATGAGGGACGAGACTGAGGAGTTGTAGGTGGGGACTGAGAAGTTGTATGAGGGACGAGACTGAGGAGTTGTAAGTGGGGACTGAGAAGTTGTATGAGGGAGGAGACTGAGGAGTTGTAAGTGGGGACTGAGAAGTTGTATGAGGGAGGAGACTGAGGAGTTTTAAGTGGGGACTGAGGTGTTGTAAGAGGGCTGAGGAGTTTTAAGAAGACTAATGCACAGATAGACCCACAGGGACATAGTTTCTGGGCACCCACTGCCAAGACAGTGATCACAGTTAAAATTCACAGCAGCGGTATAATGATTTTTTCCCTGATAAAATATATAAGGCTCTGGGATTGACCTAGTTTAAAACAGTGACCACCATACAGTTTTCATAATTATCTTGGAATTGTCTGAAGAGGTAAATTGGTGAGAAAATGAACATTCAACTCTGTCTCATATTTTGTGGTCTTGTTAGGGTCTAACATTTTACATCTTGACACCAGTTAACTGCTGGATAACTATCACATAAAATTTTATTTGTCCAATCCTTATGGAAGAAAAGAGGAGGTCTGGCCGAGCAGTTAGAATGTCCGGCTTTCATGTGAGAGACTCAATTTCGACCCCTGATAAGGTGATAGAGTTTTTCTTTCGATGGAAAAATTAAACATCTGAACCTGCACAGTCAGGTGGCCCTAAATCTTCAGACTCAAAGTGGTAAAACAAACTGTTTTTTTTTCTTTTTATGAAAGAAAATAAGGGCTTTTGAGATGAATTTCTATAGAAAGATTATCAGAATACCTCGGGCGAAGAAGAAAAGAAATACTGACATCCTAAAAGATATGAACATCAAGGAAGATTGGCTAATAAACAGCATGTTGTCTGGGAAACTGAAATATTTTGGCCATATCAAGCACCATTGCGGAACAGAAGCAGGGGCTGACCTGTACAAAAATGGGCACAGGATATAAGTAACAACTTGGGTAGGAAAGTGAGCAAGGCAAGAAAGCTGGCGAGAAACTTTAGTTTTTTTCAGACCCTGATGAGAGCGATGTTCTGTAGAAGACCTGCTACAGTAGTTTTCCTCAACCTTCCAAATGCCGCAACCCTTTAATACAGTTCCTCATATTGTGGTGACTCCCAACCATAGATTTTTTCGTTGCTACTTCATAACTTCAGTGAATATGCATTTTTCGATGGTCTTAGCCGACCCATTTAAAAGCTTCACTCAACCCCCAAAGGAGTCACGACCCACAGGTAGAGAACCGCTATGCTACAGTATAATAATGATAATTTGTATAGTAGACGATAAAGGAGCCGATAAGCGTTGATAGACTAGTGAAAATATTGCTGTCATTTGTGTTATGTTTGTAGCAAAGAGAACACAGTTTTGAGGGCCAGCATGCCTCCGTCACAAGTATCAGTGATACCTAATGCAGTCGACCCAACAGTGTTTCAACCTGATCCCTCCAAGCGACATGCAGAAAAAAGTAAGCCACGTTATAGATTCTTCTTGTTTTTCTTTCATTCGCTTGAAATAAATTATCTATATCTGCAGTTTCCGGCATCAGGGGCTTAGGCGTTGCGAGTCCGACTCATAATTTCAACACACCGCAGTCTAAACCCACTGCTGGCTGTGTGGATTTTTATACCGCTTGGTGGTGAACTGATGTATGACAAGCTGGATGTTGTGTGGGCTCTTTGGGAGCGATTGAATAGTGTGGAGGCACAGATAGATAATAACGGTCTGGGGAGAATGGCACTGCCAGGAGTTACAAGGGGAGCTGGCCGGTCCTCAGTACTCAGGGGAAGGGCAAGACGGATGAACAGTCAGACAGTTACAGGTGCTATCAGAATTGCAAATTTTTCGCTTGCTGCTGAAGATGTGGAAAGAGCGCTTATGGGGGTGTCGCGAGTGCTATGATGTAGATTCCTAAATCAGCATTCAGCTTTCCACCAGAGTTAACAGTTGGGGAATGCTGGGAAGAAGAAGAGGAGAAATGATAACTGACAAGTTTGATGGGGAAAAAAAAGCAGTCAGAAAAACAGAGATCATTGTCAATATGGCTTGTCCTTATGAGTGGCACAGGACAAGAACACTGACTTGATACATGATGCTGAATGTCAATGAGATAGCAAATCATGATCACTTACACTTGTCAGCAGGGCACATGATGATGATGAACATCTGCTGCAGAGTCTTTCCGTGACTAAAAGACTTAATGAGCAGACAACTTGGCATGTTGTTATAATTTTCTATTGTATTTTCCAGTAACTGTCATTGTCATCAGTCGCCTGGTCTATAGAAAAGGCATGGATCTCCTGGCAGGCGTTATTCCACAGATTGCCAGGAAATACCCACAAGTCCAGTTCATTATTGGTAAGTTACGTCACTTCCAGTGGCATTTTTTAATTTTCATTTACTTTCCTTGAATTCAGGTTAGTAAAGTTATCGCAACTGCAGCTTCATAGCAAAAGAGTCACTTCAAAGTTCAGGGATATTCAGCTGTCCACAGGCCATACTTGGCCCTCAGAGGCGTAGCAAATGACCCACAGATCATTGTCAGTTAAATTGTATTACTGATCTTTCTATGCTGGGACTTGGGCTTCTAGCCCGTGACCATCCCCTTTTAAAAACATTTGGTTCTTTATTAATACCTTACCCCCAGATGATGTCACAGGACAGTCCAACATTTTAGAGGGTGGTAAGGCTGGGTTTCCCACCTTTCTGATGCTTTTAACGACCCCCAAAACATTTGGAACTGACCCTAACCCCAACCCACCTACGTCCCATGAGAGAGTGCAGCCTAGGTCCAACGAATGCGTGCAGCCTATTTATCACACCCTGAAATATTCTCTTCCATGACCTGTGGATTTCTCCTGTTTGGGGTAGGATATTAATAAAGCACCAAACATTTTAGCCCCTGAGTAAAACTAGTTGAATAGCTCTACCATAGTTGCTCTTCTACTGTGCCAACGAAAACCACACAGAATGTCCCTCACTGTCTCTAGTGGAAATTGACACAGACTCCAGTCTCAGCAAATCCAGTAGCATACACACACATTAAATGCATAAGGCAGCCATCAGAATTGCCAACACAAACAGTCCAACACTAGAAATGCAGTTCATCAATGAGAGCAGCAGTTGAAAAAGATCAGTAGTTGCACATGCAGTTGATCACATAAGGCACCACCACCTGTAGAAACATACCACTAACCATTTTCTGAATCTACATTTCACAACACAACCTTGGAATTAACCTTTTTGGAAAGATGGTTAACCAGGAAAAATGTATCCCCTGATGAAGTCAGATGTGTTGGCCAAAAGGGACAAATATTGCAGCTGTGTTGTAGACAGGTACAACACAGTTATGTCACTCTGATAAACAATGAAGAAATCTAATTGAATTTTCTCCCCCCCCCCAATATATGTCTTTGTGTTGGGAAAGGAAGAAGCACTTTGATTCACTAGTTCTAAACCACTAGGTGGTGAATTGATGCATGAAATGGCAGATATAGTAAAAACCTTTGTAACCCCCTGAAGTACACAGAAGAGCAAACAGACAAAAGAAAAACAAAACTGCAAAAATAACACTCAGCACTCAGAAGTAAGGCAGGACGAACAATATAACGAGCAGCTGGAACCGTTATTACTGATTTTTAATTGCACGGGTTTTTGCTGTATATAATAGTACTGAGTGTACACAACATTTTACAACTTTCTCATTTCCTTACAGATTAAATTATCCAACATAATTCTTTCAGACACAAACAAAACTTGTGTCGTTGGCTTGTTGTTGTTGTTCTTCTTGTCTCTACACCTGGAATGCCTCACAGCATCATGGCAGGTAGAGATCTCTGGGATGGGCCCGTCTGTTGGCTTCATATAAAGTCTGTTCAGTGTCTTTTATATTTTTGTGGTTCATATCCTGCGTAGTCGACCTCTGGATCCATTGCCGCTGTATATGTACAACATTGCTTTCCGTGGTGCCCTGTCTGATGAAGCGAATCTTGTTACATTGCGAAACCATTTGATTTCTACCAATAAAGTTCAGTACTGGTTATGTGCCGACTCTCCTCCTGATATCATCTTTCCTTATTCGATCTTTCCTCATTACACCTAGCATAGTAGGTAAACATTTCATTAATGTCGTGACTTTTTTCCTTCTATCGACATTGTCCATGTTTGACATTGGTAGCATAGTGTTGGTAAGAATAATGTGTTGAACAGTGTTCTTGTGTGTTCATATTCACATTCCTGGAATTCAATATTGGTTCGATTTCAATCCCAGCCATTATGTCGTGTGTTTTTTAACTTTAACATTTGACCAGCCCATACAAAAGTGGTCACTTCACACAAAAGTTGAGCATTCCTCATTATTGATAGTATTAATCCCCTGCAGACAGCAGCTGCTCTTAAAGCTTCAAGTAATGAAAGAATTAACTTACTTACTTACTTACTTACTTACTTAGTCGCTCCTCTTCTACCTTGGGGTGTAGAGGTTTGCCAGAGAGATCGCCAGACGTCTCTATCCGCAGTTTTCTTTCTGGCTTTGTTCCATTCCAGTCCTCTGTCAGTTAGGGACTGTCGTATGTTGTCTTCCCAGCGCACCCTGGGTCGTCCCGGAGGTCTGGTTCCCTGGTTCTTAGCCTCCCATGCTTGCCATGGTGGCCGATTTTCTCCCATTCTGCATACATGTCCAAACCATCGTAACTGTGACTGATCTACTCGGGTTAGTAAGGGCTGGGTATCAAGATCTTGACGTATTGTCTGATTGCGGACTTTGTCCCTTCTTGTCACTTGGACCACCTTTCTCAGGTATCTCATTTCCGAGGCCTGCAGCTGGCTTCTGTGATCTGTTGTCATTGCCCATGACTCACACCCATAGGTCAGGACTAGTACATAGGTAGAGCGGTAAACAGCCATTTTCGTCCTCTTGCCAATTTCTCTTTTGCTAAGAAACCCTCGGTTTATGGCCTGGAAGAGTCTCCCAGCAGCTGCTTTTCGTGTAGCCAGCTCAGTCTTAATGCCTCCGTTTTGGTCTAGTACAACTCCAAGGTATTTGAACTGGTTAACCTGCTCCAATGCATACTGTTCCATCATGATCTGGTGTTTCTTCTCCTCTCTTGAGATCACCATGGTTTTAGTTTTGGAGATACTGATGGTCATCCCTTTCTTTTCAAGCTCTTCCTTCCAGGCAAGTAAGTTGGACTGAAGGTGTGCCTCTGATTTAGCTATCAGGGCCACATCGTCTGCAAAAGCCAGCTCTGATATACAGATTGGTCTCATCTTCCAGTACCCTACAGAGTACTTCTTTGTCTTCTCCTTACAGGTCTTGATGACATCATCCATCAAAAGAAAGAAGAGGTAAGGTGAGAGAATATCACCTTGTCTAACACCGCTGGCGGTCTTGAATTCTTCTGACTTTTGGTCTGCTGTTCTTACATAATTTCTGCACCTTTTGTAGAAACTCTGTATTGCACTGATCAGGGGTGCTGGGATGTTTTTCCCTGCCAAGCAGTCCCAGAGCTTGTTTCAGGGTACCTTGTCAAATGCCTTTTCCAGATCCAAAAAACATAATTGCATCTCACTCTTATATTCCAGGGCTTTTTCACTCATCTGTCTCAGTGTGAAGATAAGGTCTCGAGTACTTCGGTTTGCTCTGAAGCCGCATTGGGCCTCGTCCAGCTGTGGTTCTACCAGACTTCTAAGTCTCTGCTCAAGAATTCTAGAGTAACTTTTACCAGGAACGCTGAGGAGGGATATGCCTCTGTGGTTTTCACATTGTCTGTTATCACCTTTTTTAAATATAGGTATAATGATGGCAATCTCCCAATCTTTTGGTATAGTTTTGCTACACCAGGCTGCCTGGAGAACCAGTAGAAGGCGCTCACCTTTGGCTCCCATATATTTGACCATCTCTGGTGTTTTACCATCATGACCTGCTGCTTTTCCCAGCTTAATCTTCTCAATAGCTGCCTTCAATTCTTCCATCCTGATGTTATCTTCCCCATGATTGAATTCCTTCTCAGCAGTGAGGTCTATTATTTCTGGGTCATGACTTCCCTCAACGCCGAGGAGCTCTGAGAAGTATTCTTTCAATCTGCCCATGATATCATTTGTAGAAGTAAGCAGAGCCCCTTCCTTGTCTTTTATGAATTTAAGTGGGCACTCTTTCTCCTTCCTCATGTTCTTAAGGGTCTTGTAGAACAGTTTTTGGTTTTCTCTTGCATTCTTTTCCAACTTTTCTCCAAACTCTTCCCATAATTTCTGTTTAGCTTTAAGCACAATATTTTTGGTCTCTGTTCTGAGTGCCACATATTGTTTATATTTCTCTATTTTTTCAGCTGTGTTCCTGGCTGCCAGGTATTGCTTCCATGCCCTTTTCTTTTCTCCTATTTTCAATTTGACTTCTTCCGTCCACCAAGGTGTCCTATGTCCCCGCCTTCCACTCGGGACTTCACCACATGCTTCTACTGCAGCTGCTGTGAGGATATTCTTGAATCTGCACCAGAGGGTTTCAGTGTCCTCTGATGATTCTTCTTCAGTTCCTATTGCTTTCACTATTAGCTCCTGGTATCTAGCCTTAATATCTGGCTCTCTTAGCTTGTATGCTTTAATCCTTATCCCTTCTTGGTTGCTTGGTTTCTTGCACGATTGTCGGTGTTGCCTTGTTGGAGCAGTTCTTTCAGTTGTTCTCTTTATTGTGACCAGATAGTGGTCACCTCCAATCTCTGGTCCTCTCATGACTCTGGCATCTCTCACAAACTTGAATGAACTTTTCCTAACTATGGCGTAGTCAATGAAGTCAATGATGGATTTTTCATTTTTTGAAGGTTCACATCTTGTGTATGCATGTATACGCTTGTGGGGGAATTTTGTGTTTGTAATGACAAGGTTCTCTTCCCTGCAGAATCTGAGAAGTTGCTTGCCATTATCATTCAAAACATCTTCACCATATCTCCCGATCACTCCACCCCATCTAGAGTGATCATTTCCTACTCTGGCATTTAGATCTCCTTGGAGGATAATTTCATCGTGACAGTCATCTATGGTCCTTTGGAGCAGTTCAAAGAATTCTTCTTTAACATTTAATCGCTCATCTTCATTTGGCCCGTACACAATGACAAAATTGACAATTTTATCTTCTTCTTTCAGATCTAACACCATTATTCGCTCTGAGATGAATTTCCATCCCTTGATGTTACTAACTTGATTCCTGGCCACAATACAGCCAACACCTCCCTTGGCTCTCTCCGTCATAGGGACACCACTGTAGAGCAGCATACTTCCATCGTGATCTGTGATTCCTTGCCCCTTTTTCTTGGTTTCAGTCAGAGCCAATACTCCTAATTTTGCTTTCCTCATCTCCCCTACTAACTCGTTTTCCTTTCCCTTAATGCCTCTTATATTCCATGTTCCATAAATTGTAGTCCGTAAGCCATGCCAGTTCGTCGCCGTTAAGATCCGTCCGGTTTTCTCTCTGTAGTTACTTGTAATTGTGGTTTAAGGCAAACAGGTGATTGGCCTGTTGTGCCTTTGCATGGTGGAGGGGCTGCCTCCTTGCGGCCTCCATGCAGGCCGTCTGGCTGATTCACGGTTACCCACTACTTCCCGAGGCGCATGACGCACTCAGGTTCAGCCAGACCCTCCTCCTTTTACAGCCGGGCTTGGGACCGGTCTTAGCGGAGTTATGAAAGAATTAACACAGGTTATAATCGTGTTAGCTAGTTCCTTTGTACTCTTTGTGTGTGGGTTATAATTGTGTTAGCTAGTTCCTTTGTCCTCTTTGTGTGTGGGTTATAATCGTGTTAGCTAGTTCCTTTGTCCTCTTTGTGTGTGGGTTATAATTGTGTTAGCTAGTTCCTTTGTCCTCTTTGTGTGTGGGTTATAATCATGTTAGCTAGTTCCTTTGTCCTCTTTGTGTGTGGGTTATAATTGTGTTAGCTAGTTCCTTTGTCCTCTTTGTGTGTGGTTTATAATCGTGTTAGCTGGTTCCTTTGTCCTCTTTGTGTGTGGGTTATAATTGTGTTAGCTGGTTCCTTTGTCCTCTTTGTGTATGGGTTATAATTGTGTTAGCTAGTTCCTTTGTCCTCTTTGCGGGTCTTTGCCTGTCACAAGTAGCTTATTTTATATTTTTTTAAACTGGTTCAGTGACTGACAAATGGGTTCCAGTGTCATCAGAGTCCTTGTGTGGGTTCTGGACCCCCATATTGAGGGGAAAAAGAATAGACCCACCACTCCCGTTAATAAGCAAAAAAGGTTAAAAAAAATAAATATAAAAAACTTAAAAGGTGACTATTTAAAGGTGTTTCCTTCGAAGTCACAATGCATGAGAGGGGAGGAATCAGCATTCTTCTGTAAGATAAACCAGATCTGTAAAATTGGTGTGGATACAAAACTCAAAAACAAGACCAAAGTCCAGAAGTGGATGAACATCCAAAACTTTCCACCAGAGTTTACAGCCGGTGAACACAAAGAAGAAAAAGAAAAAAAAAAAGAATATGATAAGATGCAAATTTTTTTTTTTCAGGAGGTGATGGTCCTAAAAGGATTCTTCTCGAGGAGGTCAGAGAAAAGTACCAGCTCTTGGACAGGGTACACATGTTGGGCTCCTTACAACATAGCAAAATTAGAAATGTAAGTCTTCTTCTACCCCATTCAGGGCCTTTGATGTTCAAATACCACCTGCTTCCATCAATCTCTCTGATTGACCATCTCTTTCCAGTTGGTGACTCAAAATGTTTGTAGTTCTGCCTGTATATTATTTCTCCATCATCTTCTTGTTCAGCCTTGCAGTCTACTCAGTTCAC
>CAJHNH020002353.1:112568-139735 GCA_905116865.2 Candidula unifasciata | reverse complement strand
GGTGGCGGTGGTGGTGTTGGTGGTATTGATGATGTTAGTTATGATGATGATGATAACATTGGTGGTGATGCTAACGGTTATAGTGGTGGCGGGTGGTGGTGTTGGTGGTAGTGATGCTGTGGAGTGATGATGATGATGATAACATTGGTGGTGATGCTAACGGTTATAGTGGCGTGGTGATGCTAACGGTTATAGTAGTGGCGGTGGTAGTGTTGGTGGTAGTGATGCTTTGAGTGATGATGATGATGATAACATTGGTGGTGATGCTAACGGTTATAGTGGTGGCGGTGGTGGTGTTGGTGGTAGTGATGCTGTTAGTGATGATGATGATGATAACATTGGTGGTGATGCTAACGGTTATAGTGGTGGCGGTGGTGGTGTTGGTGGTAGTGATGCTGTTAGTGATGATGATAACATTGGTGGTGATGCTAACGGTTATAGTGGTGGCGGTGGTGGTGTTGGTGGTAGTGATGATGTTAGTGATGATGATGATGATAACATTGGTGGTGATGCTAACGGTTATAGTGGTGGCGGTGGTGGTGTTGGTGGTAGTGATGCTGTTAGTGATGATGATGATAACATTGGTGGTGATGCTAACGGTTATAGTGGTGGCGGTGGTGGTGTTGGTGGTAGTGATGATGTTAGTGATGATGATGATAACATTGGTGGTGATGCTAACGGTTATAGTGGTGGCGGTGGTGGTGTTGGTGGTAGTGATGCTGTTAGTGATGATGATGATGATAACATTGGTGGTGATGCTAACGGTTATAGTGGTGGCGGTGGTGGTGTTGGTGGTAGTGATGCTGTTAGTGATGATGATGATGATGATACATGGTGGTGATGCTAACGGTTATAGTGGTGGCGGTGGTGGTGTTGGTGGTAGTGATGATGTTAGTGATGATGATGATAACATTGGTGGTGATGCTAACGGTTATAGTGGTGGCGGTGGTGGTGTTGGTGGTAGTGATGCTGTTAGTGATGATGATGATAACATTGGTGGTGATGCTAACGGTTATAGTGGTGGCGGTGGTGGTGTTGGTGGTAGTGATGCTGTTAGTGATGATGATGATGATAACATTGGTGGTGATGCTAACGGTTATAGTGGTGGCGGTGGTGGTGTTGGTGGTAGTGATGCTGTTAGTGATGATGATGATAACATTGGTGGTGATGCTAACGGTTATAGTGGTGGCGGTGGTGGTGTTGGTGGTAGTGATGCTGTTAGTGATGATGATGATGATAACATTGGTGGTGATGCTAACGGTTATAGTGGTGGCGGTGTGGGTGTTGTTGGTGGTAGTGATGCTGTTAGTGATGATGATGATGATAAACATTGGTGGTGATGCTAACGGTTATAGTGGTGGCGGTGGTGGTGTTGGTGGTAGTGATGCTGTTAGTGATGATGATGATGATAACATTGGTGGTGATGCTAACGGTTATAGTGGTGGCGGTGGTGGTGTTGGTGGTAGTGATGCTGTTAGTGATGATGATGATGATAACATTGGTGGTGATGCTAACGGTTATAGTGGTGGCGGTGGTGGTGTTGGTGGTAGTGATGCTGTTAGTGATGATGATGATAACATTGGTGGTGATGCTAACGGTTATAGTGGTGGCGGTGGTGGTGTTGGTGGTAGTGATGCTGTTAGTGATGATGATGATGATACATTGGTGGTGATGCTAACGGTTATAGTGGTGGCGGTGGTGGTGTGTTGGTGGTAGTGATGCTGTTAGTGATGATGATGATGATAACATTGGTGGTGATGCTAACGGTTATAGTGGTGGCGGTGGTGGTGTTGGTGGTAGTGATGCTGTTAGTGATGATGATGAAAACATTGGTGGTGATGCTAACGGTTATAGTGGTGGCGGTGGTGGTGTTGGTGGTAGTGATGCTGTTAGTGATGATGATGATATAACATTGGTGGTGATGCTAACGGTTATAGTGGTGGCGGTGGTGGTGTGGTGGTGATGATGATGATGATGATGATGATGATAACATTGGTGGTGATGCTAACGGTTATAGTGGTGGCGGTGGTGGTGGTGGTGGTGGTGATGCTGTTGATAGTGATGATGATGATAACATTGGTGGTGATGCTAACGGTTATAGTGGTGGCGGTGGTGGTGTTGGTGGTAGTGATGCTGTTAGTGATGATGATGATGATAACATTGGTGGTGATGCTAACGGTTATAGTGGTGGCGGTGGTGGTGTTGGTGGTAGTGATGCTGTTAGTGATGATGATGATGATAACATTGGTGGTGATGCTAACGGTTATAGTGGTGGCGGTGGTGGTGTTGGTGGTAGTGATGCTGTTAGTGATGATGATGATAACATTGGTGGTGATGCAAACGGTTATAGTAGTTATAGTGGTGGTGGTGTTGGTGTGTGATGGTGTGATGATGATGATGATGATAACATTGGTGGTGATGCAAACGGTTATAGTAGTGGCGGTGGTGGTGTTGATGGTAGTGATGCTGTTAGTGATGATGATGATGATAACATTGGTGGTGATGCTAACGGTTATAGTGGTGGCGGTGGTGGTGTTGGTGGTAGTGATGCTGTTAGTGATGATGATGATGATAACATTGGTGGTGATGCTAACGGTTATAGTGGTGGCGGTGGTGGTGTTGGTGGTAGTGATGCTGTTAGTGATGATGATGATGATAACATTGGTGGTGATGCTAACGGTTATAGTGGTGGCGGTGGTGGTGTTGGTGGTAGTGATGCTGTTAGTGATGATGATGATGATAACATTGGTGGTGATGCTAACGGTTATAGTGGTGGCGGTGGTGGTGTTGGTGGTAGTGATGCTGTTAGTGATGATGATGATGATGATAACATTGGTGGTGATGCTAACGGTTATAGTGGTGGCGGTGGTGGTGTTGGTGGTAGTGATGCTGTTAGTGTGATGATGATGATAACATTGGTGGTGATGCTAACGGTTATAGTGGTGGCGGTGGTGGTGTTGGTGGTAGTGATGCTGTTAGTGATGATGATGATGATAACATTGGTGGTGATGCTAACGGTTATAGTGGTGGCGGTGGTGTGTTGGTGGTAGTGATGCTGTTAGTGATGATGATGATGATAACATTGGTGGTGATGCTAACGGTTATAGTGGTGGCGGTGGTGGTGTTGGTGGTGGTAGTGATGCTGTTAGTGATGATGATGATAACATTGGTGGTGATGCTAACGGTTATAGTGGTGGCGGTGGTGGTGTTGGTGGTAGTGATGCTGTTAGTGATGATGATGATAACATTGGTGGTGATGCTAACGGTTATAGTGGTGGCGGTGGTGGTGTTGGTGGTAGTGATGCTGTTAGTGATGATGATGATGATAACATTGGTGGTGATGCTAACGGTTATAGTGGTGGCGGTGGTGGTGTTGGTGGTAGTGATGCTGTTAGTGATGATGATGATGATAACATTGGTGTGATGCTAACGGTTATAGTGGTGGCGGTGGTGGTGTTGGTGGTAGTGATGCTGTTAGTGATGATGATGATGATAACATTGGTGGTGATGCTAACGGTTATAGTGGTGGCGGTGGTGGTGTTGGTGGTAGTGATGCTGTGATGATGTGATGATGATATAACATTGGTGGTGATGCTAACGGTTATAGTGGTGGCGGTGGTGGTGTTGGTGGTAGTGATGCTGTTAGTGATGATGATGATGATGATAACATTGGTGGTGATGCTAACGGTTATAGTGGTGGGCGGTGGTGGTGTTGGTGGTAGTGATGCTGTTAGTGATGATGATGATGATAACATTGGTGGTGATGCTAACGGTTATAGTGGTGGCGGTGGTGGTGTTGGTGGTAGTGATGCTGTTAGTGATGATGATGATAACATTGGTGGTGATGCTAACGGTTATAGTGGTGGCGGTGGTGGTGTGGTGGTAGTGATGCTGTTAGTGATGATGATGATGATAATAACATTGGTGGTGATGCTAACGGTTATAGTGGTGGCGGTGGTGGTGTTGGTGGTAGTGATGCTGTTAGTGATGATGATGATGATAACATTGTGTGTGATGCTAACGGTTATAGTGGTGGTGGCGGTGGTGTTGGGTGGTGTGATGCTGTTAGTGATGATGATGATGATAACATTGGTGGTGATGCTAACGGTTATAGTGGTGGCGGTGGTGGTGTTGTTGGTGGTAGTGATGCTGTTAGTGATGATGATGATGATAACATTGGTGGTGATGCTAACGGTTATAGTGGTGGCGGTGGTGGTGTTGGTGGTGGTGAGTGATGCTGTTAGTGATGATGATGATGATAACATTGGTGGTGATGCTAACGGTTATAGTGGTGGCGGTGGTGGTGTTGGTGGTAGTGATGCTGTTAGTGATGATGATGATGATAACATTGGTGGTGATGCTAACGGTTATAGTGGTGGCGGTGGTGGTGTGTTGGTGGTAGTGATGCTGTTAGTGAGTGATGATGATGATAACATTGGTGGTGATGCTAACGGTTATAGTGGTGGCGGTGGTGGTGTTGGTGGTAGTGATGATGTTAGTGATGATGATGATAAATACATTGGTGTGGTGATGCTAACGGTTATAGTGGTGGCGGTGGTGGTGGTGGTGGTTAGTGATGGTGGTGTGGTGTGTTGGTGATGATGATGATGATGATGATGATAACATTGGTGGTGATGCTAACGGTTATAGTGGTGGCGGTGGTGGTGTTGGTGGTAGTGATGCTGTTAGTGATGATGATGATAACATTGGTGGTGATGCTAACGGTTATAGTGGTGGCGGTGGTGGTGTTGGTGGTAGTGATGCTGTTAGTGATGATGATGATGATAACATTGGTGGTGATGCTAACGGTTATAGTGGTGGCGGTGGTGGTGTTGGTGGTAGTGATGCTGTTAGTGATGATGATGATGATAACATTGGTGGTGATGCTAACGGTTATAGTGGTGGCGGTGGTGGTGTTGGTGGTAGTGATGCTGTTAGTGATGATGATGATGATAACATTGGTGGTGATGCTAACGGTTATAGTGGTGGCGGTGGTGGTGTTGGTGGTAGTGATGCTGTTAGTGATGATGATGATGATAACATTGGTGGTGATGCTAACGGTTATAGTGGTGGCGGTGGTGGTGTGTGGGTGGTAGTGATGCTGTTAGTGATGATGATGATGATAACATTGGTGGTGATGCTAACGGTTATAGTGGTGGCGGTGGTGGTGTTGGTGGTAGTGATGCTGTTAGTGATGATGATGATGATAACATTGGTGGTGATGCTAACGGTTATAGTGGTGGCGGTGGTGGTGTTGGTGGTAGTGATGCTGTTAGTGATGATGATGATGATATTGGTGGTGATGCTAAACGGTTATAGTGGTGGCGGTGGTGGTGTGTGGTGGTAGTGATGCTGTTAGTGATGATGATGATGATAACATAACATTGGTGGTGATGCTAACGGTTATAGTAGTGGTGGTGGTGGTGGTGTTGGTGGTAGTGTGATGATGTTAGTGATGATGATGATGATAACATTGGTGGTGATGCTAACGGTTATAGTGGTGGGCGGTGGTGGTGTTGGTGGTAGTGATGCTGTTAGTGATGATGATGATGATAACATTGGTGGTGATGCTAACGGTTATAGTGGTGGCGGTGGTGGTGTTGGTGGTAGTGATGCTGTTAGTGATGATGATGATGATAACATTGGTGGTGATGCTAACGGTGTTATAGTGGTGGCGGTGGTGGTGTTGGTGGTGTATGATGCTGTTAGTGATGATGATATATTGGTGGTGATGCTAACGGTTATAGTGGTGCGGTGGTGGTGTTGGTGGTAGTGATGCTGTTAGTGATGATGATGATGATAACATTGGTGGTGATGCTAACGGTTATAGTGGTGGCGGTGGTGGTGTTGGTGGTAGTGATGCTGTTAGTGATGATGATGATGATACACATTGGTGGTGATGCTAACGGTTATAGTGGTGGCGGTGGTGGTGTTGGTGGTAGTGATGCTGTTAGTGATGATGATGATGATGATAACATTGGTGGTGATGCTAACGGTTATAGTGGTGGCGGTGGTGGTGTTGGTGGTAGTGATGCTGTTAGTGATGATGATGATGATAACATTGGTGGTGATGCTAACGGTTATAGTGGTGGCGGTGGTGGTGTTGGTGGTAGTGATGCTGTTAGTGATGATGATGATGATAACATTGGTGGTGATGCTAACGGTTATAGTGGTGGCGGTGGTGGTGTTGGTGGTAGTGATGCTGTTAGTGATGATGATGATGATAACATTGGTGGTGATGCTAACGGTTATAGTGGTGGCGGTGGTGGTGTTGGTGGTAGTGATGCTGTTAGTGATGATGATGATGATAACATTGGTGGTGATGCTAACGGTTATAGTGGTGGCGGTGGTGGTGTTGGTGGTGGTGATGATGATGATGTTGATGATGATGATGATAACATTGGTGGTGATGCTAACGGTTATAGTGGTGGCGGTGGTGGTGTTGGTGGTAGTGATGCTGTTAGTGATGATGATGATGATAACATTGGTGGTGATGCTAACGGTTATAGTGGTGGCGGTGGTGGTGTTGGTGGTAGTGATGCTGTTAGTGATGATGATGATGATAACATTGGTGGTGATGCTAACGGTTATAGTGGTGGCGGTGGTGGTGTTGGTGGTAGTGATGCTGTTAGTGATGATGATGATGATGATAACATTGGTGGTGATGCTAACGGTTATAGTGTGTGGCGGTGGTGGTGTTGGTGGTAGTGATGCTGTTAGTGATGATGATGATGATAACATTGGTGGTGATGCTAACGGTTATAGTGGTGGCGGTGGTGGTGTTGGTGGTAGTGATGCTGTGTAGTGATGATGATGATGATAACATTGGTGGTGATGCTAACGGTTATAGTGGTGGCGGTGGTGGTGTTGGTGGTAGTGATGCTGTTAGTGATGATGATGATGATAACATTGGTGGTGATGCTAACGGTTATAGTGGTGGCGGTGGTGGTGTTGGTGGTAGTGATGCTGTTAGTGATGATGATGATGATATAACATTGGTGGTGATGCTAACGGTTATAGTGGTGGCGGTGGTGGTGTTGGTGGTAGTGATGCTGTTAGTGATGATGATGATGATAACATTGGTGGTGATGCTAACGGTTATAGTGGTGGCGGTGGTGGTGTTGGTGGTAGTGATGCTGTTAGTGATGATGATGATGATAACATTGGTGGTGATGCTAACGGTTATAGTGGTGGCGGTGGTGGTGTTGGTGGTAGTGATGCTGTTAGTGATGATGATGATGATAACATTGGTGGTGATGCTAACGGTTATAGTGGTGGCGGTGGTGGTGTTGGTGGTAGTGATGCTGTTAGTGATGATGATGATGATAACATTGGTGGTGATGCTAACGGTTATAGTGGTGGCGGTGGTGGTGTTGGTGGTAGTGATGATGCTGTTAGTGATGATGATGATGATAAACATTGGTGGTGATGCTAACGGTTATAGTGGTGGCGGTGGTGGTGTGGTGGTAGTGATGCTGTTGTGATGATGATGATGATGATGATAAACATTGGTGGTGATGCTAACGGTTATAGTGGTGGCGGTGGTGGTGTTGGTGGTAGTGATGCTGTTAGTGATGATGATGATGATAACATTGGTGGTGATGCTAACGGTTATAGTGGTGGCGGTGGTGGTGTTGGTGGTAGTGATGCTGTTAGTGATGATGATGATGATAACATTGGTGGTGATGCTAACGGTTATAGTGGTGGCGGTGGTGGTGTTGGTGGTAGTGATGCTGTTAGTGATGATGATGATGATAACATTGGTGGTGATGCTAACGGTTATAGTGGTGGCGGTGGTGGTGGTGTTGGTGGTAGTGATGCTGTTAGTGATGATGATGATGATGATAACATTGGTGGTGATGCTAACGGTTATAGTGGTGGCGGTGGTGGTGTTGGTGGTAGTGATGCTGTTAGTGATGATGATGATGATAACATTGGTGGTGAAGCTAACGGTTATAGTGGTGGCGGTGGTGGTGTTGGTGGTAGTGATGCTGTTAGTGATGATGATGATGATAACATTGGTGGTGATGCTAACGGTTATAGTGGTGGCGGTGGTGGTGTTGGTGGTAGTGATGATGTTAGTTATGATGATGATGATAACATTGGTGGTGATGCTAACGGTTATAGTGGTGGCGGTGGTGGTGTTGGTGGTAGTGATGCTGTTAGTGATGATGATGATGATAACATTGGTGGTGATGCTAACGGTTATAGTGGTGGCGGTGGTGGTGTTGGTGGTAGTGATGCTGTTAGTGATGATGATGATGATAACATTGGTGGTGATGCTAACGGTTATAGTGGTGGCGGTGGTGGTGTTGGTGGTAGTGATGCTGTTAGTGATGATGATGATGATAACATTGGTGGTGATGCTAACGGTTATAGTGGTGGCGGTGGTGGTGTTGGTGGTAGTGATGATGCTGTGATGATGATGATGATGATAACATTGGTGGTGATGCTAACGGTTATAGTGGTGGCGGTGGTGGTGTTGGTGGTAGTGATGCTTGTAGGGATGATGATGATAACATTGGTGGTGATGCTAACGGTTATAGTGGTGGCGGTGGTGGTGTTGGTGGTAGTGATGCTGTGTTAGTGATGATGATGATGAACATTGGTGGTGATGATGCTAACGGTTATAGTGGTGGGCGGTGGTGGTGTTGGTGGTAGTGATGCTGTTAGTGATGATGATGATGATAAACATTGGTGGTGATGCTAACGGTTATAGTGGTGGCGGTGGTGGTGTTGGTGGTAGTGATGCTGTTAGTGATGATGATGATGATAACATTGGTGGTGATGCTAACGGTTATAGTGGTGGCGGTGGTGGTGTTGGTGGTAGTGATGCTGTTAGTGATGATGATGATGATAACATTGGTGGTGATGCTAACGGTTATAGTGGTGGCGGTGGTGGTGTTGGTGGTAGTGATGCTGTTAGTGATGATGATGATGATAACATTGGTGGTGATGCTAACGGTTATAGTGGTGGCGGTGGTGGTGTTGGTGGTGGTAGTGATGCTGTTAGTGATGATGATGATGATAACATTGGTGGTGATGCTAACGGTTATAGTGGTGGCGGTGGTGGTGTTGTGGTGGTAGTGATGCTGTTAGTGATGATGATGATGATAACATTGGTGGTGATGCTAACGGTTATAGTGGTGGCGGTGGTGGTGTTGGTGGTAGTGATGCTGTTAGTGATGATGATGATGATAACATTGGTGGTGATGCTAACGGTTATAGTGGTGGCGGTGGTGGTGTTGGTGGTAGTGATGCTGTTAGTGATGATGATGATGATAACATTGGTGGTGATGCTAACGGTTATAGTGGTGGCGGTGGTGGTGTTGGTGGTAGTGATGCTGTTAGTGATGATGATGATGATAACATTGGTGGTGATGCTAACGGTTATAGTGGTGGCGGTGGTGGTGTTGGTGGTAGTGATGCTGTTAGTGATGATGATAACATTGGTGGTGATGCTAACGGTTATAGTGGTGGCGGTGGTGGTGTTGGTGGTAGTGATGATGTTAGTGATGATGATGATGATAACATTGGTGGTGATGCTAACGGTTATAGTGGTGGCGGGTGGTGGTGTTGGTGGTAGTGATGCTGTTAGTGATGATGATGATGATAACATTGGTGGTGATGCTAACGGTTATAGTGGTGGCGGTGGTGGTGTTGGTGGTAGTGATGCTGTTAGTGATGATGATGATGAAACATTGGTGGTGATGCTAACGGTTATAGTGGTGGCGGTGGTGGTGTTGGTGGTAGTGATGCTGTTAGTGATGATGATGATGATAACATTGGTGGTGATGCTAACGGTTATAGTGGTGGCGGTGGTGGTGTTGGTGGTAGTGATGCTGTTAGTGATGATGATGATGATAACATTGGTGGTGATGCTAACGGTTATAGTGGTGGCGGTGGTGGTGTTGGTGGTAGTGATGCTGTTAGTGATGATGATGATGATGATAACATTGGTGGTGATGCTAACGGTTATAGTGGTGGCGGTGGTGGTGTTGGTGGTAGTGATGCTGTTAGTGATGATGATGATGATAACATTGGTGGTGATGCTAACGGTTATAGTGGTGGCGGTGGTGGTGTTGGTGGTAGTGATGCTGTTAGTGATGATGATGATAACATTGGTGGTGATGCTAACGGTTATAGTGGTGGCGGTGGTGGTGTTGGTGGTAGTGATGCTGTTAGTGATGATGATGATGATAACATTGGTGGTGATGCTAACGGTTATAGTGGTGGCGGTGGTGGTGTTGGTGGTAGTGATGCTGTTAGTGATGATGATGATGATGATAACATTGGTGGTGATGCTAACGGTTATAGTGGTGGCGGTGGTGGTGTTGGTGGTAGTGTGATGCTGTTAGTGATGATGATGATGATAACATTGGTGGTGATGCTAACGGTTATAGTGGTGGCGGTGGTGGTGTTGGTGGTAGTGATGCTGTGTAGTGATGATGATGATGATAACATTTGGTGGTGATGCTAACGGTTATAGTGGTGGCGGTGGTGGTGTTGGTGGTAGTGATGCTGTTAGTGATGATGATGATGATAACATTGGTGGTGATGCTAACGGTTATAGTGGTGGCGGTGGTGGTGTTGGTGGTAGTGATGCTGTTAGTGATGATGATGATGATAACATTGGTGGTGATGCTAACGGTTATAGTGGTGGCGGTGGTGGTGTTGGTGGTAGTGATGATGTTAGTGATGATGATGATGATGATGATAACATTGGTGGTGATGCTAACGGTTATAGTGGTGGCGGTGGTGGTGTTGGTGGTAGTGATGCTGTTAGTGATGATGATGATGATAACATTGGTGGTGATGCTAACGGTTATAGTGGTGGCGGTGGTGGTGTTGGTGGTAGTGATGCTGTTAGTGATGATGATGATGATAACATTGGTGGTGATGCTAACGGTTATAGTGGTGGCGGTGGTGGTGTTGGTGGTAGTGATGCTGTTAGTGATGATGATGATGATAACATTGGTGGTGATGCTAACGGTTATAGTGGTGGCGGTGGTGGTGTTGGTGGTAGTGATGCTGTTAGTGATGATGATGATGATAACATTGGTGGTGAAGCTAACGGTTACAGTGGTGGCGGTGGTGGTGTTGGTGGTAGTGATGCTGTTAGTGATGATGATGATGATAACATTGGTGGTGATGCTAACGGTTATAGTGGTGGCGGTGGTGGTGTTGGTGGTAGTGATGCTGATAGTGATGATGATGATGATGATGATATTTGGTGGTGATGCTAACGGTTATAGTGGTGGCGGTGGTGGTGTGTTGGTGGTAGTGATGCTGTTAGTGATGATGATGATGATAACATTGGTGGTGATGCTAACGGTTATAGTGGTGGCGGTGGTGGTGTTGGTGGTAGTGATGCTGTTAGTGATGATGATGATGATAACATTGGTGGTGATGCTAACGGTTATAGTGGTGGCGGTGGTGGTGTTGGTGGTAGTGATGCTGTTAGTGATGATGATGATGATGATAACATTGGTGGTGATGCTAACGGTTATAGTGGTGGCGGTGGTGGTGTTGTGTGGTAGTGATGCTGTTAGTGATGATGATGATAACATTGGTGGTGATGCTAACGGTTATAGTGGTGGCGGTGGTGGTGTTGGTGGTAGTGATGATGTTATGATGATGATGATAACATTGATGATGATGATAACATTGGTGGTGATGCTAACGGTTATAGTGGTGTGCGGTGGATGTGTGGTGATGGTGGTTAGTAGTGGTGGTGGTGATGCTGTTGATGTGTATGATGATGATGATAACATTGGTGGTGATGCTAACGGTTATAGTGGTGGCGGTGGTGGTGTTGGTGGTAGTGATGCTGTTAGTGATGATGATGATGATAACATTGGTGGTGATGCTAACGGTTATAGTGGTGGCGGTGGTGGTGTTGGTGGTGGTAGTGATGCTGTTAGTGATGATGATGATGATATAACATTGGTGGTGATGCTAACGGTTATAGTGGTGGCGGTGGTGGTGTTGGTGGTAGTGATGCTGTGATAGTGATGATGATGATGATAAACATTGGTGGTGATGCTAACGGTTATAGTGGTGGCGGTGGTGGTGTTGGTGGTAGTGATGCTGTTAGTGATGATGATGATGATAATTTGGTGGTGATGCTAACGGTTATAGTGGTGGCGGTGGTGGTGTTGGTGGTAGTGATGCTGTTAGTGATGATGATGATGATAACATTGGTGGTGATGCTAACGGTTATAGTGGTGGCGGTGGTGGTGTTGGTGGTAGTGATGCTGTTAGTGATGATGATGATGATAACATTGGTGGTGATGCTAACGGTTATAGTGGTGGCGGTGGTGGTGTTGGTGGTAGTGATGCTGTTAGTGATGATGATGATGATAACATTGGTGGTGATGCTAACGGTTATAGTGGTGGCGGTGGTGGTGTTGGTGGTAGTGATGCTGTGTAGTGATGATGATGATGATGATAACATTGGTGGTGATGCTAACGGTTATAGTGGTGGCGGTGGTGGTGTTGGTGGTAGTGATGCTGTTAGTGATGATGATGATGATAACATTGGTGGTGATGCTAACGGTTATAGTGGTGGCGGTGGTGGTGTTGGTGGTAGTGATGCTGTTAGTGATGATGATGATGATAACATTGGTGGTGATGCTAACGGTTATAGTGGTGGCGGTGGTGGTGTGGTGGTGGTAGTGATGCTGTTAGTGATGATGATGATGATAACATTGGTGGTGATGCTAACGGTTATAGTGGTGGCGGTGGTGGTGTTGGTGGTAGTGATGCTGTTAGTGATGATGATGATGATGATAACATTGGTGGTGATGCTAACGGTTATAGTGGTGGCGGTGGTGGTGTTGGTGGTAGTGATGCTGTTAGTGATGATGATGATGATAAACATTGGTGGTGATGCTAACGGTTATAGTGGTGGCGGTGGTGGTGTTGGTGGTAGTGATGCTGTTAGTGATGATGATGATGATAACATTGGTGGTGATGCTAACGGTTATAGTGGTGGCGGTGGTGGTGTTGGTGGTAGTGATGCTGTTAGTGATGATGATGATGATAACATTGGTGGTGATGCTAACGGTTATAGTGGTGGCGGTGGTGGTGTTGGTGGTAGTGATGCTGTTAGTGTGATGATGATGATAACATTGGTGGTGATGCTAACGGTTATAGTGGTGGCGGTGGTGGTGTTGGTGGTGGTGATGATGCTGTTAGTGATGATGATGATGATAACATTGGTGGTGATGCTAACGGTTATAGTGGTGGCGGTGGTGGTGTTGGTGGTAGTGATGCTGTTAGTGATGATGATGATGATAACATTGGTGGTGATGCTAACGGTTATAGTGGTGGCGGTGGTGGTGTTGGTGGTAGTGATGCTGTTAGTGATGATGATGATGATAACATTGGTGGTGATGCTAACGGTTATAGTGGTGGCGGTGGTGGTGTTGGTGGTGGTAGTGATGCTGTTAGTGATGATGATGATGATAACATTGGTGGTGATGCTAACGGTTATAGTGGTGGCGGTGGTGGTGTGTGGTGGTAGTGATGCTGTTAGTGATGATGATGATGATAACATTGGTGGTGATGCTAACGGTTATAGTGGTGGCGGTGGTGGTGTTGGTGGTGTGGTAGTGATGCTGTTAGATGATGATGATGATAACATTGGTGGTGATGCTAACGGTTATAGTGGTGGCGGTGGTGGTGGTGTGGTGGTAGTGATGATGCTGTTAGTGATGATGATGATGATAACATTGGTGGTGATGCTAACGGTTATAGTGGTGGCGGTGGTGGTGTTGGTGGTAGTGATGCTGTTAGTGATGATGATGATGATAACATTGGTGGTGATGCTAACGGTTATAGTGGTGGCGGTGGTGGTGTTGGTGGTAGTGATGCTGTTAGTGATGATGATGATAACATTGGTGGTGATGCTAACGGTTATAGTGGTGGCGGTGGTGGTGTTGGTGGTGTAGTGATGCTGTTAGTGATGATGATGATGAAAACATTGGTGGTGAAGCTAACGGTTATAGTGATGGCGGTGGTGGTGTTGGTGGTAGTGATGCTGTTAGTGATGATGATGATGATGATAACATTGGTGGTGATGCAACGGTTATAGTGGTGGCGGTGGTGGTGTTGGTGGTAGTGATGCTGTTAGTGATGATGATGATGATAACATTGGTGGTGATGCTAACGGTTATAGTGGTGGCGGTGGTGGTGTTGGTGGTGGTAGTGATGCTGTTAGTGATGATGATGATGATAACATTGGTGGTGATGCTAACGGTTATAGTGGTGGCGGTGGTGGTGTTGGTGGTAGTGATGCTGTTGTGTGTGATGATGATGATAACATTGGTGGTGATGCTAACGGTTATAGTGGTGGCGGTGGTGGTGTTGGTGGTAGTGATGCTGTTAGTGATGATGATGATGATAACATTGGTGGTGATGCTAACGGTTATAGTGGTGGCGGTGGTGTGTTGGTGGTAGTGATGCTGTTAGTGATGATGATGATGATAACATTGGTGGTGATGCTAACGGTTATAGTGGTGGCGGTGGTGGTGTTGTTGGTAGTGATGATGCTGTTAGTGATGATGATGATGATAACATTGGTGGTGATGCTAACGGTTATAGTGGTGGCGGTGGTGGTGTTGGTGGTAGTGATGCTGTTAGTGATGATGATGATGATAACATTGGTGGTGATGCTAACGGTTATAGTGGTGGCGGTGGTGGTGTTGGTGGTAGTGATGCTGTTAGTGATGATGATGATGATAACATTGGTGGTGATGCTAACGGTTATAGTGGTGGCGGTGGTGGTGTTGGTGGTAGTGATGCTGTTAGTGATGATGATGATGATAACATTGGTGGTGATGCTAACGGTTATAGTGGTGGCGGTGGTGGTGTTGGTGGTAGTGATGCTGTTAGTGATGATGATGATGATATTGGTTGGTGGTGATGCTAACGGTTATAGTGGTGGCGGTGGTGGTGTTGGTGGTAGTGATGCTGTTAGTGATGATGATGATGATAACATTGGTGGTGATGCTAACGGTTATAGTGGTGGCGGTGGTGGTGTTGGTGGTAGTGATGCTGTTAGTGATGATGATGATGATAACATTGGTGGTGATGCTAACGGTTATAGTGGTGGCGGTGGTGGTGTGGTGGTGGTAGTGATGCTGTTAGTGATGATGATGATGATAACATTGGTGGTGATGCTAACGGTTATAGTGGTGGCGGTGGTGGTGTTGGTGGTAGTGATGATGTTAGTGATGATGATGATGATAACATTGGTGGTGATGCTAACGGTTATAGTGGTGGCGGTGGTGGTGTTGGTGGTGGTAGTGATGCTGTTAGTGATGATGATGATGATGATAACATTGGTGGTGATGCTAACGGTTATAGTGGTGGCGGTGGTGGTGTTGGTGGTAGTGATGCTGTTAGTGATGATGATGATGATGATAACATTGGTGGTGATGCTAACGGTTATAGTGGTGGCGGTGGTGGTGTTGGTGGTAGTGATGCTGTTAGTGATGATGATGATGATAACATTGGTGGTGATGCTAACGGTTATAGTGGTGGCGGTGGTGGTGTTGGTGGTAGTGATGATGTTAGTTATGATGATGATGATGATAACATTGGTGGTGATGCTAACGGTTATAGTGGTGGCGGTGGTGGTGTTGGTGGTAGTGATGCTGTTAGTGATGATGATGATAACATTGGTGGTGATGCTAACGGTTATAGTGGTGGCGGTGGTGGTGTTTGTGGTAGTGATGCTGTTAGTGATGATGATGATGATGATAACATTGGTGGTGATGCTAACGGTTATAGTGGTGGCGGTGGTGGTGTTGGTGGTGGTAGTGATGCTGTGAGTAGTGATGATGATGATGATAACATTGGTGGTGATGCTAACGGTTATAGTGGTGGCGGTGGTGGTGTTGGTGGTAGTGATGCTGTTAGTGATGATGATGATGATAACATTGGTGGTGATGCTAACGGTTATAGTGGTGGCGGTGGTGGTGTTGGTGGTAGTGATGCTGTTAGTGATGATGATGATGATAACATTGGTGGTGATGCTAACGGTTATAGTGGTGGCGGTGGTGGTGTTGGTGGTAGTGATGCTGTTAGTGATGATGATGATGATAACATTGGTGGTGATGCTAACGGTTATAGTGGTGGCGGTGGTGGTGTTGGTGGTAGTGATGCTGTTAGTGATGATGATGATGATGATGATAACATTGGTGGTGATGCTAACGGTTATAGTGGTGGCGGTGGTGGTGTTGGTGGTAGTGATGCTGTTAGTGATGATGATGATGATAACATTGGTGGTGATGCTAACGGTTATAGTGGTGGCGGTGGTGGTGTTGGTGGTAGTGATGCTGTTAGTGATGATGATGATGATAACATTGGTGGTGATGCTAACGGTTATAGTGGTGGCGGTGGTGGTGTTGGTGGTAGTGATGCTGTTAGTGATGATGATGATGATAACATTGGTGGTGATGCTAACGGTTATAGTGGTGGCGGTGGTGGTGTTGGTGGTAGTGATGCTGTTAGTGATGATGATGATGATGATAACATTGGTGGTGATGCTAACGGTTATAGTGGTGGCGGTGGTGGTGTTGGTGGTAGTGATGCTGTTAGTGATGATGATGATGATAACATTGGTGGTGATGCTAACGGTTATAGTGGTGGCGGTGGTGGTGTTGGTGGTAGTGATGATGTTAGTTAGATGATGATGATGATGATAACATTGGTGGTGATGCTAACGGTTATAGTGGTGGCGGTGGTGGTGTGGTGGTGGTAGTGATGCTGTTAGTGATGATGATGATGATAACATTGGTGGTGATGCTAACGGTTATAGTGGTGGCGGTGGTGGTGTTGGTGGTAGTGATGATGTTAGTTATGATGATGATGATAACATTGGTGGTGATGCTAACGGTTATAGTGGTGGCGGTGGTGGTGTTGGTGGTAGTGATGCTGTTAGTGATGATGATGATGATAACATTGGTGGTGATGCTAACGGTTATAGTGGTGGCGGTGGTAGTGTTTGGTGGTAGTGATGCTGTGCTGTGATGATGATGATGATAAACATTGGTGGTGATGCTAACGGTTATAGTGGTGGCGGTGGTGGTGTTGTGGTAGTGATGCTGTTAGTGATGATGATGATGATAACATTGGTGGTGATGCTAACGGTTATAGTGGTGGCGGTGGTGGTGTTGGTGGTAGTGATGCTGTTAGTGATGATGATAACATTGGTGGTGATGCTAACGGTTATAGTGGTGGCGGTGGTGGTGTTGGTGGTAGTGATGATGATGATAATATTGGTGGTGATGCTAACGGTTATAGTGGTGGCGGTGGTGGTGTTGGTGGTAGTGATGCTGTGAGTGATGATGATGATAACATTGGTGGTGATGCTAACGGTTATAGTGGTGGCGGTGGTGGTGTTGGTGGTAGTGATGATGTTAGTGATGATGATGATGATGATAACATTGGTGGTGATGCTAACGGTTATAGTGGTGGCGGTGGTGGTGTTGGTGGTAGTGATGCTGTTAGTGATGATGATGATAACATTGGTGGTGATGCTAACGGTTATAGTGGTGGCGGTGGTGGTGTTGGTGGTAGTGATGCTGTTAGTGATGATGATGATGATAACATTGGTGGTGATGCTAACGGTTATAGTGGTGGCGGTGGTGGTGTTGGTGGTAGTGATGCTGTTAGTGATGATGATGATGATAACATTGGTGGTGATGCTAACGGTTATAGTGGTGGCGGTGGTGGTGTTGGTGGTAGTGATGATGCTGTTAGTGATGATGATGATGATAACATTGGTGGTGATGCTAACGGTTATAGTGGTGGCGGTGGTGGTGTTGGTGGTAGTGATGCTGTTAGTGATGATGATGATGATAACATTGGTGGTGATGCTAACGGTTATAGTGGTGGCGGTGGTGGTGTTGGTGGTAGTGATGCTGTTAGTGATGATGATGATATAACATTGGTGGTGATGCTAACGGTTATAGTGGTGGCGGTGGTGGTGTTGGTGGTAGTGATGCTGTTAGTGATGATGATGATGATAACATTGGTGGTGATGCTAACGGTTATAGTGGTGGCGGTGGTGGTGTTGGTGGTAGTGATGCTGTTAGTGATGATGATGATAAACATTGGTGGTGATGCTAACGGTTATAGTGGTGGCGGTGGTGGTGTTGGTGGTAGTGATGCTGTTAGTGATGATGATGATGATGATGATAAACATTGGTGGTGATGCTAACGGTTATAGTGGTGGCGGTGGTGGTGTTGGTGGTAGTGATGATGTGAGTGATGATGATGATGATAAACATTGGTGGTGATGCTAACGGTTATAGTGGTGGCGGTGGTGGTGTTGGTGGTAGTGATGCTGTTAGTGATGATGATGATGATAACATTGGTGGTGATGCTAACGGTTATAGTAGTGGCGGTGGTGGTGTTGGTGGTAGTGATGCTGTTAGTGATGATGATGATGATAACATTGGTGGTGATGCTAACGGTTATAGTGGTGGCGGTGGTGGTGTTGGTGGTAGTGATGCTGTTAGTGATGATGATGATGATAACATTGGTGGTGATGCTAACGGTTATAGTGGTGGCGGTGGTGGTGTTGGTGGTAGTGATGCTGTTAGTGATGATGATGATGATAACATTGGTGGTGATGCTAACGGGTATAGTGGTGGCGGTGGTGGTGTTGGTGGTAGTGATGCTGTTAGTGATGATGATGATGATGATAACATTGGTGGTGATGCTAACGGTTATAGTGGTGGCGGTGGTGGTGTTGGTGGTAGTGATGATGATGTTAGTGATGATGATGATGATAACATTGGTGGTGATGCTAACGGTTATAGTGGTGGCGGTGGTGGTGTTGGTGGTGGTGTGATGCTGTTAGTGATGATGATGATGATAACATTGGTGGTGATGCTAACGGTTATAGTGGTGGCGGTGGTGGTGTTGGTGGTAGTGATGCTGTTAGTGATGATGATGATGATAACATTGGTGGTGATGCTAACGGTTATAGTGGTGGCGGTGGGTGGTGTTGGTGGTAGTGATGCTGTTAGTGATGATGATGATAACATTGGTGGTGATGCTAACGGTTATAGTGGTGGCGGTGGTGGTGTTGGTGGTAGTGATGATGTTAGTGATGATGATGATGATAACATTGGTGGTGATGCTAACGGTTATAGTGGTGGCGGTGGTGGTGTTGGTGGTAGTGATGCTGTTAGTGATGATGATGATGATAACATTGGTGGTGATGCTAACGGTTATAGTGGTGGCGGTGGTGGTGTTGGTGGTAGTGATGCTGTTAGTGATGATGATGATGATAACATTGGTGGTGATGCTAACGGTTATAGTGGTGGCGGTGGTGGTGTTGGTGGTAGTGATGCTGTTAGTGATGATGATGATGATAACATTGGTGGTGATGCTAACGGTTATAGTGGTGGCGGTGGTGGTGGTGTTGGTGGTAGTGATGCTGTTAGTGATGATGATGATGATAACATTGGTGGTGATGCTAACGGTTATAGTGGTGGCGGTGGTGGTGTTGGTGGTAGTGATGCTGTTAGTGATGATGATGATGATAACATTGGTGGTGATGCTAACGGTTATAGTGGTGGCGGTGGTGGTGTTGGTGGTAGTGATGCTGTTAGTGATGATGATGATGATGATAACATTGGTGGTGATGCTAACGGTTATAGTAGTGGCGGTGGTAGTGTTTGGTGGTAGTGATGCTTTTAGTGATGATGATGATGATAACATTGGTGGTGATGCTAACGGTTATAGTGGTGGCGGTGGTGGTGTTGGTGGTAGTGATGCTGTTAGTGATGATGATGATAACATTGGTGGTGATGCTAACGGTTATAGTGGTGGCGGTGGTGGTGTTGGTGGTAGTGATGCTGTTAGTGATGATGATGATGATAACATTGGTGGTGATGCTAACGGTTATAGTGGTGGCGGTGGTGGTGTTGGTGGTAGTGATGCTGTTAGTGATGATGATGATGATAAACATTGGGTGGTGATGCTAACGGTTATAGTGGTGGCGGTGGTGGTGTTGGTGTTAGTGATGCTTGTAGGGATGATGATGAAAACATTGGTGGTGATGCTAGCGGTTATAGTGGTGGCGGTGGTGGTGGTTATAGTAGTGGCGGTTAGTGGTGATATAACATTGGTGGTGATGCTAACGGTTATAGTGGTGGCGGTGGTGGTGTTGGTGGTAGTGATGCTGTTAGTGATGATGATAACATTGGTGGTGATGCTAACGGTTATAGTGGTGGCGGTGGTGGTGTTGGTGGTAGTGATGATGTTAGTGATGATGATGATGATAACATTGGTGGTGATGCTAACGGTTATAGTGGTGGCGGTGGTGGTGTTGGTGGTAGTGATGCTGTTAGTGATGATGATGATGATAACATTGGTGGTGATGCTAACGTTATAGTGTGTGTGATGATGATGATGATGATTGGTGGTGATGCTAACGGTTATAGTGGTGGCGGTGGTGGTGTTGGTGGTAGTGATGCTGTTAGTTATGATGATGATGATAACATTGGTGGTGATGCTAACGGTTATAGTGGTGGCGGTGGTGGTGTTGGTGGTAGTGATGATGTTAGTTAGTGATGATGATGATGATAACATTGGTGGTGATGCTAACGGTTATAGTGGTGGCGGTGGTGGTGTTGGTGGTAGTGATGCTGTTAGTGATGATGATGATGATAACATTGGTGGTGATGCTAACGGTTATAGTGGTGGCGGTGGTGGTGTTGGTGGTAGTGATGATGTTAGTGATGATGATGATGATAACATTGGTGGTGATGCTAACGGTTATAGTGGTGGCGGGGTGGTGGTGTTGGTGGTAGTGATGTTAGTGATGATGATGATAACATTGGTGGTGATGCTAACGGTTATAGTGGTGGCGGTGGTGGTGTTGGTGGTAGTGATGCTGTTAGTGATGATGATGATGATAACATTGGTGGTGATGCTGCTAACGGTTATAGTGGTGGCGGTGGTGGTGTTGTGGTAGTGATGATGTTAGTGATGATGATGATGATAACATTGGTGGTGATGCTAACGGTTATAGTGTGGGCGGTGGTGGTGTTGGTGGTAGTGATGCTGTTAGTGATGATGATGATGATGATAACATTGGTGGTGATGCAAAACGGTTATAGTGGTGGCGGTGGTGGTGTTGGTGGTAGTGATGCTGTTAGTGATGATGATGATGATAACATTGGTGGTGATGCTAACGGTTATAGTGGTGGCGGTGGTGGTGTTGGTGGTAGTGATGCTGTTAGTGATGATGATGATGATAACATTGGTGGTGATGCTAAACGGTTATAGTGGTGGCGTGGTGGTGTTGGTGGTGGTAGTGATGATGTTTAGTGATGATGATGATGATAACATTGGTGGTGATGCTAACGGTTATAGTGGTGGCGGTGGTGGTGTTGGTGGTAGTGATGCTGTTAGTGATGATGATGATGATAACATTGGTGGTGATGCTAACGGTTATAGTGGTGGCGGTGGTGGTGTTGGTGGTAGTGATGCTGTTAGTGATGATGATGATGATGATAACATTGGTGGTGATGCTAACGGTTATAGTGGTGGCGGTGGTGGTGTTGGTGGTAGTGATGCTGTTAGTGATGATGATGATGATAACATTGGTGGTGATGCTAACGGTTATAGTGGTGGCGGTGGTGGTGTTGGTGGTAGTGATGCTGTTAGTGATGATGATGATGATAACATTGGTGGTGATGCTAACGGTTATAGTGGTGGCGGTGGTGGTGTTGGTGGTAGTGATGATGATGATAACATTGGTGGTGATGCTAACGGTTATAGTGGTGGCGGTGGTGGTGTTGGTGGTAGTGATGATGATGATAATATTGGTGGTGATGCTAACGGTTATAGTGGTGGCGGTGGTGGTGTTGGTGGTAGTGATGCTGTTAGTGATGATGATGATAACATTGGTGGTGATGCTAACGGTTATAGTGGTGGCGGTGGTGGTGTTGGTGGTAGTGATGCTGTTAGTGATGATGATGATAACATTGGTGGTGATGCTAACGGTTATAGTGGTGGAGGTGGTGGTGTTGGTGGTAGTGATGTTATGTTAGTTGATGATGATGATGATGATACATGGGGTGGTGATGCTAACGGTTATAGTGGTGGCGGTGGTGGTGTTGGTGGTAGTGATGCTGTGTTATGATGATGATGATGATAACATTGGTGGTGATGCTAACGGTTATAGTGGTGGCGGTGGTGGGTGTTGGTGGTAGTGATGCTGTTAGTGATGATGATGATGATAACATTGGTGGTGATGCTAACGGTTATAGTGGGCGGCGGTGGTGGTGTTGGTGGTAGTGTAGTGATGCTGTTAGTGATGATGATGATGATAACATTGGTGGTGATGCTAACGGTTATAGTGGTGGCGGTGGTGGTGGTGTGTGTTGATGGTAGTGATGCTGTTAGTGTTGATGATGATGATAACATTGGTGGTGATGCTAACGGTTATAGTGGTGGCGGTGGTGGTGTTGGTGGTAGTGATGCTGTTAGTGATGATGATGATGATAACATTGGTGGTGATGCTAACGGTTATAGTGGTGGCGGTGGTGGTGTTGGTGGTAGTGATGCTGATAGTGATGATGATGATAACATTGGTGGTGATGCAAACGGTTATAGTGGTGGCGGTGGTGGTGTTGGTGGTAGTGATGCTGTTAGGGATGATGATGATAACATTGGTGGTGATGCTAACGGTTATAGTGGTGGCGGTGGTGGTGTTGGTGGTAGTGATGCTGTTAGTGATGATGATGATAACATTGGTGGTGATGCTAACGGTTATAGTGGTGGCGGTGGTGGTGTTGGTGGTAGTGATGATGTGTGAGTGATGATGATGATGATAACATTGGTGTGTGATGCTAACGGTTATAGTGGTGGCGGTGGTGGTGTTGGTGGTAGTGATGCTGATAGTGATGATGATGATAACATTGGTGGTGATGCTAACGGTTATAGTGGTGGCGGTGGTGGTGTTGGTGGTAGTGATGCTGTTAGTGATGATGATGATGATAATTGGGTGGTGATGCTAACGGTTATAGTGGTGGCGGTGGTGGTGTTGGTGGTAGTGATGATGTTGTGATGTGATGATAAATGATGATGATGATGAAACATGGGTGGTGATGCTAACGGTGATGATAACATTGTGGTGGCGGTTATAGTGTGGCGGTGGTGGTGTTGGTGGTAGTGATGATGATGATAATGTTGGTGGTGATGCTAACGGTTATAGTGGTGGCGGTGGTGGTGTTGGTGGTAGTGATGCATTGATGATGATGATAACATTGGTTATGCTAACGGTTATGGTGGTGGCGGTGGTGGTGTTGGTGGTAGTGATGTTGATGATGATGATGATAACATTGGTGGTGATGCTAACGGTTATAGTGGTGGCGGTGGTGGTGTTGGTGGTAGTGATGCTGTTAGTGATGATGATGATGATAACATTGGTGGTGATGCTAACGGTTATAGTGGTGGCGGTGGTGGTGTTGGTGGTAGTGATGCTGTTAGTGATGATGATGATGATAACATTGGTGGTGATGCTAACGGTTTATAGTGGTGGCGGTGGTGGTGTTGGTGGTAGTGATGATGTTAGTGAGATGATGATAACATTGGTGGTGATGCTGATAGTGGTGGGTGGTGGTGGTGTGGTGGTAGTGATGCTGGTGTGATGATGATGATAACATTGGTGGTGATGCTAACGGTTATAGTGGTGGCGGTGGTGGTGTTGGTGGTAGTGATGATGTGTAGTGATGATGATGATGATAACATTGGTGGTGATGCTAACGGTTATAGTGGTGGTGGTGGTGGTGTTGTGGTAGTGATGCTGTTATGATGATGATAACATTGGTGGTGATGCTAACGGTTATAGTGGTGGCGGTGGTGGTGTTGGTGGTAGTGATGCTGTTAGTGATGATGATGATGATAACATTGGTGGTGATGCTAACGGTTATAGTGGTGGCGGTGGTGGTGTTGGTGGTAGTGATGCTGTTAGTGATGATGATGATAACATTGGTGGTGATGCAAACGGTTATAGTAGTGGCGGTGGTGGTGTTGATGGTAGTGATGCTGTTAGTGATGATGATGATGATAACATTGGTGGTGATGCTAACGGTTATAGTGGTGGCGGTGGTGGTGTTGGTGGTAGTGATGCTGTTAGTGATGATGATGATGATAACATTGGTGGTGATGCTAACGGTTATAGTGGTGGCGGTGGTGGTGTTGGTGGTAGTGATGCTGTTAGTGATGATGATGATAACATTGGTGGTGATGCTAACGGTTATAGTGGTGGCGGTGGTGGTGTTGGTGGTAGTGATGCTGTAGTGATGATGATGATAACATTGGTGGTGATGCTAACGGTTATAGTGGTGGCGGTTTGTGTGGTGTTGGTGGTAGTGATGCTAGTTAGTGATGATGATGATAACATTGGTGGTGATGCTAACGGTTATAGTGGTGGCGGTGGTGGTGTTGGTGGTAGTGATGCTGTTAGTGATGATGATGATGATAACATTGGTGGTGATGATGATGCTAAACGGTTATATTGGTGGCGGTGGTGGTGTTGGTGTGGTGTTGTGTTAGTGTTTGATGATGATGTGTGGTTGGTGGTGTGATGGGGTTGCGGTGTGGTGTTGGTGTTAGTGATGCTTGTAGGGATGATGATGATAACATTGGTGGTGATGCTAACGGTTATAGTGGTGGCGGTGGTGGTGTTGGTGGTAGTGATGCTGTTAGTGATGATGATGATAACATTGGTGGTGATGCAAACGGTTATAGTGGGATGTGGCGGTGGTGGTGTTGGTGGTAGTGATGCTGTTGGTGAGTTTGATGATGATAACATTGGTGGTGATGCTAACGGTTATAGTGGTGGCGGTGGTGTGTTGGTGGTAGTGATGCTTGTTAGTGATGATGATGATGATAACATTGGTGGTGATGCTAACGGTTTGTGGTGGTGGTGGGTGGTGTTGTGGTGGTAGTGATGGTAGTTGTTATGATGATGATGATAACATTGGTGGTGATGCTAACGGTTATAGTGGTGGCGGTGGTGGTGTTGTGTGGTGTTGATGCTGTTATGATGATGATGATAACATTGGTGTGATGTAACGGTTATATAGTGGTGGCGGTGGTGGGTTGTGGTAGTGATGGCTGTTTAGTGATGATGATGATAACATTTGGTGGTGATGCTAACGGTTTTAGTGGTGGTGGTGTTGTTGGTGTATGGTGGTAGTGATGATGATGATATTGGTGGTGATGCTGATTGTAGTATAGTGTGTTGGTTTTTTTGGTGTGGTAAGTGTTTTTTGATGTGGTGGGTGTTGTGTTGTGGTTGTTGGTGGGTTAGTGTGGTGGTGGTGGTGTGTTGTGTTTTTTATGATGATATGATGAAACATTGGTGGTGATGCTTGTGGTTATAGTGGTGGCGGTGGTGGTGTTGGTGGTAGTGATGCTGTTGGGTGATAGTTTGATGATGATAACATTGGTGGTGATGCTAACGTTTATAGTGGTGTTTGTGGTGGTGTTGGTGGTAGTGATGATGTTAGTTATGATGATGATGATAACATTGGTGGTGATGCTAACGTTTATAGTGGTGGCGGTGGTGGTGTTTGGTGGTAGTGAGTGCTGGATAGTGATGATGATGATGATACATTGGTGGTGATGCTAACGGTTATAGTGGTGGCGGTGGTGGTGTTGGTGGTGTGATGATGTTAGTTATGATGATGATGATAACATTGGTGGTGATTGCTAACGGTTATAGTGGTGGCGGTGGTGGTGTTAGGTTGGTAGTGATGCTTAGATTGTGATGATGATGATGGTGGTGGTGATGCTAACGGTTATAGGTGGTGGCGGTGTGTGGTGTTTGGTGTAGTGATGCTGTTTAGTGATGATGATGATGATATCATTGGGGGTGATGCTAACGGTTTATGGGTGGTGGGTGGTGGTGTTGGTGGTAGTGATGCATGTTAGTGTTGATGATGATAACATTGGTGGTGATGGTGTTAACGGTTATGGTGTGGTGGCGGTGGTGGTGTTGGTTGGTAGTGTGTGGTGTTAGTGATGATGATGATGATAACATTGGTGGTGATGACTAAACGGTTATAGTTGTGGTGTTGGGTGGTGGTGTTGGTGGTAGTAGATGCTGTTAGGTTTATGATGATGGTGATAACATTTTGTGGTGATGCTAACGGTTATAGTGGTGGCGGTGGTTGGTGTTGGTGTTGTAGTGATGATGTAGTGATGATGATGATTGAACATTGGTGGTGATGTGGGTTTAGTGGGGTGGGTGGTGGGTTTGTGGTGGTAGTGATGATGTAGTGATGATGATGATGATAACATTGGTGGTGATGCTAACGGTTATAGTGGGTGGGTGTTGTGGTGTGTGTTTTGGTAGTTGATGATGATAGTTGGATGATGATGATGTGTTTTGGTGGTGATGCTAACGGTTATAGTGTGTTGATGGTGGTTGGTGTTTGGTGTGGTAGTGGTTTGTGTAGGGATGATGAGGATATCATTGGGGGTTGTGCTAACGGTTATAGTGTGGCGGTGGTGGTGTTGGTGGTAGTGATGCTGTTAGTGATGATGGTGATAACATTGGTGTGATGCAAACGGTTTGATGGTTTGTGTGTTTGTGGTTTGTTTTTTTTTTTTTGTTTTGTGTTTGGGTTTGTTGGTTGTTGTGTGGGGTTTTGTTCGCGTTTTGAGAGTGTTGTTTGCGTGGTGGTGTTGAGTGGTGTGGGTGGGTAGTTTATGGTGGATTTGGGGTGTGTGATGGGGGTTGTTTGGTGGTTGGGGTGGGTGTGTTGGTTTGGTGTTTTTGTTTGTGGGTATTGGTGTGTTGTGGATTGTGTTTGGTTTGTTGGTGTTGGTGGGTGGGGTTTGTGTGTTGGTGTATTTGTGGATTGTGTTGTTGCGTTGGTTTTGGTGTGTGTGGTTTTAGTTTGTTTTGTTTGTGTGTGGGTTGTGTTTTGTTAGGGTTGGTGGGGGGGGTTTTGATGGGGGTTTGGTGTTTTTTTGCAACGGTTTTTGTGGGGGCGGTGGTGTGTTGGTTTTATGATGCGTTATGTGATGATGTTTAACATTGGGGGTTTAATGCTAAGGGTTATAGTTGGGGGGTGGGGGTTTTTGGGTTTGGTATTGATGGGGTTAGTTTGATAAATGAT
>CAJHNH020002353.1:77500-112551 GCA_905116865.2 Candidula unifasciata | reverse complement strand
TATGTGTTTCTCCAATTGGTTTGGATAGCGAGGACAGTAGAGAAATGGGTCTATAACTGCCAAAAGAACTGTTGTCAGCTGAGCCAGGTTTGAGTAGAGGATACACTTTAGCAATTTTTAAATGCTGATGGAAATGTATAGATAGATTAGATAGATAGATAGATAGATAAAGATAGATAGATAGATAGATAGATAGATAGATAGATAGATAGATAGATAGATAGATAGATAGATAGATAGATAGATAGATAGATAGATAGATAGATAGATAGATAGATAGATAGATAGATAGATAGATAGATAGATAGATAGATAGATAGATAGATAGATAGATAGATAGATAGATAGATAGATAGATAGATAGATAGATAGATAGATAGATAGATAAGATAGATAGATAGATAGATAGATAGATAGATAGATAGATAGATAGATAGATAGATAGATAGATCTATAGATAGATAGATAGATAGATAGATAGATAGATAGATCGATAGATGATAGATAGATAGATAGATAGATAGATAGATCGATAGATAGATAGATAGATAGATAGATAGATAGATAGATAGATAGATAGATAGATAGATAGATAGATAGATTAGATAGATAGATAGATAGAGCGGTTTCTACATGCTTTTTCACTTGTAATGCCTTTTTTAAACAGGCGTTACGTCATCTCTGGCTAGCTTCGTCTCAAAGTCTTCTCCCTTTGTCTCTCCCTCTCTCTCTCTCTCTCTCTCTCTCTCTCTCTCTCTCTCTTTATCTCTCTCTCTCTTTCTCTTTCTCTCTCTCTTTCTCTCTCTCTCTCTCTCTCTCTCTCTCTCTCTCTCTCTCTCTCTCTTGCCATCTAACAAGAAATATTTAACCCTGGAGTAAGCCCGATTAAAGCAAAGAAACAGACGGAGATAAAATTGGGTTGACAAGTGTGTTGTCATCAATACACGACATTCTTTCTGTTCCATTTGCGAATTCGAGCCATTCTTAGATTAGCTTTGAATAATGGCGACAGACTGTGCGCTTTCAGAAAAAACCTTGAAATTCAGTTCCTTGTTTACAAACTCGATATAATTGTTTCATGAGTCAGTAACTTGTCTGCAACATTCAACAGCATCATTCTTTACTAGTCTCTGTAAAATGTAAGTAATTCTTTTATCGGTTACAACCTTCTATACCTGTCTATACAGTTTAATGATCCTCTATGAGACTATGCATCACTCAGGCGCATCTGTTTATCACACGTGCTCGCACACACACACACACATGCGCACATACTTACACGCACTCACACACATACACACACAAACACGTGCTCGCACATACACACACGCACACGCACTCACACACACACACATACACACAAAGTGTGGCTTGCAGGTCGACGTTGCTGTATACATATATATTTTTATGTATTCCAGAAACCATGAGTTATTAACCCTTTGGTTCGGTACTAATAGAAACCGTAAATCCAAGAGAAATGTGGCTTTTCTGCCTACCCCTAGGCGTGAACCCGAGCCACAAGGACTTTGTCACCCGGTCGCTGCGCAATCCGGTTTAACCCACTGCACTAGCGAGCCGGGCAGCTTTATATTTATACCAGACTTATACTCATGGGCAATAGAGACTGCCGGCGTGATGCTGACCACATCACCCACCAAGTGTCGACTGGCATACAAAACAAAGGGGCTTAATGCCTAATACTGCTCTGGCCGTGGAAAGCGTCTTCTACTTACTTAGTGTTTTTGGTACCAACGGAATACCATCGAGACTGTAACTGCGCTTTCTGTTGAAGATGGGGAATGGGTGCTTATGGGAAGACACCGAGTGCTGTGATGTTGGTGCTCAACTTAGTTCAGCTGTAGAATGTTTATGATCTCTTTTTAGACCCTACAACATTCAGCCTCCTATACTTATCTATACAACATTCTTGGACCTCCGTTAGACTCTACAACATTCAACCTAGTTTATACTTCTAAACAGCACTTAAAATTCCCCTGTTAGACCATACAACTATGTTTAAGAGCTTGGGTACCCCGATAACATCAGATAAAGGTGTATTAATAAGTAAAATGTCGAATAGCTCAAGCAAAGGCAGCATTTAACATACATGAAGAATATTTGATGCATTCTTTCTTTGTCGACTGAGACGAGAAATAGAATTTGTAAGGGCTATATAAGTCCTTCCTTTATATACGGAAGTGATTGATGGACAGCTTGTAAATTAGTGAAAACGTTTGTGGAAGTTGCGGAGATGCAGTTTTATAGACGAATGATGAGAATACCCAGTACATATAAAAATATAATTGAAGACGTCATGAAAGAAACTGACTCCCTAAGAGAACTAATTGCCTTTATCGTGAATAGACAATCTTAATTCTAGGTCATGTGATGAGAAGAAGAAAACTGGAGTACATCATGACAGTAGAAAAGTTGGAGGGGAGGAAAGACAGATTGAGACTGAGAGAAAAGATGATGGACAGTTTCACTTCGGAGCATAAAGGATCATCTGTAACAGAGCTGATTGAAAGTACACGAGACAGAAGGTTGAGGATAAAACATGACTACCAACGCCATACGGCATGGACTATGGAACACCATCGTATCAGAGCTGATTGAAAGTAGAAGGTTGAGGATAGACATGACTACCAACGCCACACGGCATGGACTTTTAGAAAAAGAAGACCATACAACATCCTGTTTTGTCTACAACTGTGGTCTCCAACCTGGTCGTAGGCATGAAGAGGTGTCAAGGTGAAGTAATCAGGATTTTCTGCCTTAACAGTCATGAAAACAAAACAGCACTCCGAGCTTGATGTGGAGAGTGAGGAAGTTCAAGGGGCGTCAAACAATTTTGAAACTGTATGCATTTGTATATATTGAATAAGTGGCCGTGGACCAAAACAGGTGATGGTCATTGAGAGGAGGCGAGTTAGTTGGTGGGACAGCTAACTCTATAAAATACCTAAAAACTCTACGACATGGCCATCGGCGGGTAAGAGGCGCCATAACTTCTCTCTCCCCCCCCCCCCCCTGCTGCCTTGCAGGGTAAGTCTCTTCAGACAAAGGCTATTGGAGTCAAACCATATACAAACCGGCGGAAGTCAAGGGGAAACCACCGCTGTACTATCCCAAGAAAAGCATGCCTCAAAAAAATATATATTCAGACAACGACGTGAATGGGGATTCCAGTGTAATCACCTCGTCCGGTACGGAGCATCATGTTCTACGAGTGATACCCGACCGTCATCTAGCTACTGTAGAAAAAGTAAATGGTAGAAACATCATGAACATTGGTTCCTGGAATGTCAGAACACTCGTACAAAACGGAAAGTTGGGTAACATCAAGATGGAAATAAAAAGAATGAACATCAATATATTGGGAATTAGTGAAATGCGATGGCCAGGAGTAGGTGAAAAGTATTCAGATCAGTATATAATTATTTACTCGAGTGGGAAGGAATATAGTAAGGGAGATGGTATTATTTTGGATCAGAAGAACTCAAAAACTGTGAAAGGATTTTGGACAATATCAGATAGAGTACTATTAGTAAAACTTCGCGGCAGACCGTTTGACATCAACTTAGAACAGATTTATGCCCCAACAGCAGATGGTTCAGAGGAAGATATTGACGCATTTTATGATGAGTTAGACATGGCTGTTGATCAATGCAAAAATTGTGAAGTAACAATGGTACTTGGAGATTTCAACGCGAAAATAGGAAGTGAAAAAGTGTACGGAATAACGGGTGGCTATGGCCTAGGAGAAAAGAATGTGAGAGGTGACAGATTAATAGCATTAGCTGAGTCACGCAGCATGATAATAGGTAACACCTGGTTTAAACACCATCCTCGAAGATTGTGGACTTGGAAAAGTCCTGGTGATAATGTCCACAGATTGATTATATTTTGATTTCAAGAAGATTCAGGAGCAGCTTAGTTGGAGCAAAAACTTGACCAGGAGCAGACTGCTTTAGTGACCTTGTTCCAGTTGTTGAAAAAATTAGAATAAAACTAAAGAACATTAGAAAAACACCACAGAACATCAAGTTAAATTTAGGAATTCTTAGAACGGATAAAGAAATTAAGGATCAGTATAATGTCACTGTACAAAACCGGTATAATGTATTGGAAATTATACAGACTATTGATGAACAGTGAGATATGTTGCGTTAGTCAATCCAGCAGCCATCTAAAGAGATAATTCCACCAACCCATAGAGTTGCAAAAAAGAAATGTATGTCAACCGAAATTCTGCAGTTGATGGATGAAAGAAGGAAGAAAAGAATGATAAAGAAGAATACTCTAGAATACAAAAAGGAATAGTGAACAAATGCAAAGTGGCTAAAGAAGCCTGGCTGAATCAAATGTGTACAGAGATTGGGGAAAACAACAGGAAAGACTCACATTCCATGTACCAAAAGATAAATATGTCAACAGGAAAGATGACACGTAACAGCACTGGATGTTTGAAATCAAAAGATGATGAATTTTTAATGGGACATAGTAATAAAATTAACAGATGGACAGAGTATAATAGGGGAATTGTATGATTATAATAGACCAGATGTAGAACTGCAGACCAACAATGATGGTCCACCAATAATGACTGTAGAAGTTGAGGATGCAATACATCATATGAAGAAAAGAAAAGCACCCGGGCCAGACAACATCTCACTGGAAGAAATCGAAGCACTGGGAGATTTTGGAATTGAAATAATAACTAAACTTTTAAATGATATTTATAATAGTGTATTCCAAATGACCTTTTAAAATCCATATTTATAGCTCTGCCTTAGAAACCAGGCACTATACAATTTGAATACCATCGCACAATAAGTGTTATGAGACACATGACTAAGATTTTACTGAGAATAATTATGAGAAGAATAAGAAACAAAATTAAACCAGAAATCGGCGATGAACAATGTGGATTTGTAGAAGGAAATGGTACAAACAATGCCATATACATCCTAAGGACATTGCCAGAAAGAGCAATAGAAGTAAAGACTGATTTGTACATATGCTTCGTAGACTATACAAAAGCTTTTGACTGTGGGAAGCATGAAGAAGCAATCAAACTGTTAGAAAAATTAAACATTGATGGGAAAGATCTACGAATAATAAAGAATATGTATTGGCAGCAAACAGCAGCTATAAGAATTAACAACTGTTTAGGTAAATTTCAAAGCATAAAGAGGGGCGTACGACAAGAATTAGTACTGTCACCTGATTTGTTTTCAATATACGGTGAATATATAATGAAGTCTTTAATTGGTATGCCAGGAATTGTGGTTGGTGGGCACAATATAAACAATTTACGTTATGCTGATGACACAGTCTTGATAGCAACAAGTCAGAAACAACTACAGGAAATGATAGACATTGTGGTGTTAGAAAGAGGAAGAATGGGCTTCAGTTTGAATAATGGGAAGACAGAAGTAATGGTGGTATCAAAGAAAAGAATTATTCCTAAGTGTGTAATAAAAGTTGATGGTGTTATTTTAGGACAAGTACAGAAATTTAAGTATCTGGGCACATGGATAACATCAGATGGAAGATGCATAACTGAGATAAGAAATAGAATAGGACAGGCAAAAACTGCATTTTATCAAATGAAAAACATCTTGTGCAATATATCCTTGTCATACATCCAGTTTTAACATATGGCTGTGAATCCTGTACAATCGGTAGGCAGGCCAAACAATTTCTAGAGGCCTCAGAGATGTGGTTTTACAGAGGAATGCTAAGAATACCTTGGACAGCCAAAAAGAGCAACCAAGAGGTTTTGAAAGAGGCGGGATCCCGAAGACAACTTATCACAGACATCAGAAGGATACAGTCATCATTTTTCGGCCATGTTATGAGAAGAGGGAAAATAGAACGTGTTCTGACCACTGGAAAGATATGTGGAAGGAGAGATAGAGGAAGACAACGAGAGAAGATGCTTGACAGTCTTGTTGCATGGCATGGAGGTGTGTCGGCACACGAACTGATACGTGCTGCAGGAGATCGCAAATTATGGAGAGGCATGATCGCCTACGCCAGTCGGCAAGGCACCTGATGATGAATGATGACGATGATGTGCATTTGTAAAGTAATAATTAAGATTTTCAGCTTTAACAGTCATGAAAAGAAAACAGTGATGCCAGGTTGATTGTGCTTTGTCCGTCAGACCCAAAATGTCGCAGACATCAAAACAAAACAGTGTCAACCGACACAGTGATATTTACACACTAAATTACCAGTTGTTGATGCTTGTTTTTTTTTTTCTTATCTGATACTTGGAATTATGTGAGTGTTTTTCTCTACGTTCTGTTAACAATGGGAGTTGCCGTGGAGTAGCGGCTAGACGCTCGCGTGCGGATCGGAAGGTCGTGGGTTCGCTCCATGGCGGAGCCTGACATTTAAAAAAAAATGACCTTGACTCCTAGGTCGACCCTGTTAGACTCTACAACACCATGTTTTCATTCCAGATAGCAAATTCTAGATTTATTCATGTCTTATTCTTCATTGCGTCTTCTTTTTTTTTTACCGCTTTGGGTGTCCAGGGAGATATAAGGTCCTATTTCATGCTTTTCTAGCTGCTTCGACCAAAGACACATCGTGGTACTGTGGAGTTTTTTTGATGCTATCCTTTTATATTGTTCTTGGTCTACATCTTGCTCTACGTCCCTCTACTCGTTTGGTATATGCCTTGAATGTTATAGCATCAGAAGGCATTCTCTTCAAGAGGGCGAATCATTTATTCGTGAGAAAATGTTAATATTTATTGAAACACAGGCAAGTCATCTTCCTCGGGAACATGGTCATAATTCTCCAAATCCCGAATCCCGTACAGTGAACTATGAGCCACATCTGTTCGTTTTCAATTGCGCACCAGCGTACTCCAGCTGGCCATTCGATAGCAAGTCTCTCATTCTAGCTGACGATCTTAAATAGCGCTTTCGTTTTGCGTATGGTTCTATTAGAAAACAAGTTAGTTGCGTATCCTTTACAGGACTTCGCAGAACCGTTGTGTGCTAAACTCACTCGGCTGTTCATGTTTTTCAGTGGTCAGAAATCTGATCGTCTACGCCAGTCGTAAAAGAGCTAGAAAATGATGATGACAGAGACGAGTGCAATGGGGTCTACGCCACTAAAAGGGTAAAACAATATTCTAGAGAGATTAACGGAAAGCCCGCGGTTCCACGGGGACTGTGAGAACCAAGTGGACCGGCCGATGAAAGGTTAATGGTGCCCAAGTGTGTGCCTCTGGGTCAAAGAGACACAGTAAACCTGTGTGGACTTTCGTGACGGTTGTTTGTATTTGTGTGTATTATTTCATTCTGTTGGAGAGTTTGTACTGTGCCGTTATGGTTCACCAAAAACGCCACCTCGGTGCGTTTGTCAACTAACTTCACCGAACAACTACTACAGAACACTGATAGCGTATTGTTAACTACGGTTACTAGAGTTTAGTAGTATACGAGGCTGAATGGTAGTTATCAGTGACGTTATCGAGTACCTCTTCATATTTAGCAAGTGTGCGAAGCATCGTGCTATCTAGAACTTTGCTCTCTTAAGGCGCGACCCCTGCAGTTGGGAACTCGTGAAAGCTCGGTATTAACGCGAATCGTTATAGATGTTCAAAGGGAAATAACCTCGAATAATTCGGTTGTTTTCCTACAATTTTAAACCGGTGGTTAGTGAAGAAATAACAGTTGGAAAAAAATCCGAAGACTCTTTCCACGCTATTTGTATATCGATCATTCGGTGCTTGACACATATATGTGTGGCATAATGAGCACTTAATGACTGATGAAGTCAGAATCGCGACTGTCGCCTTTACTTGCTGGAAGATTTCCAGGTACCCATTTGAGTCTGGATGGACTTGTAAATTTCCCCATAAACTGTCCAGCCGAGACTCTAGATATTACACTGCCCTAGCTACCTCTCCTGCCTGTAAGCGTTCGTTTCAGTTTTCAGTGGTCTGGTTTAAAAAAAAAATGCAATTTTGAATATTTGTCACTTCTAAATATGCAGTAGATTATTTATTATTTTTCAGCATTCGTCATTAAAAGGGCAGTTCGTATGAGAATCAAACAGGCACAAATCTAGGAAACCCGGCTCGGTCCGTTTTTAAGTCTCCTTGGTCCAAGGTGTTGGCTCCGTGGCTAAGTTGATACGAACGCTTCGTAATGCCGGAATGCCGGGTTCGATCCCAGCTGCGGCCCATACGCCCTGCGTTGGTTTCGACAGTGGTATCAAGAAAGCCAACCGTTCCAGATGCAATGGCAAACTACTGGACGTAACTTTGCCTAGAAAAACCTCACAACAGCTAGAGGGCTGTTGGGTTGGTATTACAACGTCCTGTAAAGGATACGCAGCTAACCTGGTCCAAGGTATTCTACTAATTTATGCTTCATGAGCACCGATTTTCTCTATTGAATGGATGAGTAGATAGGTAGGTAAGTTTACCCCACCAGGACATCATACAAGCGAAAAACACCTGGTGACAAAGTGCCACCATGCGGACGAAGATCACAGGTGGAGAGGTCCCGGAAACCCCGTTCAGCCGCTAGCCATATTTATGCACAGCTATATATAGAGATCCCGGCAAAAGCCAGGCTGGGGCTTCAGAATAACTAAAAATTGCATCCCACATGGGAGTGACAATGAGTTATAATGAATGGATGAGTGAGATACACCTATAAGTTGACACCGAAAAGATGCATGATCTAAAAAAAAAAAAATGATTTAAAAGAATTATAAATTTTAAAAAAATGTAAAGGACCCTTTTCCACGCCCTTTAGGCATGTATGGTCTAGTAGTAGTCTGGTAGTCTTAGTTTCAGCTTCATAGCAACGGGTCGCCCCATCTTTGCTCCGCTCCTGTGCCAACGAAAAACACCCAGAATGTTTATCACAGTCCCTTGTGGAAAGATTGACAGACTGCTGTCTCAGCATATCTAGCATACACTCGCATTGAAGCATACGGTAGCCATCCGAAGTGCTAACACAAACAGTCCAACATTAGAAATGCAGTTCATCATTGATGATAGCAGAACTTGTCGCCAACAGTTCAGCAGTTGTCCACGCGATCAATTTTAACCAGATACGGGCACCGCCAACATTCACGCCATTTTCTGAATCTACAATTCACACCACCACGTTGGTCACAGTCGAAAATACATTCCAAATGCAATCCGCAGCTTACAGGGTCACGCCATGCATTCAACTCAGAAACTGGGCGACGAAACTATATCCAGTCTACAAATGGAGCAAAAATACTTCGGCCACTGAAGCAAAAAATTTGCCTCTGCTTCGAACAGCGCCGCTGTCTAGCGTCCAAGACCAGCTTCAGCTGACGGGCTATGCTCCTCACGTCACTTAACCGAACTACCGATACATTTAAACTTCTAAAAGTATTGTTAGCCTGCTTAGGTGACGTCAGCAGCATGAACCGTCAGCAGGAGCCGGTCTTGGCTAGACCTATATTTTATAGACCAAACGGCACTTGGTGGGTGATGTGGTCAGTATTACGCAGACCGCCTTTACTTCCTAGAACTGCACCTGGTACCCACTCAAGGCCAGGTCGACCTAGGAGTCAAGGTCATATTTGAAAGAAGAAACTAAAAAAGTTCGGCTGCCGTCAGAAGCCGAACCTACGACCTGGCCCCTAGAACACTCCCGCTCCCACGATCTCAAAATGTTTTCTTTAATTCGCTTGCAGGTGACGGGCTCACTCCTGCTTCATCAATTGCCATTGGCCCCTTTCCGTCTTTCCAGACGATAGTCTTATATTGCGCTATGAGGAGGCATGAAACTTACAGCCGATGACGATGGCGAGTATGACTAGCAAGACCCGCCCGTGTCAAGAAAAGTTTCCACAATGATAGCATGGGATTTTAGGACCATCGTTAACAACATTTGTGTTTAATCCGTTTCTTTTCAGACACTCAGCTCTCAGCTCTAATCTGCAATCATTTCTTCTTTCAGCCTCATTCCCTTCATGATATGCCTTTTCAACACAACACGGTCCATGGCATGTTGTTCCCCTAAGTCTGCCTCAATACCTGTATCATTCATGTACCGCTCATCCATTGCATCAGATAATCAATACATACATCATGTAACATATAATAATGTTAAAACATCGTCAGAAAACATCTAGAAAACTTCAAGAGGAAATAAGAAAATGACTTGAAAATATAGAACATTTCACATATCTTGGCAGTGTGGTGTCCCTACTGGGAGGGACAGAGGAAGACATACAGTCACGCCTGAACAAAGCTAGAGCTGCTTTTGGAAGGATGAGGCAAATATGGAAATCCAACAATTACTGCAGAGGAACAACTCCGACTCTACAAGAGCATCATTTTGCCAGTTCTTCTTTATGGAGCGGAATGCTGGAGAATGACAAAAAAAGAGGCACACAAGCTGTCCACCTTCTACCACACATGTCTACGTAGAATTATCAAAATTTTCTGGCCAGATACAATCTCAAACACTGAACTACTTCAAGTCACAAACCAAGAAACTTTAGACAGTATGATTACCAAGAGAAGATGGAAATGGCTTGGCCACGTTATGAGAATGAGTTCTGATATACCTGCCTAAACAGCTCTCACATGGACACCAGAGGGAAAGAGAAAACAGGGGCGCCCAAAAACAACATGGAGACGAATGATGGAAAGTGACCTGAGTGCGGCATCTTTGACATGGAAAACTGCACTGAAGATTGCACAGGAAGGAAAGCATGGAAAGTCCTCTCTGAAGCCTCATGTGCCACTAGGCATAACAAGAACTGATGATGGTGATAGATGCAGAAGCTGGAATTTGCTCAAACTGCACCTATATATCAAATACAAACTGGCCTAATGCTGACCTGGCCACATTACCCACCTAGTGCTGATTGGTCTGTAAAAATTTGGGATACTTTTCCCATATGCCCGATGCGCCTAAGGCGGGAAAAGGGATCTTTACTTTTTACTCTTCTCAAACACAAGTATGAAACAGCCATGGTAAATCTGCAGTTAGTTTAAAATATTATGTTCTTTTAAATTGGGTATTTAGTTTGTAATGAGTCATGATATGATGATGATGATGATGATGATGATGATGATGATGATGATGATGATGATGATGATGGGGGGGGTGATGATGAGGAGGATGAGGACGGTGGTGGTGATCAAGCGCGCAGCCAGGTAAAATAAATTTAAGTAGACCACTCAATCATCATAACCCCCCCCGCCCCCTCCCTCCCCCCATTCCTGCTTTTCCTCGATCACGTCCCTTCCACCTTTCAAAAAGTCTAGGCAAAAACAGTTTGGTGTGGGTGAGTCTTCTACTGTCATCATCATCATCATCACTATCGTCATCAGTATCACCTTCATGAGCATCATCACTATCATCATCATATGATTATCATCACTATCATCGTTATAATCATCATCATCACTATAATCATCATCTCTAACATCATCACTCTAACCATAACTATCATCATCGTCATTATCATCATCATCATTACTATTGGCATCATTATCACCTTCATGAGCATCCTCACTATCATCATTATATCATCATCATCATCGTCACTACCATCGTTATAATCATTATCATCACTATCATCATCATCTCTACATCATCACCCTAACAATAACTATCATCATCGTCATTATCATCATCATAATTACTATCATCACCATAATCCTCGTGGATTTGAGAGAATCACCTCTCTTAAATAATGGGGAGGGCCCTCAAGAAACCAGAGGAGCTAAGTACCGGTGCCTAATATGTCCACTGTTGTAGTCATAGTGGAGTTGGTAACAGCACAGGGGGAGTTGGAAAATAAAGGAAAAAGACTAATATATATACACACACACACACACACACACACAAAGAAATGAATAGAAACAAACAAACAAGCAAACTGAAAAACAACAATACTAATCATATGGTACAGTCCAAGCTACCGTCTGTAAAACAGGTATAAGTATATAGGCATGTATAGAATGTAACTGAAGGCCACACCCTCCACATTCACGTCTACTCCTACATAAATTACACATTTATTAGGTACACTGAGCCAAGCGAAAACCCCCAACAAATATATCTCAAGGCGCAATGCGGGAAAATCAGTCAAGCGTGGTGACTGCACTTTAGTCCGTTCAAAACGCCATGCCCGAATTTTGAGGTGTTTTTGTGTGTGGAGATTTTAGAAGATCAGATCAACATCATGGCACCCATAAGTGCTCTGTTTTTCTTCTAACTCAAGTCTGAGTCCGAAGAAGCTCAGCACAGTACACAGGCTCTGTAGCACCGGCGAGGATCCTCAAATACTTTGGGTAAATCCCCCAACACATTTATCTCAAGGTAGAATGCGGGAAAATCAGTCAAGCGTCTCAGGGCAAAATTGTGTGTAACAAGTAGTTTGAGACAAATGAATCTCCATGTTTATAATATTTGGCGATGGTAAAATAACGATTCTCACCTGCACTGTTTGTGATGACAGCACTTTGGTCCTGTCCAAACGTCGTGCTGGAATTTTAGGTTTGTTTGTTTGTTTAATAAGTATCCAGAAGCCTTGAGTTCTTAACCCAGAAGCTTGGTATTATGGATATCGCAACCATTGTAAGTACCGTAAATCTGGGAGAAATGTGACTTTTCTGCCTACCCACGGGAGTGAGCCCAGACCACAAGGAGTTCGTCACCCGGTCACCGCGTAATCCGGTTTAGCCAACTACGCTAGAGAGCCGGGCAATTTTAGGTTTAGATTTAGACCACTGATCAGCATCATAGAACAAGTATAGTAATCCGTAAGTGCTACTTTCTACTTCTAACTCAAGCGAGTCAGAATAATCTCAGCGCAGTGCACAAACCCCGTAGCACTGGTGAGGATGCTGAAATAATTTTGGTAGATTTCTAACTCCAAATTTTGCCCGGGCAGCACCGTTAGGCTACTCTTTTTTTTATTTCCAACTGCCAAGGTATTTTTCCCGTGAGTTACAATACACATTGGCGTCTGGTCTTGCTACCCAGAGACCAGGGAAAATTACTAGAAGTCCACGTGAAAAAAAATCCTAGCCTTCACTGGCGCTTGAACCCAAGACCTCCAGAAACAGTTCGGTGTAACTGGTGAAATTTAGCATGCCATCTGTTACTGGTAAGGTCCTTCCAGGAGAATAATTATGATGTAAACAAATATCTAGATTGTGTGTGTATGTGTGTCTTTTATGTGCTATATGGAAAAAAAAAAAAAACAGACACCGATTCGAAACGTACTTTTACCATGTTTAGAGTCAATAGATTGCTGCAAACTTGTAAAATATCAAATTGTCCGCGTTTTGGAAGCTGTTCGTGCGAGAAAAAAATTATACCCTAATGCTTGTATAATTTACCCGATTAGGGTCAATTACACTCTTTTTATAAACACACTAGCTGTACCAGGCCACGCGTTGCTGTAGCATACTTTGGCTAAATGGAAAAGAAAGAAAATATAAATCGCACGTGTCTAATATGGTTACTGTCGCAATCATTGACTGCGAACATACAGAGATAGTCCATCGATGCCCTCCCCCCACCTCCTTCCCAAACCCACCTACTACTCGCTCCCTCATCAAAGGCTTTTGGAAAAGAAAGACAACAGAAATCGCACGTGTCTTATATAGTTAATGTCGCAATCACTCTCTGCACAGATTTAGTGATAGTCTGGTTTGCCACTTTAGAACACGCCTCATATAATTGCGTCTTTACGTTAGTGGTTGTTTAAATTGTTTTATTAGTACATTTAAAAAAAAATGGTTATTTAGTTATCACATGCTAAAGCTGTTTGTATTTTTTTAAGAGACGGGAGTAAAGTTTACTACTGTACTTGTAAATAACTAAGTAAGTAGTTTTTTAAAAATGAGAATAGCTGAGGTAGCATTAGTAAAATATAAACAAATTAGGAAATGAAAACTTTAAAATCATGCATTAGGCTCTTTAGGTTAACAATTTCTGTCAGCACTCCCCCCCCCCTCCCCCATCCACCGAATACTGCTCTCTGCCTCATCGAAGGATTTGAAACTCATCACCCGACGATATTTTTTGTAACTGACGTTGATACCCCTGTCCATCCGGACTAAAATAGGGAGCAGGAATTATAAGGAGTAGTAAATGCGGCTAGTGTAATATTTACCACACTATCCTTCAAGTACCAGTACAACTACTACCACCACTGCCACCACAATAACTAAAATAATGTCACTGCTATCTGTTTTACTGTCGGAGTAGACAGGGAGTCGTGAGCTAGAGGATTTGGCGCCGCAAGGCTAATGCTGTCGCCACGGACTGGTCAAGTTAGGATGTGTAATTTCGCTCCCCGACAGAAAAATGCCATCACCTTACCGGCGGTCTCTGGCATGACAGCACTAACCGCCCAATCACCACTAATACTACTGCTACTTTGAGTGGGTAAGGCAGTTACTTTGACTTAAAGCTCTTTCGGTTACCAGTTTATGCTACCCTCCCCTACCCCCTCCCAATTCACCGACTACTCTTTCCTTCATTGAAGTAGTTTGGAGGGAAAAAAAACAAGTGAAATGCAACGAGAACAGGAAAAATACACAATAATTACGAAATGAACACGATATGATAAACAACACAACCTAATTCCAACGCAATGTCAGAAGAAATAATTAAATCGAAATGAAAATAAATGGATATATATGAAAATTCAGCGTAACCATGCAATCGGAAAGTTTGAAATGAAATCATAAGTATACGAAATCGTCAAATTTAATTATCAACAGGTTTACCCACATACCTGTATTTTTTAATAGTATTTATGACCACATGGCTAGTGCGGTTGCCACGAAAGAGCAATTCTGGGTTTTATTTTGCCCCCGGGTGGAAAAAAAACTGCCATACTGGGGATTCGAACCCTAGTACCCCGCACGGGAACCCAGTGTACTAACCATTCGGCAGCCAGCCACTGATTCTTTACAACGAAAAGAGAACACAAATACGCAAGATGTGTGTCCCGATTCTAACACAACTCATAACCGCAAGCAATTGTTTTCTCATCAACAGATATCCCAAGTATTATTGAAACAGCACAACAATAAAAATCGTACGTGTCTAATACGGTAAATGTCGCAATAATTGTCTGCGCAGACATAGATCGCCCCCCCCCCCTTTCTCTTCCCTTTTCTCAAATCCACCGACTACTTTCTAACTCATCGAAGGTTGTTTGAAAAGAAAGAAAATAGAATTCGTGTCTAATATGGTTAGCGTCGCAATCAGCGATATACTTCTGGTTTGCTGTACGAGCGGATGTTAAAAATAGAGCGTTCCGTGTCTACTGCGCATGTACTGTGAAAGCTGATCGCGCTTGCGCATTTACCAACGTGGCTATAATTAAATGTCACTAAAAATGAAAATATTAGTTTCGAAGATTTTTCCAACAAATGTGGTCAGCTGTCTCTAACAATAACAGATAGAATGTCAAACCATAATGGGTAAACATCCGGTATCAAAAACATATCCTGAAAATTTCAGCTAAATCGGTTCAGTAGTTTGCGAGTCTATAGCTCATAAACAAACACACAAACATTGATTTTTATATATATGGATACACACAAATACACACAAGCATATACATATATATATAATATATATTAGAATTTGAGGCATATATGCATTGTCATAAAGCAACATTTCAGAACAGCATAAAAGCGAAATCATAAGGATATTTAAAACTTGGACCGCATTTGAAAATTAGTATTGATCCGCGCATGGGATTTTCGGGATATTTGTTAGAATTTGAGGGCACGACTTTAGAACGGACTGTAGCCATGCAGAACTGAATTTTCAAGCTTAAAACCCATCTCTCCCTGAACTAGACCGCCCTAAAAGTGGTAAATAAAGTCAGGAAAGAAAGTTTTACAGACTGTTAAAATATGAATTCAGTGTCGGTTTTATTCTTTAAACTAGGTTCCCTTGAAGCTGATCTTTTTACATCCTGTTCTTGCATTGAATGCGAATTTCAATGTTTTCTTTAAAATCTGCATTTTTTTTTTTTTTTGAAAATGGTGTATTTATATGCATTACTGCGTTACATTTTTATTTTACAAAGACAAAAAAAAAAGAAAAAAAAAAGCCTGGAAGAACAGTAAATAAGTCTGCCCACCTATGGAGAATGCTTGGTAACGTCATACAATGCAAGGAATTCACAAAAAAAAGAAGAAGGATGGAAATTGAAAAGAGACTAAAAACAAGGTAGAAATGCAGTAAAAGCAAAGCTTAATGGGTGTTGTCTAAGGAACGCGAGAGACGCAATGAAGGATCAGATAAATCTACCCCTTAAACCTATCTCCACTTCAAGCCTTGAAGAGCTCCATTAAAGCATGTCGTAGTGAGAGGAAGTCAATGCCCACATACAGCTGGCTTTGGTAACAAGGCGAGAAAAGTGCGTGGGGTCTAAGACCTATAGTGTCCTAGCCCTGACAAAAATGTTCTGTATGTAGTCTAAACAGTAGGGACGGTAAAGGCAGATGCACTAACACAATAATTATTATGTAAATCAACAAGTGTAGACTTTATTTATTCATCCAACTGTTGCAGGCAAGTGTTACACCGACAATCGACATACGGCGATATGTGATGACGTAAATGAACAATAAGCATACTACGTTAATAATAGACACGAAGCATTCCTCAACAAACAATAGAACTGTTGTGAAACATCCCACTACACACCTATAACTACACCGACACCACCTAGTCAGACCCCATGCACGAACTACAAGACCTAATCTGAATCAGAATGCACATAGACATCTAGATCTAATATAATCTAACCACTAATAGAAATCTGGATCTAACTATTGAACGTACCACCACAATGAAATAGTTGAGCCAATTCATCTCTCCCAACTCAGTTCCCTGAACCCACGTTGTATTAAAAACCATGAACGGTTACGCAACAAAAAATCCCAGGTCGACCCATCCTTGAGTGAAAACAGGGAAAGTAAAGGCAGTCAGAGTGATACTGACCACAACTCCCGCCAAGTGCGAATTGTCTATAAAAGTCTAACCCTACATGCGAAATAAGCCTGAAGATGTGGAAAATGTTTTTTTTTTTTTTTTAACATAAAGAGGTTTGAGGTTTTGAACAACGTATCAATATCATGGCACACGGGTAGTAACCCGTAAATGCTCCCTTCTTCTTCGAACAAGCCTGAGTAGCACCGGCGAAGATCATGCTATACTTTGGGTAGATTTTTAACTCCAATTGTTGCCCGAGCAGAGCCGTTAGTATACTCTGTGCGATTTCCAACTGCCAATGGATATTTTACGTGCGCAGCAATGCACACGGGCGTCAGATCACACTATCCAGAGGTTAGTTGTGTATCCTGTACAGGACGTTGCAGAACCAACCCCACACGAGTGTGTGGCTTTTCTAGGTAAATTTACGTCCAGTAGTTAGCCATTGCCACTGGACGGTCGGCTTTCTTGAAATCACAGTCGAAACCAACGCAAGGCGCATTTCCCGCAGTTGGGATCGAACCCGGCGTTGGCATCGACTTAGCCACAGAGCCGACACTATCCAGAGACCAGGGGAAATTACTAAAGGTCCAAGTCCACGTAAACAATCACCAGCTCTTACCGGGCATTGAACCGCACTCAAGGCGGACAATATGACTCGAGAGCAAGCAGCACCCCTTACATTCAGATACCACATCACAAATGACGATTTTCGCCGTATAATTAGACAGCAAATTGGCAGTTGTGAGCCGCTTTTAACTACAGTTAAAAGACGGAAAACGCAATGGTACCGATGGCCTCTCAAAAGCGATACTGCAGGGTGTAGTTAGATTTATGAATTGGCACAATCAGTTGGACAGGTCTTGGGCATAAGGTAAAGGTAAAGTCGGGAAATGTGAACCAGCGTCATTGCACACAGTTATAAACCATAAGTGCTCTGCCACCAGTACAAACGGTGGATAAGAATTGTCGGCCTGTGTCGCCGTTAGCACGTAACTCTGTAGCTACAGCGACGTTCCTCAATTTACCCCAGAGTGTCAACTCTGGTACCCATTTCCTAGAGGCTGGATGAACCCTGGATTCGAATACTGACCGTGGGCTGCAGCCAGTCGCAGTTGGATTTGAAAGCGCGCCTCTTATCGACTGAGCTAACGCGGCCATGCAACTATGAAGACCATCACATCTGACCGTCAAAGACAGAGAGAGCTGATGAGACAGTCAACAGTAACTGGTGACTAAACGACACGTAGTTTTACTACGAGAAGATGATGATGGTGATTTTATATGTATGTAGGATGTGCAGGCATGTGCGCATGTTCTTGATTGTACATGTTTGTGCGTTTATGTATAAACATTGTGCTTGTGTATTCATGCATGTGTATACCGTATTCACGTGTGTTGCATTTTTTTTCTTCAGATCTATATGTGTATCTCTTTCATGTTGTTGCTGTTGTTGTTGCCGCTGCTGCTGCTGCTATTGTTCTTGTTTGCCTTTTCAGTTCCTGTAAACTGTTGTGTGGGGGAAAAAATAGGAATAATGGTAATCCTGTAAGATTTCTTTTTCTGATCTCTTAGCTTGAAAACATAAGGTAATGTGGTGCGCGAGGTGGGTTATTACTTCCCTGATTTATTTAGGGTAGACTTTCTTCTTTATGGGTGGGGCTGAAACGGAACATGCCTTTCGCCAACATCTAACAGTACATTTTAATAAATATGGTTTTACCCTCATCAACAGCAGCAGCTGGGGCAGAATAAAAAAGAGGAAGAAGAAGAAGAAGAAGAAGAAGAAGAAGAAGAAGAAGAAGAAGAAGAAGAAGAAGAAGAAGAAGAAGAAGAAGAAGAAGAAGAAGAAGAAGAAGAAGAAGAAGAAGAAGAAGAAGAAGAAGAAATCAACGGTGTAATGCAAACATGTTGGAGCACACAATAGGTTGACAGCAAGTCACCGTGGTGTAACGGCTAAAAGCTCGCCTGCGTATCTGAAGCTTGTGGGTTCGGGTCCTGATAGAGCTGGATTTCTCTTTCAATGACCTTGATTCTCAGGACGTGCTTGATTCCCAGGTCGACCTAGCTTTGAGTGGGTACTAGATACAATCACTGGGAAGTAAGAGTGGCCAGTGATATTTTGACAGCATCACCAACTAAGTGCCGATTGGTCTATAAAATATAGGTCTAGCCATGTATGCCCAATACGCCTGTTTCTTCTTAAAACCCACAAAATGAGGCGTTGGTAGTCATGTCTATCCACAACCTTCTGTCTCGTGTACTTTCAATCAACTCTGACACAGATAACCCTCCATGCCGTGTGGCGTTGGTAGTCATGTCTATCCACAACGTTCTGTCTCGTGAACTTTCGATTAACCATGATACATATGATATGTCATGCCATGATGTCACTGTCAAGCATCTGTTTACTAGGTCTCCCTCTGCCTTTCCTCCCCTCCAACTTTCCTTCTGTGATGATGTACTTCAGTTTTCTCCTTCTCATCACATAACCAAAGAATGTAGATGTGGGCAATCAGTTCTCTTCATGTGTCAGTTTCTTTCAAGACATCTTCATTACTCTTTTTATCTGTCCAGGGTCTTCTCATCATTCGTCTTTAAAACCATTTCTCCGCAGCTTCCAAATAAGTTTTCACTAATTTAATAACTGTTCACCATTCACATCACTACACTTAAAGGAGTGAAAAAGGGGTCCTTCACTTTTTTAAACTTACTAAATACGTTTACAATGTAGCCTGAGACCGTGTAACCTGAGTCCATGTAACCTGAGTCTATGTAACCTGAGTCTATGTAACCTGAGTCCATGTAACCTGAGACCATGTAACCTGAGTCCATGTAACCTGAGTCTATGTAACCTGAGTCCATGTAACCTGAGTCCATGTAACCTGAGTCCATGTAACCTGAGTCCATGTAACCTGAGTCCATGTAACCTGAGTCTATGTAACCTGAGTCTATGTAACCTGAGTCTATGTAACCTGAGTCTATGTAACCTGAGTCTATGTAACCTGAGTCTATGTAACCTGGGTCTACGTAACCTGAATCTACGTAACCTGAGTCTGTGTAAACTAAATCCATGTAACCTGAGTCCATGTTACCTGAGTCTATGTAACCTATATCCATGTAACCTGAGTCTATGTAACATGAGTCCATGTAACCTGAGTCTATGTAACCTGAGTCTTTGTAACCTGAGTCCATGTAACCTGAGTCTATGTAACCTGAGTCCATGTAACCTGAGTCTATGTAACCTGAGTCTTTGTAACCTGAGTCCATGTAACCTGAGTCTATGTAACCTGAGTCTTTGTAACCTAAGTTCATGTAACCTGAGTCTATGTAACCTGAATCCATGTAACCTGGGTCCATGTAACCTGAGTCCATGTAACCTGAGTCCAAGTAACCTAAGTTCATGTAACCTGAGTCCATGTAACCTGAGTCAATGTAACCTAAGTCCATGTAACCTGAGTCCATGTAACCTGAGTCTATGTAATCCGAGTCCATTTTACCTGAGTCCATGTAAACTGAGTCTATGTAACCTGAGTCCATGTAACCTATACCTATGTAACCTGAGTCTATGTAACCTGAGTCCATGTAACCTGAGTCTATGTAACCTGAGTCAATGTAGCATGAGTCCATGTAACCTGAGTCTATGTAAACTGAGTCCATGTAACCCGAGTCCATGTAACCTAGGTCTTTGTAACCTGAGTCTATGTAACCTTAGTCCATGTAACCTGAGTCTTTGTAACCTAAGTCCATGTAACCTGAGTCCATGTAACCTATATTTATTTAACCTGAGTCTATGTAACCTGAGTCCATGTAACCTGAGTCTATGTAACCTGAGTCAATTTAGCCTGAGTCCATGTAACCTGAGTCTATGTAACCTGAGTCCATGTAACCTGAGTCTATGTAACCTAAACACATGTAACCTGAGTCCATGTAACCTGAGTCTATGTAACCTAAGTCAATGTAGCCTGAGTTCATGTAACCTGAGTCTATGTAACCTGAGTCCATGTAACCCGAGTCCATGTAGCCTGAGTCCATGTAACCTGAGTCTATGTAACCTGAGTCCATGTAACCTAAGTCCATGTAACCTGAGTCCACGTAGCCTGAGTCCATGTAACCTGAGTCTATGTAACCTGAGTCAATGTAGCCTGAGTCCATGTAACCTGAGTCTATGTAACCTGAGTCCATGTAACCCGAGTCTATGTAACCTAAACACATGTAACCTGAGTTCATGTAACCTGAGTCTATGTAACCTGAATCCATGTAACCTGGGTCCATGTAACCTGAGTCCATGTAACCTGAGTCCAAGTAACCTAAGTTCATGTAACCTGAGTCCATGTAACCTGAGTCAATGTAACCTAAGTCCATGTAACCTGAGTCCATGTAACCTGAGTCTATGTAATCCGAGTCCATTTTACCTGAGTCCATGTAAACTGAGTCTATGTAACCTGAGTCCATGTAACCTATGCCTATGTAACCTGAGTCTATGTAACCTGAGTCCATGTAACCTGAGTCTATGTAACCTGAGTCAATGTAGCATGAGTCCATGTAACCTGAGTCTATGTAAACTGAGTCCATGTAACCCGAGTCCATGTAACCTAGGTCTTTGTAACCTGAGTCTATGTAACCTTAGTCCATGTAACCTGAGTCTTTGTAACCTAAGTCCATGTAACCTGAGTCCATGTAACCTATATTTATTTAACCTGAGTCTATGTAACCTGAGTCCATGTAACCTGAGTCTATGTAACCTAAGTCAATGTAGCCTGAGTTCATGTAACCTGAGTCTATGTAACCTGAGTCCATGTAGCCCGAGTCCATGTAGCCTGAGTCCATGTAACCTGAGTCTATGTAACCTGAGTCCATGTAACCTAAGTCCATGTAACCTGAGTCCACGTAGCCTGAGTCCATGTAACCTGAGTCTATGTAACCTGAGTCAATGTAGCCTGAGTCCATGTAACCTGAGTCTATGTAACCTGAGTCCATGTAACCCGAGTCTATGTAACCTAAACACATGTAACCTGAGTCCATGTAACCTTAGTCTATGTAACCTAAGTCAATGTAGCCTGAGTCCATGTAACCTGAGTCCATGTAACCTGAGTCAATGTAGCCTGAGTCCATGTAACCTAAGTCTATGTAACCTGAGTCCATGTAACCCCAGTCCATGTAACCTAAACCCATGTAACCTGAGTCCATGTAACCTGAGTCCATGTAACCTGAGTCCATGTAACTCGAGTCCATGTAACCTGAGTCCATGTAACCTGAGTCCATGTAACCTGAGTCAATGTAGCCTGAGTCCATGTAACCTGAGTCTATTTAACCTAAGCCCATGTAACCTGAGTCCATGTAATCTGAGTCCATGTAATCTGAGTCCATGTAATCTGAGTCGATGTAATCTGAGTCTCTGTAACCTGTCCACGAGTGGACAGAGTGAATATGTCATCCTTCAGAACTGCGTAATAAACAATTTACAACCAATGGCTTAGTTAGTTAGTTAGTCTTTCCTCTTGTGTCGAGTGGGCACATAGGGCAGAGGTCATGACTCTCCATGCATGGCGGTTCGTTGCAATCTGTTGTAGGTCTTGGATGTTTGAGTGGCCCATGAGCGAGCCTTCCCTGATGATAGTTCTACGTAGAGTTTCCCTTGGTCTTCCACGAGATCTTTTCCCCTGTGGTGTCCAAATGAGGGCTTGGTAAGGAAGTCTTGATTTATCCATTTTAAGGTCGTGGCCGACATAGTTCCAGCGGCGTTTTCGTATAAAATTAGACACATACTCTTGCCTGGATTCTTGCCTTATTTGTGTATTGGTTCGGAAATCTGACCATTTGAAATTTAGTATTCTTCTAAGGCATTTATTTTCAAAACTGTCTAGAGTTTTCGTTGATTTCCAGCACTCGCATCCATAGGTTAGTACTGGAATCACACAAGAATTGAAGATCTTGAGTTTTGTGTGTTTGCTAAGTGTCTTTGATTTCCAGATGTTAGAAAGTTTATTGAAGGCACTAGATGCCAGTGCTATTCTAAATGGTATTTCTGGTGCGGTATCTCCTGTAGATGACATCTTGCTCCCTAGATAAGTGAAACTGTTGACTTTTTCAAAGCTGTTGTTGTTCCGCGTGATATCAACTGAACTGTTGGTAAGGTCTAGAATTTTTCTTTTTGCGGTGTTAATTTGGAGTCCAATTTGTTCTGAGAAATTCTGGAGTCGATTGATTTTTTCTTGGGCGTCTGTGTGTTCTGAACTCAGGAGTGCTATGTCGTCGGCGAAGTCTAGGTCTTCCATAATTTTGTCAACCCATGTAATGCCTAAATTTGCGTTATTTATGCACTTGCGCATGACCCAGTCGATTGCTATACCAAAAAACATCGGCGATACAACACAGCCTTGCTTCACTCCTGTTTCCACCGGGAACCAGTCAGAATTGCCTGAATCAGTTCTTACACAGCATTGTGTTTCAATATAAAAAGATTTTATGATGTAGATATATTTGATGGGGAAACCATAGATGTTAAGCAATTTCCAGAGTGTTGGACGATGGATACTGTCGAAGGCTTTTTGGAAGTCGACAAAGTTGATCAATAATTTCGACTGTAATTCTGTAGAATTCTGTACAACCGATGGCTTAAGGAGCCACTATTCGGGCAAGAATCCCAAAGCACTCGCTACAAAAGCTCGGCTTCAATGAATGACAGATACATTATGCATCTGACGTTCAAGAGGCGACCTTCAGTCCGACTAGGTTGCCAATCATAATATGGACAACAGCTGAACTATAATTAAAAAGGACACGAGCACGTCCAAGAGAAACCACAGACGAATGTTGCTTAGAGAGGCCAAGGGCTCTAGAGCGGATTTCACCAATGATATCGGAGTGCAGAGTATGGGTTAGACGTTAACATTACCTCTATGGAAAAGAGCCACCAACAATAAATATCAGAGTTGAATAGAGTTGAGTTAAGTGGAGTCAAGAATTGATATCACAGCACTTGGGACATTCCCATGCATGCTCCGTCCTCATCTTCAGCAGCCAGCGCAGAGTTCCAATACTGATGGTGTCGGTTAAATATCAGAGTAAACGGAGAGATATGAGCAGAAGATCGTAACAACAGAAGTGGGATGTCTTAAGAGAGCTGCCGGTGTGACGGCAAGAGATAAACTCAGGAATGAAGAAACTAGAAGAAGACTAAGACTGAAACAAGTCATGCAATTCGCTGAAGAACAATAAATGAGATGGTCTCGCTATCTGACGGGAATGCCCTGGTACCAACTGCTACAGCGAGCCACGCTGAAGAACAATAAATGAGATGGTCTCGAGCATCTGACGGACCATGCAAGATATGGTACGACTGCTATCAGCGAGCAACCTGAAGAAATCAACATAATGATACACAGAGCAAAGCTCACAAATGTTTCTTACATCTCCCCCCGCAAGATATGGAACGGCATAATCAGGACCAACCTTACAGAAATCAAGGACCAACTTATAAGACTGGAAGAAGAAGCTCAAGAAATGAAGAAGAAGAAGAAGAAGAAGAAGAAGAAGAAGAAGAAGAAGAAGAAGAAAGAAGAAGAAGAAGAAGAAGAAGAAAGAAGAAGACGAAGAAGAAGAAGAAGAAAAGAAGAAGAATAAAGAAGAAGAATAAGAAGAAGAAGAAGAAGAAGAAGAAGAAGAGAAGAAGAAGAAGAAGAAGAAGAAGAAAAAGAAGAAGGAGAAGAAGACAGAGAGATATTAGAACAAGCAGCACGTTTCTCCTCTGATTCTTAGTAAAAGTTAAGGCAGAGGTGAAAAAAAAAATAAAAAAGAATAGGCTTGCGGTTTTTGAACAACGGATCAACATCGTGGCACACGGGTGTCACCAATAAGTGCTCCGTTTTTCTTCTAAATCAAGTCTGAGTCCGAAGACCACAGTGCACAGGCTTTGTATCACAGGCGAGGATCGTGAAATACTTTAAGTAGATTTTTAACTCCAAATTTTTCCCGGGCAGCGCTGTCAGGCTACTCTTGTCGATTTCCAACTACCAAGGAATTTTTTTTTTTTTTTTTTACGTGCGCAACAATGCACACATTCGTTCAATTTCACTAGCCAAAGACATAGGAAAATTACTAGAAGTCCCAGTCCACGTGAAAAAATTCCAACCCTTACCAGGGACTGAACCCGGAACCTCTAGCACTCGCGGCGAACACCATTCCTCGAGACCCCGTAGCCCTCAAAGAAAATTAAGAAAATTCAGCCATTTCTCTGAAACTTTCTTGAGCAAGATGCGAAAAGTGTTGACAACTAAAATGAAAAAAAAAAAAAAAAAAAACCTGAGAATCGTCAAATGGTATGTATGCTCAACCTACTTGTACGGTGCAGAAACTTGGATAATGAACAGACAACTGGAAAATTGAATAGAATCATTGGAAATGTGGATATACCGAAGAATAGGTCGCATCCCATGGTAACAAAAGCGATCAAATACAGAATTTCTGGAAACACGGGGAGGGGGGGAATTACTCAAAGAAATAGAGAGAGAGAGAGAGAGAGAGAGAGAGAGAGAGAGAGAGAGAGAGAGAGAGAGAGAGAGAGAGAGAGAGAGAGAGAGAGAGAGAGAGAGAGAGAGAGAGAGAGAGAGAGAGAGAGAGAGAGAGAGAGAGAGTTGAATTAATTTGGCCACATTCAAAAACATAATACGCTTTCAAAAATCATACTAAAAGGAAAGGTCGAGGGCTAGAGAGCAAAAGGTATACATCACTACAAGTGGACGAACATCAAGTGATGGTAGAACAGCAGTCTGAGATTGTTTACAACCAAGACAAGAGACAGCGCGTGTTGGAAATCTATTGCAGCCAGCCTTCGGTGTGGAGACAGCACCTAATGTCTGAGTGAAACTGAAATGAACTTTATGCCTCCATATTCTAAGATCATCATCGTTATGTGCCCTACCAAATGGTGTAGGCTCTCGTGTGTTTCCACAGATCACGATCACTGGTTGTCTGGAACAGCTCTCTTGATGATATCTCTCCATGCCATCGTTTCAGTCCATCCAGCAACATCTCTCTTGGTCTACCTCTACTTCTTTTTCCACTGATCTTTCCAGTTGTCACGATGTTCTCCAATATCTCTCTTCTCATTATGTGGCCAAAGAACAGAGTTTGTCTCTTTCTTATTGTTGTATATAGAGATCTACTTTTATTAGCTTCTTTCAAGCAATCATTGTTGGTTACTCTGGCCGTCCAAGGTATTCGTAACATTCGTCTCAGAAACCAAATCTCTCTTGCTTTCAAATTCTTCCTAATGTGTTCACTGACATTCCGGGATTCGCTGCCAGACAGCAGAACAGGTTCTATATAACATTTTAGCACCCTCTTTCTGAAATTAAATGAAAGCAATTTATTGCATAAGATATATACACAGAGACTAAATATAGAGCCGTCATTTCTTCTTGGAATTTACCCATCTAATCACAAACGGAGCCGTGTGCAGTACCTACATCAGCCTTCGCCCAGTGTCTCTTGTAAACATTGACATGCTTTGGTTAGGGGACTACGTGTTGATTTGATTGGCACCTTTCCGTCTTTCCAGACGATAGTGTTATATTGAACTAGGAGGAGCCATGGGACTCACAGCCCATGGCGATGGCGAGTGTGACCAACAAGACACGCCCGTGTCAAGAAAAGGCTTCCACAACGACAGCATGGAATTCCAGGACCATTGTTGTCGACATTTGTGTTTAACCCGTTTCTTTTCAGATGTGCAGCTCTCATCCTTTCTGCAATCATGTCTTCCTTCATTCTCATTCCCTTCCTGATATACCCTTTCCACACAATACGGTCCAAGGGATTTTGTTTTCATGAGCCCGCCTCAGTACCTGTTTAATTTATGTCCCGCTTGCACAGATCTTTACACCGTAGTAGAGGTCGGCCTCGACATCATCTACTTGTCTTTAATTCACCATAAAGGATGTCCTTAGGTACTCTGCCATCCTCTATTCTCCAGGTGTTACCTAGTCCAGATTACAACCAAGACATGAGACAGAGCGTGTTGGAAATATATCGCAGCCAGCCTTCGGTGCGGAGACAGTACCTAATGATAAATTGAAACTGAAATTAATTCTATGCCTCCATATTCTAAGATACTAAATATAAAGCCACCGTTTCTTCTTGGAATTTCCCCGTGTAACCACAAACGAAACCGTGTGCAGAACCCCACATCAGCCCTCGCCCGGTGTCTTTTGTCAACATTGACATGCTCTAGTTAAGGGACTTTGTGTGCATAAAGTTAAACAGGCAACCATAGCAGCTTGAACAGTGGCAGCATGACGGTCGCAATGGGTCCAGTTTTCCATGCAAAAGTTCCAAGATGAATGGGACATTTGTGGAAAGGACAGCTTTGTGGCCGAACTGTAGGTTAGTTTTGTTGTTGTTCTATCGATGATTCGGAATTTTATATATATATATATATATATATATATATATATATATATATATATATATATATATATATATATATATATATATATATATATATATATATATATATATATATATATATAATTTTCGTTCATTTGGTAAGATCCCAAAATTTAACTTCCTTGATTATGCTATTCTTTATTTTCACGTTGAGGTTTTCATTTGAACCAACCAACCAACATACAGTTTTTCCTTGATAATATGAGTGGTTCTCACTTTTTTGTTCCAAAGGGCGCCTACGGGATTAAAGTTAAGTTATAAATTAACTATGTTTGACTAAGTTATAACTTAACTATGTTAGACTAAGTTATAACTTAACTATGTTTGACTAAGTTATAACTTAACTAAGTTAGACTAAGTTATAACTTAACTAAGTTAGACTAAGTTATAACTTAACTATGTTAGACTACGTTAAAAAATATAGTTTCAGCCCTATATGTCAAATAGGCCTAAAGGCGTGGAATATTTTCTTTAAGTTTGCGAAAACGGAGCACAAAACAAAATAGTCATTAACTTATATATTCTTGCCATAAGAAGGTCCTCCACTTAATTAAATTGTTTGAATTATTTATTTTTATTTCCCACGCCCTACCTTTATTACACACTAGTTCACTTCTGATTGGTAGTTCCTGAACCTGTCATCTTGACATAAGGTTAAGGGGGTGTTCTGCGATACCGTGTTCGCGTGTTGTATATTTCAGCAGGCCAGCGCTTTCAACGCACTGAAAACATGGAGCAACTGATCCTAACACATCCCCATTAGGGAGTGCTACAACCTGTGTCAAAGGCATTCTCTTTCTCGGAATGAAAACGTAAATGCAAGACAACACAGAAAGCAAACAATAGAGCGGGACACACCTGTAACTTTCAGGAAAGTCGACCAGCCCAACAAACTTATAAATAAAAAGTCACCTACTCTATTTGGGAAGATTTGCATTATGTTAACCTCATAATCTGAATCCATTTACCCTAGCTAGTATTTAAACGTTTTCAAAGTGCTATTTATATTGTATATGCTATGCCCAACAACATCCGCTACAATCAAAGCTCTATTTCGTAATATCAAGATCACAATATATAAAACCCTGATAAACTAATTGTTTTATATATGGCTCTGAAACCTGGAGCTTTGCTATAAGAAAAAGAAAAAAGCTTTATTCAAATTTTAGAACGAAGCTTTGGACACATCAAAGAGGCAAACAGTCGTAATAGAGAGTGAGAGACAACAATAAAATTTACACCCTGTTTAAATCACAATTGATCACTAGACGGAGTCATATGGGGCTTATATAGAGAATGGCAGATGACACAATAGGCTAAAGATATATTCATAAGCGAGTTAAATGGCCATAGACAACGAGTCAGACCAAGAAGACCACGGAGAGATAACATCAAGGCAGAACTACAAACACTTGGAGTCACTAAGACAGGGTCAGTCTCAGAAATGGATGGAAGCATGTTATATCTGCAGCAATGAACCTTAGAATTTAATTTAAGAGAGGAATATCTATATTACCTAAAATAAAAAAAAAAAACTACTTTTGTTTCCATTAAAGAATTTTATTCTGGAATAAACAGAATGAGAATTCGGTTTTCTTATTTTCTATTCGTTTCGTTGCCAGTGATTTTAAGTCGAGATGGCGCCAGGCCTCTATTAAGTCTGTGGTGTGACTAATATCTTCCTCTGTTTCATACAACTTAGTTTCCATTGGAATGCCAGATGGCAAAATTTAGGATCTCTTAACGTCATGTAGAGATAGTGTATGTAGTACACATTAAGTATTCTGTAGTGCCTGTCCACACAGGCAAAGTTCTAAATCATTAGAGCATGTCCACACAGGCAAAGTTCTAAATCATTACTGCTTGTCCACACAGGCAAAGTTCTAAATCATTAGTGCCTGTCCACACAGGCAAAGTTCTAAATCATTAGTGCCTGTCCACACAGGCAAAGTTCTAAATCATTAGTGCCTGTCCACACAGGCAAAGTCTCCAAATCACTAGTGCCTGTCCACACAGGCAAAGTTCTAAATCATTAGTGCCTGTCCACACAGGCAAAGTTCTAAATCATTAGTTCCTGTCCACACAGGCAAAGTTCTAAATCACTAGTGCCTGTCCACACAGGCAAAGTCTCTAAATCACTAGTGCCTGTCCACACAGGCAAAGTTCTAAATCATTAGTGCCTGTCCACACAGGCAAAGTTCTAAATCATTAGTGCCTGTCCACACAGGCAAAGTCTCTAAATCATTAGTGCCTGTCCACACAGGCAAAGTCTCTAAATCACTAGTGCCTGTCCACACAGGCAAAGTTCTAAAATCACTAGTGCCTGTCCACACAGGCAAAGTCTCTAAATCACTAGTGCCTGTCCACACAGGCAAAGTTCTAAAATCACTAGTGCCTGTCCACACAGGCAAAGTCTCTAAATCACTAGTGCCTGTCCACACAGGCAAAGTCTCTAAATCACTAGTGCCTGTCCACACAGGCAAAGTTCTAAATCACTAGTGCCTGTCCACACAGGCAAAGTCTCTAAATCACTAGTGCCTGTCCACACAGGCAAAGTCTCTAAATCACTACTGCCTGTCCACACAGGCAAAGTTCTAAATCACTAGTGCCTGTCCACACAGGCAAAGTTCTAAATCATTAGTGCCTGTCCACACAGGCAAAGTTCTAAATCATTAGTGCCTGTCCACACAGGCAAAGTTCTAAATCATTAGTGCCTGTCCACACAGGCAAAGTTCTAAATCACTAGTGCCTGTCCACACAGGCAAAGTTCTAAATCACTAGTGCCTGTCCACACAGGCAAAGTTCTAAATCACTAGTGCCTGTCCACACGGGCAAAGTTCTAAATCATTAGTGCCTGTCCACACAGGCAAAGTTCTAAATCACTAGTGCCTGTCCACACAGGCAAAGTTCTAAATCACTAGTGCCTGTTCACACAGGCAAAGTTCTAAATCATTATTGCCTGTCCACACAGGCAAAGTTCTAAATCATTAGTGCCTGTCCACACAGGCAAAGTCTCTAAATCACTAGTGCCTGTCCACACGGGCAAAGTTCTAAATCATTAGTGCCTGTCCACACAGGCAAAGTCTCTAAATCACTAGTGCCTGTCCACACGGGCAAAGTTCTAAATCATTAGTTCCTGTCCACACAGGCAAAGTCTCTAAATCACTAGTGCCTGTCCACACAGGCAAAGTCTCTAAATCATTAGTGCCTGTCCACACAGGCAAAGTTCTAAATCACTAGTGCCTGTCCACACAGGCAAAGTTCTAAATCACTAGTGCCTGTCCACACTGGCAAAGTTCTAAATCATTATTGCCTGTCCACACAGGCAAAGTTCTAAATCATTATTGCCTGTCCACACAGGCAAAGTCTCTAAATCACTAGTGCCTGTCCACACAGGCAAAGTTCTAAATCATTAGTGCCTGTCCACACAGGCAAAGTTCTAAATCATTAGTGCCTGTCCACACGGGCAAAGTCTCTAAATCACTAGTGCCTGTCCACACAGGCAAAGTTCTAAATCATTAGTGCCTGTCCACACCGTGCAAAGTACTGACATACTAGTGCCTTCCCACACGGGCAAAGTACTGACATACTAGTGCCTGTCCACACGGGCAACGTCCTGACATACTAGTGCCTGTCCACACGGACAAAGTACTGAATTAATGGTGCCTATACACACGGGCAAAGTACTGAATCATTAGTGCCTGTACACACGGGCAAAGTACTGACATACTAGTGCCTGTACACACGGGCAAAGTACTTAATCATTAGTGCCTGTACACACTGGCAAAGAACTGACATACTAGGGCCTGTCCACACGGGCGAAGTACTGAATAACTAGCGCTTGTATCCATGGGCAAAGTACTAAATCACTAGTGCCTGTCCACACAGGCAAAGTACTGAATCACTAGTGCCTGTCCACACGGGCAAAGTAATGAATCACTAGTGCCTAACCACACGGAACAAGTACTGATCACTAGTGTCTGTCCACACAGGCAAAGTACTGAATCACAGGCGCCTGTCTACATGAGTACATCTCTAAATCACCAGTATCTGTCTACATGTGCAAAGTGCTTAATCACCGGTGCCTGTCAACATTAGTACACTTCTGAATTACATGGTGCCTGTCTACTTGGACAAAGTACTTAATCACCGGTGCCTGTCTACTTGGACAAAGTACTGAATCACCGGTGCCTGTCTACGTGGACAAAGTACTGCATCACATGGTGCCTGTCTACGTGGACAAAGTACTGAATCACCGGTGCCTGTCCACGTGGACAAAGTACTGAATCACGTGGTGCCTGTCTACGTGGACAAAGTACTGAATCACGGGTGCCTGTCTACGTGGACAAAGTAATGAATCACATGGTGCCTGTCTACGTGGACAAAGTAATGAATCACCGCTGCCTGTCTACGTGGACAAAGTACTGAATCACCGGTGCCTGTCTACGTGGACAAAGTACTGAATCACATGTTGCCTGTCTACGTGGACAAAGTACTGAATCACATGGTGCCTGTCTACGGGGACAAAGTACTGAATCACATGGTGCCTGTCTACGTGGTCAAAATACTGAATCACCGGTGCCTGTCTACTTGGACAAAGTACTGAATTACTGGTGCCCCTCAACATTAGTACACTTCTGAATCACATGGTGCCTGTCTACTTAGACAAAGTACTTAATCACCGGTACCTGTCTACTTGGACAAAGTACTGAATCACCGGTGCCAGTCTACGTGGACAAAGTACAGAATCACCGGTGCCTGTCTACGTGGACAAAGTACTGAATCACATGGTGTCTGTCTACGTGGACAAAGTACTGAATCACCGCTGCCTGTCTACGTGGACAAAGTACTGAATCACCGGTGCCTGTCTACGTGGACAAAGTACTGAATCACATGTTGCCTGTCTACGTGGACAAAGTACTGAATCACATGGTGCCTGTCTACGTGAACAAAGTACTGAATCACATGGTGCCTGTCTACGTGGACAAAGCACTAAATCACCACGTGGACAAAATAGTGAATCACCGGTGCCTGTCTACTTGGGCAAAATAGTGAATCACCGTTGCCTGTCTACTTGGACAAAGTACTGAATCACCGGTGCTTGTCTACTTGGGCAAAGTACTGAATCACCGGTGCCTGTCTGCGTGGACAAAATAGTGAATCACCGTGCCTGTCTACTTGGACAAAGTACTGAATCACCGGTGCCTGTCTACTTGGACAAAGTACTGAATCACCGGTGCCAGTCTACTTGGACAAAGTACTGAATCACATGTTGCCTGTCTACGTGGACAAAGTACTGAATCACATGGTGCCTGTCTACGTGGACAAAGTACTGAATCACATGGTGCCTGTCTACGTGGACAAAGTACTAAATCAACACGTGGACAAAATAGTGAATCACCGGTGCCTGTCTACTTGGGCAAAATAGTGAATCACCGGTGCCTGTCTACTTGGACAAAGTACTGAATCACCGGTGCTTGTCTACTTGGGCAAAGTACTGAATCACCGGTGCCTGTCTGTGTCGACAAAATAGTGAATCACCGGTGCCTGTCTACTTGGACAAAGTACTGAATCACCGGTGCCTGTCTACTTGGACAAAGTACTGAATCACCGGTGCCAGTCTACTTGGACAAAGTACTGAATTACATGGTGCTTGTCTACTTGGGCAAAATAGTGAATAACCGGTGCCTGTCTACTTGGGCAAAATAGTGAATCACCGGTGCCTGTCTACTTGGACAAAGTACTGAATTACCGGTGCTTGTCTACTTGGGCAAAGTACTGAATCACCGGTGCCTGTCTGCGTGGACAAAATAGTGAATCACCGGTGCCTGTCTACTTGGACAAAGTACTGAATCACCGGTGCCTGTCTACTTGGACAAAGTACTGAATCACCGGTGCCTGTCTAATTGGACAAAGTACTGAATCACCGGTGCCTGTCTACTTGGACAAAGTACTGAATCACCGGTGCCTGTCTAATTGGACAAAGTACTGAATCACCGGTGCCTGTCTACTTGGGCAAAGTACTGAATCACCGGTGCCTGTCTACTTGGGCAAAGTACTGAATCACCGGTGCCTGTCTACTTGGACAAAGTACTGAATCACAGGTGCCTGTCTACTTGGACAAAGTACTGAATCACCGGTGCCTGTCCACATGAGAACAGTTCTGAATCACCAATCTTAAATTGCCTGTCTAAAACGCTGAAGCCTCTGAGATGTCCAGAGAATTCTGTAAGGACTCGAAATTACATCAATCTTCCTTCCTTTCGTTTGCTCCTCCATGTGCTAATGCCTGTTGTTTTAACATCTGAGTTTACAAGATCTCAGTCTGGATGGCAGACTCTCAGGGCAACTTCCAGATACCTTGTTCAACCTCAAACACAGTATAACTGGGAAACACCTGCTTGGTTTAACCTGCAGTCACGCGCCAGTAAGAAAAATATATTACCTCCATCCATGTAGAATGTCGACATTTTAAAACCCGAGGGCCACCAAAGTAAGCAAAGTGTCCACGCTTTCAGCTGTATTGGGCAAATAGGGCTAGGCCTATACATCATAGACCAATCACGCCGGCCGCCTTTACTTACCAGGACTGCACTGGTATCCACTTAAGGCTGGGTCGACCTAAAAGCCAAGGTCATTTTTGAAAAAAAAAAAGTCTGGTTCTGTCAGGACTAGCCTAGCCGACTCCCGGCCCACCAACAAAGGTCTGGTTCCTTCAGGACTAGCCTAGCCGACTCCCGGCCCACCAACAAAGGTCTGGTTCCATCAGGACTAGCCTAGCCGACTCCCGGCCCACCAACAAAGGTCTGGTTCCGTCAGGACTAGCCTAGCCGACTCCCGGCCCACCAACAAAGGTCTGGTTTTGTCAGGACTAGCCTAGCCGACTCCCGGCCCACCAACAAAGGTCTGGTTCCGTCAGGACTAGCCTAGCCGACTCCCGGCCCACCAACAAAGGTCTGGTTTCGTCAGGACTAGCCTAGCCGACTCCCGGCCCACCAACAAAGGTCTGGTTTCGTCAGGACTAGCCTAGCCGACTCCCGGCCCACCAACAAAGGTCTGGTTCCGTCAGGACTAGCCTAGCCGACTCCCGGCCCACCAACAAAGGTCTGGTTTTGTCAGGACTAGCCTAGCCGACTCCCAGCCCACCAACAAAGGTCTGGTTTCGTCAGGACTAGCCTAGCCGACTCCCGGCCCACCAACAAAGGTCTGGTTTCGTCAGGATTAGCCTAGCCGACTCCCGGCCCACTAAAAAAAGGTCTGGTTTCGTCAGGACTAGCCTAGCCGACTCCCGGCCCACCAAAAAAAGGTCTGGTTTCGTCAGGACTAGCCTAGCCGACTCCCGGCCCACCAAAAAAAGGTCTGGTTTCGTCAGGACTAGCCTAGCCGACTCCCGGCCCACCAAAAAAAGGTCTGGTTTCGTCAGGACTAGCCTAGCCGACTGCCGGCCCACCAAAAAAAGGAAACTAGCCAAAGACAGAAAACAAAACAATTTAAGATTGTTGTTTTGTGTGTGTTAAATTCGATGTCCAAAATCTAAAATTTTCAGCTAATGTGACTGCAAAGAGATTACACAAACAAGCATACGTGCATGGA
>CAJHNH020002353.1:15000-72500 GCA_905116865.2 Candidula unifasciata | reverse complement strand
GAGAGAGAGAGAGAGAGAGAGAGAGAGAGAGAGAGAGAGAGAGTTGTTTTCATGAGCAGTTTGCACATCTAGTGTTGAAAAATATAATTCAGTATGATAATATTTGCAATTAATTAAAGATTAGGAACACATTCCCCAACTTTTGATCCTATTTGGCGATTTTTATGGTTGAGGGTGGGGGTGGGGGGGGGGGGGGGCGCCTTTGTTTTGTCACAAACTCAAGGGGGAGTGGCGGGTTTGGAGTCATGCCATGTACCCAAGGGGAGCGCAACCTGGAAAATTGTGGAAAACCGCTGGGCTAGAACATGTTGTCAGCATCATCTTCATCATCCCGCAACACTACGCGTTGTTGGGTCACCAGTTTCTGTTGACTGTCTGATCAGCTCTCTCCACCTTTGACGGTCAGTTGCGATGGACTTCATGGTTGCATGCCTGAGGCTTCTCCAGTCAGTCAGGTTCTGTGACCAGGTCTTTCTTGGTCTGCCTTTTCTCCCCTTTCCCTCTACTGAGCACCGCTGTATTGTTTTTGAGAGGTCGTTAGATCTTATTACATGTCTATACCATTGCATTTTTCGACTTTTCACTGCAGTTAAGAGAGGTTCATAGTTGCCAATGAACATGTCTACCAATCTAAAAGGCTTGGGTTTGAATCAGCAGTACTCTGTATGGATTCCCTGGCCCAGATTTTAGTGGGGATAGAGCAATATATCCACCGACCATTATCAAGCATGTCGTAAAAAGCGACTAATTTGGGGTTTGCTGAAATCGGCTGTTTTGAGCCTAAGGGAGTAGATATTTCAGCCTTAGTGTAAAACCAGACTAGAACCTTTTAATGGCTAACGCAAAGGGAAAAAAAAAAAAAAACAAGGATTGTATCGAGGCGGGTTTTCTTTTATATCAGCTTTACAAGAAGTACTTCTATTTTTAAGTAGAAAATATTGTTGTGTCCCGAGTGTTTTGACGTCAGTTCTAGTTAATCAGTTAACCAACTAATCAGTCAATCAATTAATCACAAGTAGTTGTCATAGAAACCGGATGCGTCACTGCACGAGAGAGCACGAAACGGAAAATCCGGTCTCCAAATTAATCGAGCGCAAATCAGGTATGGTTTTTTTTTTTTAACAGAAGGAGGTTAAATATCGCAGTCACGCTGTAAGCAGTTACCTAGTAATATTTCTCCAGGCTAATCAGCAAACAGGAAGTATGCATTTGCAATTTTCTGATACCGTCAATGAAATACGCATATAAACAGTTTGTTAGTTTCAGCTACCTGTTTCCGTAAAAATATAAAGTCTAGAAAATCATGAAACATCCAAATCTATGGGCTGAAGACAACTATGTAATTTACATTTTGCAAACAATATTGATCTCATGACTGTTTCGGAAACAGAACACTAAGAACTTACTACAAAATTAGATACAGGCTGTGGTAAACATGGCATGGAAATTATGTCGAGAAAAGCCAGATTCGGTTTCATAGCCACGATAATCAAGTACCAACCGAAATACAAATGAATTAGAAAAAAAAAAAACTGGAAGAAGTTGAAACCTTTAAATATCTCGGCTCCTACTTATGCGACGATGGCAGCTGTATCAAAGAGCTCAAGACAAGACTTGATATGGCAACAGCCGCTATAACAAAGCTGAATAAGATGTGGAAGAGCAAAATCAGCATTGCAGATAAGGTCAGTATATTCAAATGACTGGTATTGTCTATTTTGCTATACAGATGTGGGAGTTGTACCCTAACTGTAGAAATCGAAAGAAGTATTCAAGCTTTTGAATGTAAATGCTATAGACGCATTTTACAAATTAATTAGAACATGAAACTAACAAATATGTCAGAAACAAAACATACACATTTGCGGGACAAAAAGAGCCTCTCTTGGCAGTGTCAAACCTTGCAAGCTAACTTGGTTTGGGCACGTGGTGAGACATGATTCGATTCTTACTACTGTTCTTCAAGAAACATGGGGGGGGGGGGGGGGGCGGCGGCAAGGAAGAAGAGGGTAAAGAAGAATCTGGAATGACAACCTCAAGAAATGGACAGGACGAAGTTAGCATACACTAACCCAACAAGCGGAAGACATAAACAGATGGCGGATTTTATGTGCCATTGCTTCCATCGATACACCTCCACGACCATAACGGGTCAAGAGATAGGTTATGTTAGGTTGTGTTAAAAATCTAAAGCCGCAAAGACCAACTTAATAACTTCCCACTCAAATGATGTGATTACCTATACAGATGGCTCTTGGCTGAGAGGCAGAAGAATTGCAACAAAACCTGACATATGATACGAGAACACTAGTTTTATAATAGAGGTGGAGGCGGTTATAGCTGCTTTTCCCTAGCTTGAGAACCAGCTAAACACACATGCCATGATCGTAAGAGACTCGCCAAGAAGGCTAAAAAGGACAAAATCAGGTACACTCCTTTCAAAGTAGCGTTTTTTTTGGATATTTTCTCCAGGAAATGCCAGTGTATTGTTAAATGAACAGGCAAATCGTTTGTCTGGTTGTGCAAAATTTAGTGGTTAAATTGATGTATGATAAGCTTCTTCTTGTGTAGCATGTCCTTTGCAGAACGTTGCTCTCATCACGATCTGCCTAAAAGAAACTCTGTCTCTCGCTAGCTCTCCCGCCTTATGTACTTTCATACTGATAGAGTCGCTTATATCTTGTGCCCATCTTTATTAGTTTCGATTAAGCACTGCGGATGCACAATTAGATTATTGCGGTTTGAAGAGTATGGCGCAACGATGAGTGACCAGAAGATCTGACCGACGCTCAACATTCAGAAGGTGAGACAGACATAAAAATCACGCAGTTACTAAAATCATTAGAATAAAAAATCTGACTTGCTACTTAAGAAGAGGACAGAGAGCTTATGGGAATTTCTCGAGTGCTGTGATGTCTGTTTTCATTTCATAACTCATGAGCCAAAAATCTAAGAACAATTATAAAAAGGAAACGAGAAAACACTCCATTATAATGATTCATGTCAATAATTTCGGGTAAAAACAGTGGGCGCGGCTGTTCCCACGGTGTCTTTGAAGGAGACGCACTGGTCGAAACGGATAGAAGAGCAAGCGTGGAACCGTGTATGTCATTTGAAAACCAAAGCGACGAAAGAGGAAGTGAAGAGTAAGCGTGGAACCGTGTATGTCATTTGAAAACCAAAGCGACGAAAGAGGAAGTGAAGAGTAAGCGTGGAACCGTGTATGTCATTTGAAAACCAAAGCGACGAAAGAGGAAGTGAAGAGTAAGCGTGGAACCGTGTATGTCATTTGAAAACCAAAGCGACGAAAGAGGAAGTGAAGAGCAAGCGTGCAACCTTGTATGTCATTTGAAAACCAATGCGACGAAAGAGGAAGTGAAGAGCAAGAAGTAAACACCGTATTGAATTACATTCTAGGAAAGCACCATTTAAGAGGAAGTGTCACTGGGAGACTATTTAAATACAAATATAGGTTTAAGTCAGGAAGATGTGTTAATACAGTGGCCATTACCATTAAGCACACTTAGCATTTGCTTAGAGCATCGCATAGGGAGTGGGAGGGGGTGGGTATGGGACCACACAAACTTTCAGTATCCTTGGAACTAAGTTTTGTTTGTCTTAGTTACAGTATATTTTAAAAAATCCCTTTATAACAGCAACGCAACTAGGCAGGGTGTACGCCTTATCTCTATACAAAATAGAACCAGATGGTTTACATAATATTAGTCTGAGCGTCTGATCAAAGACTTTGCAATTTAAAAAAAACATATATATATATATATATACATTCATGGCTGTGAATCCTGGACAATCGGTAGGCAGGCCAAACAATTTCTTGAGGCCTCAGAGATGTGGTGTTTTCTGTCAGAAGAGTGCATAGAAAACCTTGGACAGCCAAAAATAGCAACCAAGAGGTTTTGAAAGAGGCGGGAGCCCGAAGACAAATCACAGACATCAGAAGGAGACAGTCATCATGTTAAGAGAAGAGGAAAAATAGAACATGTTGTGACCACTGGAAATATTTGTGGAAGGAGGGATGGAGGAAGACAACGAGAGAAGATTCTTGACAGTCTTGCTGCATGGCATGTAGGTGTGTCGGCACACGAACTGATTCATGCTGCAGGAGATCGTGGATTATGAGGAGGCATGATCGCTCACGCCAGTCTTCAAGGCACGTGATGATGATGATGACACACACACACACACACACACACACACAAATATATATATTTGTAATAAACACACACAATGTATTGATCGGCACTCATATAAAGAAGTAGAAAGATAGAAAGACACACTAGACAAAACAAAATTCGAAAGATAAAGTAACTGTGCCGGGAATCGAACCTGTTACCCACATTTGGCGTATGCGCCTCGATATGGCAACAAGTGTACTAAATACTCTACTATCCAGACACCCCCCCCCCCTCCCCACCCACCACCACCACCCAACCGCATAAAATGGCGTCTTCATTGGACATGTTCATTATACAGCTTGAAATCAATAACTATGGAATACGAAAAGCATTCATCTCAAACCACTGAAATGGTTACAGAGATTAACCAAGCATAGGTGGAGTAACAAACACAGCAACAATTTACAAACACAACAGATCGTAATGCTTTGTCTAGACACAATAAGTATTTACCACACACACAAAAAAAGATGTCTTGTTTGCCTTTATTTTAATGCATCTGTGGAATCCGGTGCAATGACATTTTAGATATACTGCTCTCGGGTTTTCTCAGGGTGTGTCATGTCCGAAGCCAGTTTCCTTTCTTCATCTCTTGGTCCGCTGGAACTTGTTTGGTTCTCTCGCCAAGCTATACATTAGTGATTATATCATTCCATTCATTCTCTCTGTTCTGCGCATGCACCAGTTTATGAATGTTTCTAGAATCACACTAATTGTTCTAGTTGTTCTCAATGTTTCCGTTTCATACAGCAGTACTGATTTCATATTAGAACTAACAATTTAAAGTTTAAGAATTAGTTTAGAATTGGCCGAACGGTTAGAACGCTGAACTCTTCAGCGGGAGACTCGAGTTCGAATCCTTGGTAAGGCTGGGGATTTTTTCTGTTGTTAGGCCAAAAACAATCCTTACCTGCACAGTCATGGCGACAGCACTAGCCATGTGGTCGTAAATCCTCAGGTTCAAAGACCCAGCGCGCCCCCCCCCCCTCCCCCGCTTACACCTCAAAAGTGGTTTAAATAATACAGGCAGTAACTGACAGTATTAGTTTTAATTTCTGTTGACTGCTCAAATCTCCTGGTGCCAAGAAATCCTCTCTTGCCTGATGTATTTGCATTTGTATACCTCTATCAATTCCCGCATTTTTATCAACATTACTGCCCAAATATGTGTAAACAAAAAGGTACATATTTTAAGCTGGGTCGATATGAGATATTGCTTCAACAACAACAACAACAAACACCTTTGTGCAGTTTCGAACCCCTAACATTAAGGTCATTTTTTAAAGAAAATAAATCCCTTTTGACTTTTTGTCAAAACGATATAGCAGGAAACACTGTCTAATGAATGCGGAGATTATTTTTAATATATGTTTTTTACAGCCCCCCCCCCCCACCCCCTCTCACTCCCATACAATATTCTGAGTCTAGGACACAGTCTTGTTGTCCTGTTTGCTTGACCTTATTTCTGGATATTAGTGCTGTCTTTGGATGTGTGTGTAAGTGTGTGTGTGTGTACACGAATGTGTGAGTGAGTATGTGTGTTCAGGTGGGTGGTACGATTGTGTGTGTGTCTTAATGTGTGTGTGTGTATGTGTGTGTGTGTATGTGTGTGTCAGTGGCTTAGAGGGTAGTGAATGCGGTTAACAATCTCATCATTTTCTAGTACATCGGTTCGTTCCCTACAGTGAAAGGTGAAAAAAAAGCCATCTTGTGGCTTTCAAGTAATGGTACGAGAGTCCCAACGAGGAAGAGACTGGGCACACACAATGTTGTAACATGTCCAAGGACAGCAGTTAGTACACTAAAGCCAACCTTCATTGCAGTGATGGCACATTTATAGATGTATATACATATATATCTTCTTCTTCGCGTTCACCGGCTGTAAACTGCGGCACAAAGTTATGGGTGTTTGTCCCCTTCTGGACTTTAGTCCTGTTTCAGAACCTGAATGTTGCGTGCACATACGTTTTACAAATCTAATTCATGTGTATGCAGACGGATGGTTCCTTGCTTCTGATGCAGATGCAGTCCGACTCCTAAGGAAGCTCCCAATTAGTCGACTCTTACGACATGCTTTTGGGTATTCAGTAGCTCTGTTCTTGTTTCCCTCCACAATGTTGCCCCGGGACATTCACGGGGATATATATATATAGGTATATGTGTATATATACTTGTAGTCGGCTCTGTGGCTAAGTCGATGCGAACGCTTCGTAATTCGTAATGTCGGGTTAGATCCCAGCTGCGGGTCAGGCGCCATGTGTTGGTTTCGACTGTGGTATTAGGGACAGACCGTCCAGTAAGCAATGGCAAACAACTGGACGTAAATTTGCCTAGAGAAACCACACAACAGCCAGGGGCTGCTGGGGTTGGTTCTGCAACGTCCTGTAAAGGATACGCAACTAACCTATTTATACTTGTGCGTGCGCATGTGTGTGCGTGTGGGTGTGTTTGTCTGTCTGTGTCTGTCTGTGTCTGTCTGTCTGTCTGCCTAAAGGAGTTGGAGAACGAGAGACGCAGTCAGAGGTCAGACGTACGGACATGTCATATTTAAGTGGAGTCTGCTATTTTTGGATTAAAATATTTTTTTTAATGCAAATTATTCCTTCCCACGCCGCTTAACGACAGAAGTGGGTTATTATGACGATGACGATTATGATTTTGTTTTAAGTGTGCCGAGGTTGTGTAGTAGATATAAGCTTTGCTGTCGTACCTACAGTCTGGGATTTGAATCCCCATTATCTTGGATTTTGTACTTTACCTGACCGAGCCTAAAATGGGTACAGTGATTGTGGTGATTTTGTTTCTTCTCGTAATTCTTTTTCTTCTTGTGATTGCTTCGTTAATTAACACCAACAAAAGAGTTCACCGGCTGCAAACTCTGGCGGAAAGTTTTGTTTGCTCGTCCACCTTCTTGACTGCAGCCCTGTTCCAGAACCTGAATGTTGAGTGCACATCCGTTTGACAGATCTGACTTATTTGTAAGCACTCTGTTGGTTTCTTGCCTCTCAAGCAGATACACTCCGACTTCACAGGAATCCCATTATTATTAGTCGACTATACGACATGCTTGTTAGGGGAGGCAGTTGGTTTTCTCTTGTTGTGCCCGACAATGGGGCCCAGGGACCCACACGTAACCCACACTGTGAGTATGAGGCTACCTCCTTGAGCTGGTACTGGCTTTGTAACAGATGATGTTCCAAGCAACGTACGATGCGTTAATGCATCTTCCGCTTGATTTCCATCCATAGTATAACTGCAGAGAATCGCCGTGGTGTAGTGGCTAGATACTCGCCTGCGGATTGGAAGGTCGCCATTTCGGGTCCTGACGGAACAGGACTTTCTGAAAAAAATGATCTTGGCTCCCAGGTCAACCCAGCCTTGAGTGGGTACCAGGTGCAGCCCGGGGAAGTCAAGGCGGCTTGCGTGATGTTGAAAACGTCACCAACCAAGTGCCGATTGGTCTATAAAATATACGTCTAGCTGTATGTGCCCGATACGCCTGGAGGCTTGGAAAATTGTACATTACTTTACTTAGTATATCTGGTTTCTTACTTTTTTATTTTTGGTAAGAATATGTTAAAGACACCTGGCTTCCGCAGATTCTTATTGCCGGCATGGATATTGCCTCGTATATATTCTTCTTATGCCTTTCTATCCCCCACTGGAGCATAGGCCCTCAACCAACTCACGCCAAGTCGTTCTATCCTTCGCCATTGCATGGAGCTCTCCCCAATGTCCTCCCCTTCTTTCTAACTTCATTCTCCAGCTCTCTTCTCCATGTGTTTTTTTTTTTTGGCCTTCCTTTATTCCTATGCCCCTGTGGGTTCCAATGCAAAGACATTCTAGTTAATGTTTCATTTCCCCTGCTACTTCCATCGTTCTCCGTACATCATGGAGAGTTCTAACATTCCAGGTGCCAATTCTGGAGGTTTTCCTAGCTGAGAGGAGGTACGTCAACGATCCGGACTCCTTACGGCTTCTCCACACCGTGTCATACTTCTTCTATTTGAAGAGCCTCCCCTCATCTTGGTTGGCTGGATTTTACCTGCTTCTCTTTTTGACTTATCCATGGTTGGTTGGTTTTTGTGGCTATGGTTTTTACAGGATGAGGTATCCAACCTCAAGCCCAACCCTACCCTTAGTCGCCTCTTACGACATGCCTGGTAGGGTGCATATATATATTGAAAGAAAAAGTAAATCCAAGACAATACGTTTTTGGGCAACCACCTTTCTAAGTTTAGGTTTCATGTGACGATTTGTATAATTTTTCAGTACTGGCAGGTGATAAGCGAAATAAATTCAGTATTTTCAAGACCTGAAATTGTGTCATTCATTCATTTATTCAGTAGCATGTCCCTCGCGGAACCTCGCTGCCATAACAACCCTCCGGAAAACCTTCCTATCCTGAGCAAGATGTCCTGCGTCTGATACACCCATCTGGAGATCATCTGCCACATCCTGCACCCATCTTCTCCTTGGCCTTCCTCTTCCTCTCTTCCCAGGCATATACCCCTCTATTATTGTTCTCTCTAGACTTCCATGACGTTTCAAGTGACCAAAATATTTCAATTTTCTTTGTTTTATTTTCTTTACTAGCCAACCCTCTTCAATATTCAGCTCTTGAAGTATGGATGCATTTGTTCTTTTCTTTACCCAAGATATTCTTAGAACCTGTCTGTAACATTTATATTCAAATGCATTTATGAAATTGTAATTTATGAAATTGTGTCAGTTGTGTTCAATTACAATGTAGCGAAATACCCGGTGTGATGTCAATTTTGTCTTATCAAATACTTTCTACAGCTGAGCTTACGTAGTAGCATAGGTTTAAAAATAGTAAAAGCAGGATATAGGATAAGGAAGACCTTGTCAAAATCTAATCAAACACTGTATAATGTAAATTACAGGAGTGAGATAGGAGACAGAGGATGTGTTCCCTCACAGACAGATTATACCTTTGAATTGTTACAGATTTGGTGGCGTATCCTGAAACAATGTTATGATATTCTTGTCTTAAACTTCCTACCTAAGGTGTGCCAGGTGTAAGAATAGATTACAGTGCCTGCGTCCCAATGTCGGATGCAATTTTGTTGTTGTTTCAAAGCCCCGCCCTAGCTGTTGTAGGGGTCCCTAACAACCTATGGGTTGAACGGGGTTTCTGGGACCTGTTCCTTGGCGATCCTTATCTAAATGGTGGCACTATGTGTCACTATGTGTTTGTGGCTCGGTGTGATGTCCTGGTGGGTTGAACATCATCATCATCTCGTCTAAACAGGACGTATACCAAGATGAGCGTAAACGTAAACCGAGGTACTAGAGTATTTGAAGAAGAAAAATCACCACAAAACGATATAATGACAATCTATTTTTCGTAAATGGTTTTATATGTTTTCTCATCGGCCTCCTCCTCATCTTTCTTCTTCTTCCTCTTCTTTTTTTTTTTAAATCGCCCTCCGTAAAATTATAATTTTTATTTTTAGAGAATCTGGTGAAATACATCTACTAATCTCTAAATCACAGTGTAACACCATGTCATCAAATTGTAACTGAAATATTCAGAATCCCTGGTTTGCTTTCGGCAAAAGGCCACCCATTGACTCGCCGGTAGACGACTTCGCCGCCGGTCGGCACAGTACGTGGGTGTGTCTCTGTTGATCAGATCAACGCTGCAGGAGTCCTTGTCATGGCTCTTGGTGGCGGGCTATGCTAAGCCATTTTTATTTGGCGCACATAACCTAGCCACAATTATAACCCAAAGCTGCCACTTCCGGGATTCTGGTTGAACTTGACGATTTTTTCTCTCAAGAAAAGCATTTACCCACCTCTCTGTTTTGCAGCTCTCGCGGCAACAAAGTATTATTATAATTAATATTATTAGCATTATTATTAGCATTATTATTACGCCGTAGAGTAAGAAAATTTAAATTTTGCACTTCGACAATACGAAATGTATAAACCAATTTATCATCTCAACTATGTTGACTCCTTAATCCTACTTACAATCACTTTCTATGGTGGAGCCCCTTTGGTCTACCTCATAGTTTCTTATAGGCAGTGATTGGTTAAGGCATAAGCTAAATAACACATATAAGATAAGGGACTCACAATCTTCAGGGGCCTCAACTAATTCCCTCACTAGGCTTTCAGTCTGTAGGAGTAACATCTCAAGGATGAGAATCCAACAGGTACAATTCACGGAAGCCTCTTTCAACAGTATTGTCATCGTCATGATCATAATCATCATTATTATCATCCTTATTATCATCATCATTATCATCATCATCATCATCATCACCATCATCATCATCATCATCATCATCCTTATCATCATCAATAGCATGCGTCAGATCATGGACTGAGACACTTCCATGCCATTGCAAAAAACTGTCAAGAATCGTCCCGCGTTGTCTTCCTCTGTCTCTTTCTACAGGTCTCTGCAGTGGTCACAACATGTTCCAGCTTCTTTCTTCTCATAGTACTGTAAAGTAAAGGACCGTTTCTTCCACGCCTGAATACATATGAAAGGTTATAGGGCTGGATCTATATTTTATAGATCAATTGGCACTCGGTGGGTAGTGTGGTTAATGTCACGCTGGTCGCCTTGTCTTCCCAAGACTATACCAAATACTCATTTAAGCCTGGGTCTATCTAAGCCCCCCCCCCCCCCCCCCCCCCCAAAAAAAAATATAAACAAATTATAAGTGCCATTTCCTTCTAATGCTTGTTTTCAGCTATCTTAGAGTCTTGGTTTCTTTCGAAACATCAGGGTTGCTCTTTTTTGCCTGCCCAAGGAACTGAGGATTCTCCTCTAATACCGCCCCATCTTGGAGGCCTCAAGACATTGTCTTGTTTGTTAACTATGCGGGGGTAACCAGTAGTCTTATGAGGGTAAGGGCCCTTTTCCTGCCGTCGGGTGTATTGGGCATTTAGGGATCGACCTATATTTCATCGACCGATCAGCCTAGTGTGGGTGGGGCTGATGAATGTGCAATCCTGGTATAGAAAATGTTAAAGGATTCTCCCACACCGGGTGCCTTACTAGTAGGAGTATTTCAAGTACAGTCATTTTAATATAGATACACGATACGCATTTGTTTGAAGTCCTCGGTTTTTTATCCGGTTTCCTTACTACGTTTCAATTTGTTGTTATAGTTCCCAAACCTATGTGTGTGTGTGTGTGGTGTGTGGGGGGGGGGGGCATCAGGTAAATTGGGTTTGTTTTACGTTAGTCTCCTCAGACACTGCTGATATACACACTAGCTCACTTCTGATTGATATTTCCTTAGCTCCGTGTCCTTCGTACAAGGTTAAGGATGTGTTCTGCAATGCCGCTGATATCGCGTGTTGTATATTTTAGCACGCCAGCGCTTTTAACGCTCCAAAAACATGGAGAAACTGGGTCCAACACAACCCCCTTAGATAGTGCTGCAACCTATATCACATGCATTCTCTTTCTCGAAAAATGCAAGACACCGCAGAAACCAAACAACAAACCGGGACACACTCGTAACCTTCAGGAAAGTCGACCAGCCAAACAAACTTGTAAATGAAAAGTCACCTATTATATTTGGGGAGACTAACATCGAACTAACCGGCAAATTGAAATCCACCCCCCCCCCCCTTAGTAATTGTTTATAGGCTGATTATTTGTTTCCTGATTGGCAAAACCAAACTTTATGCAGATTCTTTTTGACTTTAGTTGACTTCTGCAGTAAATGAAGACGTGCACGTGTACACGTAGTAGCGTTGGGTGGGGGTCGAGAGGGGGGGTGGTGCTAGAGCCTTGGTGGGGGAGGGGGGGGGGCAGAGCACACTGTGGTCCCGCCACTTCATAAACCGCTTTAATTTGAGCTGATTTGTGTGCTTCTCCTCTGACTTCGTTACTTTTTTCCAAAGCGCCTTGACCCCATCTGCTTTTTCAGGTATCAGATCACCACTCGGTGATGCAGATCCAGCCTGTTCGTTTCTCGCCACGCCAGCATGGCCTGGGGGAAAAGAAAACCCAAAGTATGCTCCCTGTTCGTGGCCTTCCAAGTGAAGCTTGCCACTTTGCTTGAAGTATCCCTGTATTCACCTTTCCCAGCATATTTTCAGAGTCTGTTACAATTACGACACGTAAATGCATCTGACCACCGGAAAGATGCAGTCACCGCCTCGACCTCCATTCTCATGCCGGATGTTGTAGTATCATGTTCTAGGCTGCCCTGTACTAAAGATTGTCAGCTGGCATTCGCTACGACCACCAGGCACTTCTCTTCCCCCTTAACACAGAAATGTGTAAGGGGGATGCATGGACCCCCCCCCCCCCCACCCCCCACCCACCTCCGTAAAACTGCGAGTTAGGTGACACCTCCCTGGGGTATCCGTTACCTGTGAACTAATTATAAATTCTTTGGAAGTTGAACGGGGAATCTGGGATCTGTCTTGGTACCTTTGCCACCTTTAGGTATCAGACCGGAGAGGACAAACTAATCGTAAGAGGGTTAAGCTACCCCGGTTGGCGTCTGGGGCTTAGTAGTTGCGTTGATTTCAACAACGGTATCGACCCTTTAGGGAATTGGCAAACCAAATAACCAGCAAACAGCCTACAATTTCTAGGGTCGGTAGGCAGCGTACTATAAAGAAGTGGCCATACAGGGAAGGGGAATAGAAATAAAGGAATACAAAATCGCAGAAAGGGTGAGAGACGAGCGTCTGAGAAGAAACACACTAACTACATGTAGTGGTAACAGCAGTCTGCAAATCGCACGCTATAGTTGTGAAAGACTTTCCTTAACGCTCGCTGGCGGGTCTTGCTAGTCGCACTCGCCATCGCCATTGCCTGTGAGTCCCACGCCTCCTCATAGCACCATATAACACTATCGCGAGGTCTTACGAAGTGGCATCTGACTGAGAGGAAATGAAACAACAGTCTGCACAAAGATAACCTCTTTGCAATTTTGTATCTCGTATCTACTTCTTTTTCTTCGTCTTCGTCCTCACTTACTCTTGTACTTCGTCCTCACTTACTCTTGTACTTCGTCCTCACTTACTCTTGTACTTCGTCCTCACTTACTCTTGTACTTCGTCCTCACTTACTCTTGTACTTCGTCCTCACTTACTCTTGTACTTCGTCCTCACTCTCTTGTACTTACACTTACTCTTGTACTTCGTCAGTACTCTATCAATTGTACTTCGTCCTCACTTACTCTTGTACTTCGTCCTCACTTACTCTTGTACTTCGTCCTCACTTACTCTTGTACTTCGTCCTCACTTACTCTTGTACTTCGTCCTCACTTACTCTTGTACTGCTTTTCAATTGATATACATTAAGGTTCTGCTTCTTGCACTTCTACATGGCCTGCATCATATTGTTTCTTTGATGTCTTCTCTCCTTGTTCTTGGTCTCCCTCTTGCTCTACATCTCTCTCCTCTTTCTGAGTTTTGCATTGTACGGTATGTCGTCACAAGGCATTCTCTCCAAGATGGCATAAAGAGGGGGTAACTGCAGTCGAGCTGATTGCAAGAAATGCTGAATATAACTAGTCCATTTTATGTTCTAATTTATTTTGCATCGCCATCATCATCATCCCGTAACTCTACATGTCGTTGGATCCCCAATTTCTGTTGAATGATCAGTCTCTCCACATTTGGCGTCAGTTGCGATGGACTTCGTGTATGTAGGCCTGAGGCATGTCAGTCAGGTTCTGTAACCAGGTCTTTCTTTGTCTGCCTCCCCTCCTCTTTCCCTTTACTAAGCCGTAGATCTTATTACATGTCCATACCATTGCAGTTTTCGCCTTTTCACTGTAGTTAAAACAGGTTCTTAGTTGCCAATGTGCATACATTAAAAAAAAAAAAAAGTCGAACCAAACACACATCAATGAGACCTACACACACCGGACTACGGTTATATTTCATACTCGAGTTCATACTAGATTTTACACTGCAGATATAGATAATCTATTTCAAGCGAACGACAAGAGGAAGTTTATTTCGTAACCGTTTTATAGCCCCCAAATATAACAGTGAAATATGGCTGTATATCTGAACAGGGTTTCCGGGATTTGTTGCTGTTTGATTCCCATTTGTAACCCTTTGAAAAAAAAGTTCGTTCGTTCTTTCATCCTTGAGACGTTACTCTTACAGACTAAGCAGACGATGATCCTGGAAAGGGAAACAAATCTGAGAACCACTGTTAGAGAGACAGTGGGTTCAAGTGTGTATGTGTGTGTTGTATGGCATTCACTCGGAATGGGCAAGCCACTTTATTTTGGTAAAGAATTCCCATGGCATCTATGAAGAAGTTTCCCCTAAAGGTAAAATTGAGGAGAATAATCAATGCTTACGCATTAAGGAAACGATATTTCCACCATGTTAATGAGGCAGTGTTAGTCAGATTTTCATAAAACAATTTCTTTCATAATCACATCCCAAATCATAGCAAAGTGTGATGCAAGACAAATTACATTTTGTCACATAAATAATCACATGAATATAAATTTAAAATAACAGATATATACTCTGAGAACTCAATTAACACTAGATATCTAAATTATAACCCTAAAGGTTGGACATTATAGTTTTTTTAAAATTACTTCTACAACTACTACTTTATTTGCTTTTTTTCTTGTATACATTTAGAGTTAAAAATATAACCAAATTATTTTAGGATCCTCGCCGGTGCTACGGAGTTCATGCACTGCGCTGAGATTCTTCAGACTCAGACTTGAGTTAGAAATAGAGAGAAGCACTTATGGTTTACTACCCCTGTGGCATGATGTTGATCCTTTAGTTAGTTAGCTAGTTAGTTAGTTAGTTAGTTAGTTAGTTAGTTAGTTAGTTAGTTAGTTAGTTAGTTAGTTAGTTAGTTCGCTCTTTAGTTAGTTTGTTCGTTCATTCGTTAGTTAGTTAGTTAATTAGTTAGTTAGTTAGTGAGTTAGTTAGTTAGTTAGTTAGTTAGTTAGTTAGTTAGTTAGCTAGCTAGTTAGTTTAGTAAGTTAGTTAGTTAGTTAGTTAGTCAGTCAGTCAGTCAGTCAGTCAGTCAGTCAGTCAGTCAGTCAGTCAGTCAGTCAGTCAGTCAGTCAGTCAGTCAGTCAGTCAGTTAGTTGATTAGTTAGTTAGTTAGTTAGTTAGTTAGTTAGTTAGTTAGTTAGTTAGTTAGTTAGTTAGTTAGTTAGTTAGTTAGTTTGTTAGTTAGCCAGTTAGTTAGTTAGTTGGGATATGATCATTGCTCTCCGGACATGTCCATAGGTGCTCAGATCCTTTCCTCGGTATGAACTCCAGCGTCCTGTGACTAAAAGTGCCAGTTGTTTATTGATTGATAAGCCTTTTTTTGTATGCTCGGTGTGTTTCTCGCGTTTGGCTATGCCGATCTTAACTCCTGAGTCTTTCATTCTGGTGAGCGATGTGGAATCGCTGTCTTGAAAGTCCTCCACACTCCACACTTCTCTGAGGACATTATTAATATCAGCATGATCCATAGGTTGACCTTAAGCAGCGACAGCGGGTCCAGCCAACGTATCATGACGCCCACGTTTTCAGGAACAAAGATAAAGACATCGTTACGCAAGGTGGACTTCTGTAATGGTTCAATCCACTGCTTGATTCAGAAAGCATGCTGAGGAAGATCAGAACAGGTATGCTTCGTGCAGAGTGGCATGCTTCGCTGCGGAGGACACGAGTGAGGAGTATTGTCTGGATTTTTTCACCGGGTCACGCCGGTGTGTTGGGAAATGAACAGGCGGACAGACTGGCTGGCTCTGCACAACTTGGTGGAATACTGCTACATGATAGGGCAGACGTTGTTAGTGCCTTGTGGGAGAGCGTTTACAATGCGGAGGAGCAGATGGATCACCACAGTCTGGTGAGATTGATGCAGTTGGGGGTGACGAGAGGTTCTGGCAGAAGCTCAAGGCTCAGAGGAAAGGCAAGACGGACGTTTAATCAGAAAGCTACTGGCACCATTAGTATCGGAACTCTTCGCTGGCTGCTGAAGATGGGGACGGAGCGCTTATTGGAATGCCCCGAGTGCTGTGATGTCGGTTCTTGAATCAAATCAAATCGAATCAAATCCACTGCTTTCGCAAAGAACCTTCTTCGATCTTTCAGACCATGCTGATGGAATCGCTAAATACACATGCACGGGTAAAGTTTTGTGTCCTTAGCCATATAAATACTTGCGTTACCGCCATCACCTACATCGTCATGCTGCTTGTCATGGAGAAGGCCCCGCTGGCTTTTTTTTATTGTTGTTTAAACCAAAACAAACCATACTTCGTAACCGTGTTGTGCTGTCCTAGAGAACAACGATGAAATAAGGTTGTACGGCTGAACGGAGTTTCCGGGCTTTGTACCTGTCTGATTTCCATCCTGGAGATGTTCATCCCAATCCCGGACAGGCTTTGGGAGTTCACATCACAAAGGACGGGGGGGGGGGGACAATAAAAGAGGATAGTGGCGCTTACCGGATGACTACGTCAAGCACAACCATGAGATAACTGCTGCTTCCATGGCACTCGCATGGGTAGCAGAGCAAGAGGCCACACATGCGGTAATCTTTTCAGACTCTGTGAACACGCTACATGTAGTCTCCGCTGCGAATGGGTAGAAAGCATTCGGAAGTCGCAGTTAACCTTCATCATCTGGATCTACACACTTGGCCGTGTAGGAGTAAATGGTAATGAAAAAGCTGATCAGCTGGCAAGTAATGCACCAATGCAAATGGGAAGAAGAATGGACAAAGCTGATATCATCAAAGCTGTATGGACGAGGCTGAGGGATAATGACGAATCTCTGGCGCTAACACGCATGTATGACCAAGGAGTTTTGCTTGGTAAAGCACGTCTATGTCATCTTCGAGGTAAAAACAGGGGATATAACCAACTCCTCATGGGAACAGTCAGTAGAGGTATCTTGGAGTGGCTGCTGCATCAGAGGACTGAGCACATATGAGGATTTCCCAATGTGCAAAGATGTCGATTGTGATAACATGTGGTTCCGGGGCTCTATTATAGGGAAAACAAGAACAGACCCAATGCCTACCCAAAAGCATGTCGTAAGAGTCGACTAATTGGGAGCTCCCTTCAAAGTCGGAGTGCATCTGCATGAGAGGTAGGGGACTACCTGTCTGCATTCAAATTAGTCAGATCTGTCAAACAGATGCACACGCAACACTCAAGTTCTGGAGCACGACTGCAGTCGAGAAGTGAATAAACAACTAGAACTTTCCACCAGAGTTTACAGCTGGTGAACGCGAAGAAGAAGAAGAAGTAGAAGAAGAAGAAGAAGAAGAAGAAGAAGAAGAAGAAAGAAGAAGAAGAAGAAGAAGAAGAAGAAGAAGAAGAAGAAGAAGAAGAAGAAGAAGAAGAAGAAGAAGAAGAAGAAGAAGAAGAAGAAGAGTAGAAGAAGAAGAAGAAGAAGAAGAAGAAGAAGAAGAAGAAGAAGAAGAAGAAGAAGAAGAAGATGAAGAAGAAGAAGAAGAGGAAGAAGAAGAAGATAAGATAACACACACCCTTCTGTATTATAAGTAGAGTCGGCCGTGCATAACTTTATCCAAGACCGGGACACAAGTTGAGAACCCCTGCTAGAGTCAAGGTGTGTACCTGAATGTGTATGTGTGTGTATACCCGACCTGCCGGAAGTGCATTTTGGCGATTGCTCAATGGCGTCGGAGGCGGTGTTGGAGAGAGTCGCAGTTATGCCCAAACATCTCCTGCTTGCTCAGCTTTCAGAAATGCTCAACTAAATCTGCTGTCTCACATACATTGTCCAGACAATATATCAGAAAACTGGCGGGATAGATTTCATTTTACTTGTGAGAGAAGTGTACATTCTTTCTGACTTACTCAACATTTGTTTATTCGTGTATGATGTAGTTGTTCATTTGTTGATTACTTTTCACTATTAACACTTATTGTTTATGTGTTTATGAATCATCGCTGTGATATTCTTCCCACGACTATTTTTCCCTTAGTCAGCTGGGAGCCGGATTGTCGTTTTTCTTATTTCAGTATTCTTAATTTCTGAAGTGCGTATTTATATATTGTATATATAATATAATAATTAATTAATTTCATTTGTCATTCTTCACAATCCATCCAGTCGTCACTTTGACATCTTCGTCATTTCAATTCATTTTCCTCGTTATCTAGACTTTTATTTCCCAATTAATAATAATTTGGCAGCCAATCCTACATGTCATACGTTCTCGGTTCATAGTTTTAACATTCCTGCAGGGATTAGTTTAGTTTACAATAGTTCATGGGGTGCTTTGCATTTTCACGTATTTAGTAACTTGTGATTCATTCTTACTTATTTCTTGGCTACCTGCCCAGTCCAGTTCTGGATGATACTTAGAAATTAGATAGATTGTAAGTGTGTTAATTTGACAACCAACATTTGTATTGATGCTGCCATTTAGTGTTTGAATAGTTTTGTTGTCATTCTGAGTAAAAAGGTACACTGAATACTGTTTAGTTCATGGATTTATTGAATCATTGCTGCTCATTTGAGACTCATTTCTATTTGCCACTTCACCAACTTTGTTTATTAGTATATGTATATACCTTAAGGTAAAGCAAGGTAAGAAAAAGACCCTTTTCCACACCCTCAGGCGAATAGGGCATATAGGGCTAGACCTATATTTTATAGACCAGTCTGCACTGGGTTGGTAATTTGGTCAGCATCACACTAACCACTGTAGAACTCTGGTACTCGCTCAAGACTAAGTCGACCTGTGAGCCAAGGTCATTTTGGAAAAAAAAGTCTTGCTCTGCTAGGAGCAGAACTCATGACCTTCTGGTCCGCAAGTGGGTGTCTAACCGCCACACCATGGTGGCTCTCACCTTCAGCTACATGTAAAGTAAAGTAAGCAACAACAAAAAAGTAAAGATCCCTTTTTCACGCCTTCCAAAGGACATGTACCACTAGTATGTTTAAAACAAAGCATGCTGCAGAACAAGGTTTTTTAACTGGTGGCCTAGTCTGACCAGTGGAGGCCTAACAAGTGGCCCGCAGATCATTACTAGTTGAGTTGTGTCAAGCATTCTGGGCATTCCCATGTGTGTTCCGTTCTCATCTTCAGCAGCCTGCGCAGAGTTCCAATACTGTTTTAGGCATTGACCGCATCTACCTTTGGGAAGAAGCAACAGAATCATAGAAACAAGATTATTATGGCCTGGAGAGAATGAGGCACCTGGGTGTAAACAGAGGGTCTGGCCAGCTCACCACACTTAGAGGAAAGGCAAGACGGACATATAACCAGTTTGTGACCGGTACCATCACTAGTTGAATAGCCTTGTTCTACAGCATGCTTTGTTTCAAACATACTAGTGGTACCTGTTCTTTGGAATAAACAAGGCTGGCTGCATGGGTAATGCATGGTTTCTACAATGCTGCTATTTTTTCTTTCTTGATTGTGTGGGACTCTGTGACCTTGTATGAAATGCCGGTTTTATTGTCTGAAGACGTAGTCGGACTAAAGTCATATTCTGTCTAAAGACAGTTTGTCTAAAGCAGTGGCTCTCAACCTTCCTAATGCCATGACCCTTTAATACAGTTCCCTCATGTTGTGGCAACCCCCAAACAAGGTGTTTTCAGATAGTCTTAGGCAACCCCTGTGAAAGGGTCGTTTGTCCCTAAAAAAAAAGGGTCACAACCGGTAAGTTGAGAACCGCTGGTCTAAAGTCATAGTCTGCCTAAAGACATTAGCTGTCTCAAGACATTGTCTATCTAAAGACAGTCTGTATAAAGGCATAGTCTGGCTAGATGCCCAGACTTTCATCCAAGCATGCCTGCTAGTGACTTTATGGGTATGCTTGAGTGGATCCCAAAAGGCTGCGCTCAGAATCATTTGTTGGAGCGCCCAAAGAAATCAGAGCTGACAAACACCAGCCTAATTTATTTCTTCCAGGGATGTGCAGATGTCGGAGTAAATGAATGAGATGATGATATTTTCACAAAGCTACTATGGAAAAACAGACAAATAATTGACTGGACTGATATATTTTTTTCTTCTTATTCTTCACATTCACTGACTGTAAACTCCAGGGGAAAGTTCTGGTCATTCGTCCGCTTCTGGAATTTAGTCTTGTTACACAAGTTGAAATAACTTTGACTCCCAGGTCGACGTAGGATTGAGTGGGTACCGCGTGCAGTCCAGGGAAGTCAAGGTGGCCGGCATGATGCTGACCACATCACCCATCTTGTGCCGATTGGTCTATAAAGAATATAGGTCTAGCCCTCTATGCCCTATAGTTTAAAGGCTTGTAACAGGAACCTTAACTTTTACTTTTTTTTTTTTTTTTTTTTTACACAAGTTGACCTTTAAAAGATGGAGTGGTGGCATTAAGAACAGCCTTACAGAAATGAGCATCAGGCCTAATAGTGCTCTTGACAGAGCTATCAACAAACATTACATCTCCCCCCGACACTTCGATGAGGTACAAGGTGGAAGAGAAGAAGAAGAAGACCTTTATTTGCACATCGCTTTCATAGATCTGGCTTTTTATGCAGACTGTTGGTTTCTTGCCTTAGACAGATGCACTCCAACTTTGAGGAAATCCCCTAATTAGTAGACACTTATGACATGCTCCCCCCAACCCTTTTCTCCCATGTAGCCCCTAAACACACACAAGGAGATATATATATATATATATTCACCAACTTATTGAAATTCTGTCTCAACAGTTGTGACGTTAATAATCATCCTCTTCTATGTCGAATAACATTCAACATGAGGCTGTGTATCCACCGGCGGTGCATCATTTGAGGAGGATGGCTTATCCGAGTCCGACCAGAAATGCAGCTAAAGGCTCCTACGAATTGTACGAACCCCAGCAGAAAACCCAGGAGTCTCCTGAGTTGAAGAAGTTGAATGCTTCTGTGGAAACTGCACCTGGGAGCCCAGGTTCCTACCAGGATTACAGTAAGGTTAGTAGCAAGGGAATAGGGGTAAAGGAGAATGAACAAATGAACAACAAAGGGTTACCATTAAGAATTGGGCACAAAGGCCAGTCTAACATTCTGCCCTTCCACTCCGCTCCTTGCATACAGTTATTCCTTTGTACCTGATTTCATAGTTAATAATGGAGAGTTTTTAGATATGATTTTATGAATAAGATTGGCATTATAGAATAGAAGGCGTTCCTAGCATGGTTATACCATAAGAGAAAATGATTGCAGTATGGTTAAGAGCTGAGCGTATTAGAAGTAGCATGTCAGATATATGTGATGACAACACTGGTCCCGAATCTCAAGCACTTATTGGGGATGATTCTTCTTAACTCTCTCACCCTGGCAATAGTTACACAAATTGTGTTATGAACCCATTGGAATTGCATTAAAAAAATCATTTTAAAAACCCTTACAATTTTTTTCAAAAACACAGGTCACGGATACATTTGTGAATAATTTATTTGTCTACATTTTTTAATTAATAATCAGCAGACACAAACATAATGTAGCATTGAAATGGAAAACACTGCCTGGGCCTCAACCCTGCCAGACCTGAGGCCCTGAAACTAACTGTCCCTTTAACCTGAGCTCCTGGGCACTAACACAAAAAGACCAACATAATGTACAAAAAAATTAGTTACATGCAGACAAGTGGTTAGAATAAGATAAAACCTGGAGACATTGTAGAAAATAGGTTTACCTTTAATCTAGCACCAATCTTCCACCTTTGTGTGCCAATCCACCTAGTAGGATCAGTCTTGTTTTACAAAGTAAGCACTAGATGTTGCTGTTTGAGGGACACGCCCCCTTCTCTTACTATCGATCTAGTTTTAAATCTATAATTTTCATAATTCTCCTCCTCATTCTAGCTCTCACTGATTGTGTCACTTTAACTGGGAACATATTCTTCATGAACGTATTCACAGTCTGAATTAACCAAAGTATTGATCACCTGTTTGACTGTGAAAAGCCTAGACCTACGTCACTTTCTTGTCGAAGCCGCTCGTTTCATTGAGAATTTTCCTAATTTTTTTCACATCAAACCACACAAAGAAATCTCAGCACACGTGGGAAGGGAAGTCATTGGCAATCAATGGCTAACAGCTAGTTTGATGGCGATTGGCTGGTTATTTTTGGTCTGACACATATTTTTCACGTACTACGTAAATTCCCGGAAAAGTGGGCCAGCGGTATAGCGGCAGGTTAGGAAATTCCCGGAAAAGTGGGCCAGCGGTATAGCGGCAGGTTAGGAAATTCCCGGAAAAGTGGGGCCAGCGGTATAGCGGCAGGTTAGGAAATTCCCGGAAAATGGGGCCAGCGGTATAGCGGCAGGTTAGGAAATTCCCGGAAAATGGGGCCAGCGGTCTGGTGGGGTTAAAACAACACACACACAAAATGGCTTTGATGCTGATGCTTGAACATTTGTGCTCCAATGGGACTAGAAGCTAAAATATAAAGAAGTCTGTTTTAATTCTTCTTTTCATTCTTCCTCTCAGTGGTTTTCATATGAGGAGGCCACAAGCCTCTGTTAAGGTCGTAGTGTGATGCATGTCCCTCACTAAATCATACAGCTTGGTTTCCATCAGAATGCTGATGAGCCAAGCCTACTGCATGAAGAGAGCAACATTCTAAACTTCCGTATTTAATTTCTTGTATGTATGGCTGTGGAGTCTGTTGTGCCCAGTTGGCCATCTAAATATGCTGGTCTGCTTCTTTTATGAGAGGAGATTGATTGAGGCTTTGGGGCTGTATTCTAAATGGAAAGTTTTCTCATGGGTTCTAATGACCGCCTTCTGGCGTAATGCTGACCCCATTACCCATCCAGTGCCGATTGGTCTGTAAAAATATGGGACGCTCTTCCCATATATCCGATGCTCCTAAGGCATGAACAGGGATCTTTACTTTTTTTTTAAAAAAAACTAATGACCGCCTTGATCCGAGTTTTATTTTCATCACAAGCATATCCTGCATTTGGCTGTTCTGTCTTGCTCCCAGTTTTTGCAAAGTCATTTGCACTTTCAAAAATAAAAAAAAAGGTAAAGTCGAGAGATATGAACCAGCGTCATTGCACACAGTTATAAACCATAAGTGCTCTGCCACCAGTACGGACAGCTGATAAGAAACTGTCCACCTGTGTCATCGTCCACCTGGAACTCTGTGACTACTGCAGCGTTCCTCCATTTACCCCAGAGCGTCAACTGTGGTACCCATTTCCTAGAGGCTGGGTGAACCCAGAGAGCCGCCCGGTTTCGAACACCGGCTGTGGGCTGCAGCAAGTCGCAGCTGGATTTGAAAGCGAGCCTTCTATCGACTGGGCTAACGTGGGCACTTTTGTTTCTCATAATGTTATGTGTGTCTGGGATCAACTGGAGAAGAGCCTGGTTGGTTAGCTGGTCAATTTGATTCTGCAGATATTTAAGCTGAAGATTAAGAAATAAAAGGGGAGTTCACTGACTGCTGCATCAGACTAGACAGCCAAAGAAGAAGATATTTCATATTTGATTTCTTTGTATCGTAAATAGCTGTACGCCGAAAATATAATGAGAAATGTAAGAGATGATATAAACAAGGAACAATATGATGCCCTAAACATCGGTGGTCATGAAATACCAGAAATTCGTTATGCTGATGATACAGTATTACTATCAACATCACAAAATGGTTTAGAAAACTTATTAACTTCACTCCAAAGAAATAATGAAAATCATAACTTATTTCTTAACATAGCAAAAACAAAGATAATGCATACAAACAAAACTGCCATGGAGAAGGAAATATATGTTAATGAGGAAAGATTGGAAGTGGTGGAAAATTTCAAATATCTTGGGTCACTGGTTACCAACAATGGTGACACAATGAAAGAAATTAAACGGCGACTATCAATTGCTCTTCAAAGACTAAAACAACTGAATAAATTATGGAATTGTACAGATAGAATTACAAAGGTCAGATTTTTAAGAGCATGCATCTTTCCCATTGCAACATACGCCTGTGATACCTGGACACTTACTAAACAAGCGGAACAGGGCATAAATGCATTTGAATATAAATGTTACAGACAGGTTCTAAGAATATCTTGGGTAAAGAAAAGAACAAATGCATCCATACTTCAAGAGCTGAATATTGAAGAGGGTTGGCTAGTAAAGACAATAAAACAAAGAAAATTGAAATATTTTGGTCACTTGAAACGTCATGGAAGTCTAGAGAGAACAATAATGGAGGGGTATATGCCTGGGAAGAGAGAAAGAGGAAGGCCAAGGAGAAGATGGGTGCAGGATGTGGCAGATGATCTCGAGATGGGTATATCAGACGCAGGACATCTTGCTCAGGATAGGAAGGTTTTCCGGAGGGTTGTTATGGCAGCGAGGTTCCTCGAGGGACATGCTACTGAATGAATGAATGAATGTATCGTAAATGCTCCATAGAACAGCAAAAGGACAAATAATTTTTATCCCAGATTAAACATAAAATGTAGATGAAACTTGCTCCATAAAACAGAAAAAGGACAAATAATTTGAATACCTGATTGAACATAAAATGTTGATATGCTATCTCTGTTGACACACTTGTATGTTTTGCTGGAGATAAGAAGCTGTGGAAAAACCCTATCTGCAAATAAGTACTAACCTATAAAGGTAGCTGCATATCCTTTACTGCAGTGGTTCCCAGTTTGATAAGATATGAGGCCCCCTCCCCCTTTTATTTTTGAAGGTCTGCCACAGACCCTCTGCTTCTTCTTCAGCATTCTGAGCCCTTGAGGTTTATTGCTGCAGATATCACCCGCCTCCATTCATCTCTCTGGTTGGCCTTCTTCTTCAGCATTCCGAGCCCTCAAGGTTCATTGCTGTAGATATCACCCGCCTCCATTCATCTCTCTGGTTGGCCTTCTTCTTCAGCATTCCGAGCCCTTGAGGCTCATTGCTGTAGATAACACCCGCCTCCATTCATCTCTCTCTTTAGCCTTCTTCTTCAGCATTCCGAGCCTTTGAGGTTCATTGCTGTAGATATCACCCGCGTCCATTCATCTCTCTGGTTGCCCTTCTCTTTCCATTTGGTGACACCAAGTGTTTGCAGGTCTGTCTGGACATTCTCTCTCCATTGTCTTCTTCATGATCTACGACTATTCATCTCCCTCATGTATACAGTTGTTACTTCTCTGTCATCTGACATTCTTTCAGTTATGGCTCAACCATTTCAGTGTATAAGCTCTCATTGTGCCGGTGATCAGTGGTGGTTTAAACAGATTATGAATTTTGTTGTTGTCAGTCCCTCTGCTTTTTAATAATGTTTAAAAAACAAACAAAAACAAAAAAACAAAAACAAATGCAATCTGTGTGTTCCATAAGTTACCAGACATAGGAAAAATAAAACATTGCCAATGCCATTACAAGCATAACTGTTTTCAAAACAATGGTAGTCATGTAGAGCATATGAAATAAATAAAAATGAAAAGTAAAGAACCCTATTCAACGTTTTAGGTGTGTAGGGCATATAGGGCTAGACCTATAATTTATAGACCAATTGGCACAAGATGGGTGATTTGTTCAGCAGCACTCCAACCGCCTTTACTTCCTAGGACTGCATCCAGTACTCACTCAAGGCAAGGTCGACCTGGAAGCCAAGTTCATTTTTGAAAAAGAAGTCCGGCTCCGTCGGGGAGTGAACCCATGACCTTCCGATCCACAAGGTGAACGTCTGGCCACTACACCACTGCAACTCCCATAAATAAAACTAGGTTGAATAAAATGTTAGTTTTTTAACATTTCCCTTTGAAAACACATTTTTGTCCATGTCTGCCTCAGTTGAAGAACACGTATAAACTCAGCTGGAGTTGTGAATAATGACTTTGGTGATTTGTTAATTTTTCCCAAGTATGGAAACTTATGGGACAACCATAGAATCTATACACAAAAATAGGTTGATTTTTTTTTTCTTCAAAATGATGATATTGTAATGTTGCTTTCTTTATGCTCTAGTTAGCCACATCGAAGTTGAGGATGTCTTCTCATTCAGATAGCGAAGACACACATATATTGACGTGACACCAGTTGACAGTTTCTTCTCTTTTTGTAGTTCCAACAATAATATCATCTAGGCACTGTCTTCTATTCTGACTCATCATACTAGGATCCAACATCAGTGGTTATATTACTCACACACAGCGCTCAGACTGTTATTACCTTGCATTACAGTGGTTCCATTCATGCGAGGGACTTGCATCTCCAACACAGTGCCACAATCCTTTACAGTCGTTCAGGGTGGCAATCAAGATAGCTTCTCCTGAAGCACTCATCCTCAGGAATCAGGAACCTCTTGACTCAGTCGTCACTTATACTACATAACAGTCATACCTCTCGCAGAACTGGACCACTCACTTCAGCTGTCAAACACTAACTAACTCGATCTCCTCTCTCACCTTTAAACCTTCCTCCTGCTTCCATAGGTGGTCACATTTCAACAGTTCAGTCAAACACAGGAATTTGCAAGTGTTCCCTTCTCGGGTTTTAATCACTTGACTGACCCTTGACCTTACCATGAGGAACCCTTTGGGAAATCTCATCATTACACTCATAGACCACTGAAATTTGTTCTGTGGACCACTTTGGGAACCATTGCTTTACGGGACTTCAGAAACCAGCCGTGATAGTTGTTGGATGTTCTGCGGTTTAACTAAGCAATTTGACACTCAGTAGTTTTCCATAGTTTACTTAACAGTACATACTCATGTTCACATACGGAAACTCCACAGATCAATGCAGCTAGTTTTCCACCAGCATGAGAACTGGCCAGAGCTGGGATCTGTCTATTGCATGCAGAGAGTATTTCTTTCTGAAGCACATATTCAGTATTCTTGAGATGCAGATGGCCATGTTAAAATAAAAATTGACATCACAGCATTCAGGGGCATCCCTATAAGCGCTCCGTCCCCATCTTCAGCAGCAAGCAAAAAATTCAAATTCTGATGGCACCAGTAACATATAGCCATGAAGTCTGTTGTGTCCGGTTCACAATCTAGATACAGTCTTTAAAATAATGGTCGGTTTTTTGGGGGGTTTGTTTTACTGTGCTGAGGTTGGTTAGATCTTCAGCATTGTCATTGAGGGATCTTCATCATCTTCTTCTCTTCCACCATTTACCTCAGCGAGGTGTTTAGGGGAAGTGTAAGATTCATTTGTATGCTTTTTTCCAATGCATTGTACAAGTTGGTGCCAATTTCTGTTAGGTTGCTCGTGATGATGTCGCTTTATCTCTTGTTTGGTCTTGCCCTTGCTCTCATTATAAATCTTTAGCATGACTCTCTAATGTGGTTGGTACCAGGGCATTCTCATCAGGTGGCTATACCATCTCCTTTGTTGTTCTTTAATCAATTGTATGACTGGTTTCAGTCCTAGTTTCTGTTTTCTTCATTCCTGATTTGATCTCTTTTTGTCACACCGGCAGCTCTCCTAAGACATCTCATCTCTGATTCCTGATTTGATCTCTTCTTGTCACACCGGCAGCTCTCCTAAGACATCTCATCTCTGATTCCTGATTTGATCTCTTCTTGTCACACCGGCAGCTCTCCTAAGACATCTCATCTCTGATTCCTGATTTGATCTCTTCTTGTCACACCGGCAGCTCTCCTAAGACATCTCATCTCTGATTCCTGATTTGATCTCTTCTTGTCACACCGGCAGCTCTCCTAAGACATCTCAGCTCTGATTCCTGATTTGATCTCTTCTTGTCACACCGGCAGCTCTCCTAAGACATCTCATCTCTGATTCCTGATTTGATCTCTTCTTGTCACACCGGCAGCTCTCCTAAGACATCTCATCTCTGATTCCTGATTTGATCTCTTTTTGTCACACCGGCAGCTCTCCTAAGACATCTCATCTCTGATTCCTGATTTGATCTCTTCTTGTCACACCGGCAGCTCTCCTAAGACATCTCATCTCTGATTCCTGATTTGATCTCTTTTTGTCACACCGGCAGCTCTCCTAAGACATCTCATCTCTGATTCCTGATTTGATCTCTTTTTGTCACACCGGCAGCTCTCCTAAGACATCTCATCTCTGATTCCTGATTTGATCTCTTTTTGTCACACCGGCAGCTCTCCTAAGACATCTCATCTCTGATTCCTGATTTGATCTCTTTTTGTCACACCGGCAGCTCTCCTAAGACATCTCATCTCTGATTCCTGATTTGATCTCTTTTTGTCACACCGGCAGCTCTCCTAAGACATCTCATCTCTGATTCCTGATTTGATCTCTTTTTGTCACACCGGCAGCTCTCCTAAGACATCTCATCTTTGAGTCCTGATTTGATCTCTTCTTGTCACACCGGCAGCTCTCCTAAGACATCTCATCTCTGTTGTTATGGTGTTCCGCTCATAAGCTCATTTCTCCTAAATTTTTCGTGGGCATCACCGTGTGTGTAGTTAAATCTTCCGCTGGTTTGCCAGACTTGTCATAAAGTCATGTCTAACTGAACACTTCTCTTCACAAACACAGTATTCACATTTCCTTCATGTTAGAACACAGATTTATCACATATTGAGTGATAACAGAGAAAATTAGAAGAACATACACACAGACCCTCCTAGTATATAATCGACACTGACATAGCTAGATATCTAATCCACCTTTTCGGAATCAAGGCAAGGAGTGTGGTTGAGCATACTTTCCTTTTCTGGTCCTTGTAAAAACTTGATAATTTGCTTACATTTTCCAGGTTGTTGAGAAACTGCAAAAAGAGTTAGAGGAAAGCAAGAAGAAAGAGACAATGCTGCAACAGATGTTGTCAGATTTGAAAAACCCTCTTAGCAGCAGTGTCCCTAGCCTCTTTGATAATTCCTACTTTGATGGTAAGATGTCTTTAGTTGTAATGTAATGTATCATTGATAATTCTTACTTTGATGGTTGATGGTAAGATGTCTTTAGTTGTAATGTAATGTATCATTGATAATTCTTACTTTGATGGTTGATGGTAAGATGTCTTTAGTTGTAATGTAATGTATCATTGATAATTCTTACTTTGATGGTTGATGGTAAGATGTCTTTAGTTGTAATGTAATGTATCATTGATAATTCCTACTTTGATGGTAAGATGTCTTTAGTTGTAATGTAATGTATCATTGATAATTCTTACTTTGATGGTTGATGGTAAGATGTCTTTAGTTGTAATGTAATGTATCATTGATAATTCTTACTTTGATGGTTGATGGTAAGATGTCTTTAGTTGTAATGTAATGTATCATTGATAATTCCTACTTTGATGGTTGATGGTAAGATGTCTTTATTTGTAATGTAATGTATCATTGATAATTCCTACTTTGATGGTTGATGGTAAGATGTCTTTAGTTGTAATGTAATGTATCATTGATAATTCCTACTTTGATGGTAAGCTGTCTTTAGTTGTAATGTAATGTGTCATTGATAAATCCCATTTTGACAGCATTCTGGCCCTCCTGGCCCCTCATGATCTTTGTAATGGGGTCCTTGACCCAGGCGTCCACCCAGCCCAAAATATCCACTTACCCACTTAGGTAGCCAGTCTCATTTACCCAGCTATGGTTCACTGTAGTTAGAAATGTGCACTTTATAGTGCTTGAACTGAATATTTTGATGTTATTGATAATGTTAACTATTACTTGATTTATAAAGGAAATAATGTCTGAGAGGCAGGAGACTAGAAGGGCAGAATGTTGGACAGGCCTGCATGCCCAATTCTTAACCCTTTGAAAATAAAGTTTTGCTCGGTAATTAGCTTGTACCCTCAAGCATAATGTTGCCCAACATCTAAAACCAATTCTGTTTCCCTGAGTGGGTTCTGGGGACCCATTTTGGGTGAAAACAAGAATGGGCCCACTGTTCCCTGACAAGCAAGTCTTGAGAGTTGACCAATTGAGGATGTTTCCTTCTTCTTATTTCCTTCGGAGAGCATCTGCCTGAGAGGCATTCTGCCAGTCTGCTTACAAATAATCCAGAACTGTAAAATGAAAGTGCACACAAAACTGACCTGCTGGAATAAGACCCAAGTCCAGAAGTGGTTGAACATCCAGAACATTCTGCTATAGTTTACAGCTGATAAACCTGAAGAAGAGGAGGAGAATTTTGTTCTGTTATTCAGGTTTGGACACCTAACAAGAATGCCCTGGTACTATCTGCTACAGCGAGCCACACTAAAATATTACAACGGGTATAGAGCCAGTGGAAGACCTCAGAAAAAATGGAGTGATGGCATTAAGAACAGCCTAACGGAAATGAACATCCGTCTTAATAGTGCTTTTGACAGCTCATCAACGTACATTAGATCTCCCCCTGACACTTCAGTGAGGTACAAGGTGGAAGAGAAGAAGAATCAGCTTCAGTGGCTTATTACCGATGTCTCTGTTTCAGGGTCTCCAGCAAATGAGAGCATGGGGGAGCATGTCAAGGATGCTCACATCAAGCACCTGCAAAGGCAGGTCACAGTCTTGCAGGCATCCCTGTATAAATCTGAAGGATGGGCCAGTAGGTGAGTCTCCATTTGTCTTGTTTATTGGTGTATTTTATTATTCTTCATTTCATTCACAAACTGTAAATTCTAGTGAAAAGTCCAGGTTGTTTATCCATTTCAGGAATTTGGTCTTATTCGAGAAGTTGAGTTTTGCATGCACATTCTTTTTTTTTTTTTTTTTTTTTTTTTTTAAATTTTCAGTCTAAGTTGAGTTAAGTTGAGTCAAGAATTGACATCACAGCACTCGGGGAATTCACATGCATACTCTGTTCTTATCTTCAGCAGCCAGCGCAGAGTTCTAATACTGATGGTACCGGTCACAATCTGGTTATCTGTCCGTCTTGCCTTTTCTCTGAGTGCAGTGAGCCGGCCAGACTGTTGGTTCCTCTCCTCACAGGCAAACGCACTTAGACTTTGAAAGGAGGTGCATTGGTCTTGATTACCTTGGCCAAACTCTCGGATGGGGATCTGTTTCTAGGATGACAACAGAGAGGCGTAGGCGGGTAACCAGAATGAGCCCTGGCCTTGCTGCACTGCCACATGTAGTTCAGCACTTTTGTTTCCCATTTGTTCATATGGAGAACATCGTGACAACTGGGAAGATAAGTAAGAAAAGGGTTAGAGGCAGACCAAGAGAGATGATGCTGGATGGCTAGAAGCGATGGCATAGAGGGATATCATTAAGAGAGCTGTTCCAGGCAACCAGGGATCATGATCTGTGGAGATGCTTGATCGCCTATGCCAGTTGTATGTTGATGTGGAAATCTAAAAGTTTGGCCAACAGAGACTGTTTTTTTTCTTCTTTGATGCTTCAACTAATTTTTAACCAGTCAACGGTTTCTTTAAAAACATGAGTTTGGAATGCTTTACCAGACACATTTGAACTAAAACATAACTGAATACTTTTCCAGGCACACTTGAGCTAAAAACATGACTTTGAATACTTTTCCAGGCACACTTGAGCTAAAAACATAACTTTGAATACTTTTCTAGACACACTTTCTGTAAATTGGCTGTTTATGGTTGTGGGATTATCATTCCTTTTACCTCACACCACAGGCAATAACCACAATGGGATTGTCCTTTCCTTTACCTCACACCAATGACAATAACCACAATGGGATTATCATGTCCTTTACCTCACACCACAGGCAATAACCACAATGGGATTGTCCTTTCCTTTACCTCACATCAATGGCAATAACCACTAAAGGATTATCATTTCCTTTACCTCACACCAATGACAATAACCACAATGGGATTATCATGTCCTTTACCTCACATCAATGGCAATAACCACTAAAGGATTATCATTTCCTTTACCTCACACCAATGACAATAACCACAATGGGATTATCATGTCCTTTACCTCACATCAATGGCAATAACCACTAAAGGATTATCATGTCCTTTACCTCACACAAATGACAATAACCACTAAAGGATTATCATTTCCTTTACCTCACACCAATGACAATAACCACAATGGGATTATCATGTCCTTTACCTCACACCAATGGCAATAACCACTAAAGGATTATCATGTCCTTTACCTCACATCAATGGCAATAACCACTAAAGGATTATCATGTCCTTTACCTCACACCAATGACAATAACCACTAAAGGATTATCATGTCCTTTACCTCACACCAATGGCAATAACCACTAAAGGATTATCATTTCCTTTACCTTACACTAATGGCAATAACCACTAAAGGATTATCATGTCCTTTACCTCACATCAATGGCAATAACCACTAAAGAATTATCATTTCCTTTACCTCACACCAATGGCAATAACCACTAAAGGATTATCATTTCCTTTACCTCACACCAATAGCAATAACCACTAAAGGATTATCATTTCCTTTACCTCACACCAATGGCAATAACCACTAAAGGATTATCATTTCCTTTACCTCACACTAATGGCAATAACCACTGAAGGATTATCATTTCCTTTACCTCACACTAATGGCAATAACCACTATAGGATTATCATTTCCTTTACCTCACATCAATGGCAATAACCACTAAAGAATTATCATTTCCTTTACCTCACACCAATGGCAATAACCACTAAAGGATTATCATTTCCTTTACCTCACACCAATAGCAATAACCACTAAAGGATTATCATTTCCTTTACCTCACACCAATGGCAATAACCACTAAAGGATTATCATTTCCTTTACCTCACACTAATGGCAATAACCACTGAAGGATTATCATTTCCTTTACCTCACACTAATGGCAATAACCACTATAGGATTATCATTTCCTTTACCTCACACTAATGGCATTTACCACTATGGGATTACCTTTACCTTTACTTTCCCTAGAGTTGCTTCTGCAGTGAAAGAGAGAGACAAGGCTCTAGATGATGTTGCACGTCTAACAAGTGAGCTGCGAGAGATTCAGGAAAACAACTGCCAGCTTCTGCGCAAGATTGAGTCCCTGAATACAGCTCTCCAGGAGGCACACAGAAACTTGCAGGCGATGCAGGAACAGCTGCAGAGTCAGAACTACAGCGCCCAGCTAGTGGCACAGCTGAAGGAAGAAATTGTCAAGCAGAAGACAGAGATCAACACTCTGAAGGTTTGTGTAATGTGACCAATGTGGTGTTGTGATCTTGTGTGCAACTGCTGATCTGTGTGTATCTGCTGCTTCCATCAGTGATGAACTGCAGTTCTAATGTTGGACTGTTTGTGTTAGCACTTCTGTTGGCTGCCTTATGCTTTTAATGCGAGTGTATGCTGGTATATATGCTGAGACTGCAGTGTGTGTCCATTTTTCAACAAGGAACAGTGATGTACATTCTGTGTGTGTTTTTCTTTGGCACTGGAGGGGAGCAACTATGAGGTGACCCATTTGCTTTGAAGCTGAAAGCAAGATTACCAAGACTGCATAATGTTAGTCTTCTTAAAAATACAAATAGTTCAGTTTTATTTTTGTGCCGGGTATGCAGGTTTAATGTGAAATAAAATAGCTGATAGGCCTGCAGGTAAGGCTTCTGTGGAGGACGCATGGGCGATGGATTGGGCTGATATACCGGTTTCCATATGAGATGTTTGCAAGAAACAGATAATTACTGTGAATCTGTAACTGTGATCAGACTCCAAGTAAATTGACAGACAGTGAATTAAATGGTTCGCTGATCTAGTGAGAATGCACTCAGAACAGACTGCAAATCAGACATTTTACAGTAGAACATCTAGGAGGAAGGCGAGGAAGATCAAGAAAGATAGCCTTTTATCCATCTAGATGGATAAATGATGTGGCTGAAACCTGCCAAAAAAAATATGAATAAATCCATCACCCAAGTTGCCAGAGAAACGCAAGATAAATACAGAAAACCATGCCACTGGCTACAACCTGGTATCAGTGAGACGACAAAACCATGCTACTGGCTACAACCTGGTATCAGTGAGACGACAAAACCATGCTACTGGCTACAACCTGGTATCAGTGAGACAACAAAACCATGCTACTGGCTACAACCTGGTATCAGTGAGACGACAAAACCATGCTACTGGCTACAACCTGGTATCAGTGAGACAACAAAACCATGCTACTGGCTACAACCTGGTATCAGTGAGATGACAAAACCATGCTACTGGCTACAACCTGGTATCAGTGAGACAACAAAACCATGCTACTGGCTACAACCTGGTATCAGTGAGACGACAAAACCATGCTACTGGCTACAACCTGGTATCAGTGAGACGACAAAACCATGCTACTGGCTACAACCTGGTATCAGTGAGACAACAAAACCATGCTACTGGCTACAACCTGGTATCAGTGAGACGACAAAACCATGCTACTGGCTACAACCTGGTATCAGTGAGACAACAAAACCATGCCACTGGCTACAACCTGGTATCAGTGAGATGACAAAACCATGCCACTGGCTACAACCTGGTATCAGTGAGACAACAAAACCATGCCACTGGCTACAACCTGGTATCAGTGAGACCGACAAAACCATGCCACTGGCTACAAACCTGGTATCAGTGAGACGACAAAAAACCATGCCACTGGCTACACCTGGTATCAGTGAGACAACAAAACCATGCCACTGGCTACAAACCTGGTATCAGTGAGACGACAAAAACCATGCCACTGGCTACAACCTGGTATCAGTGAGACGACAAAACCATGCCACTGGCTACAACCTGGTATCAGTGAGACGACAAAAAACCATGCCACTGGCTACAACCTGGTATCAGTGAGACGACAAAAACCATGCTACTGGGCTACAACCTGGTATCAGTGAGACGACAAAAAACCATGCCACTGGCTACAACCTGGGTATCAGTGAGACAACAAAACCATGCCACTGGCTACAACCTGGTATCAGTGAGACAACAAAACCATGCCACTGGCTACAACCTGGTATCAGTGAGACGACAAAACCATGCCACTGGCTACAACCTGGTATCAGTGAGACAACAAAACCATGCCACTGGCTACAACCTGGTATCAGTGAGACGACAAAACCATGCCACTGGCTACAACCTGGTATCAGTGAGACAACAAAACCATGCCACTGGCTACAACCTGGTATCAGTGAGACGACAAAACCATGCCACTGGCTACAACCTGGTATCAGTGAGACAACAAAACCATGCCACTGGCTACAACCTGGTATCAGTGAGACAACAAAACCATGCCACTGGCTACAACCTGGTATCAGTGAGACAACAGAACCATGCCACTGGCTACAGCCTGGTATCAGTGAGACGACAAAACCATGCCACTGGCTACAATCTGGTATCAGTGAGACGACAAAACCATGCCACTGGCTACAACCTGGTATCAGTGAGACGACAAAAGAAGAAGAAGGAAGAAGAGCACTGTGCAGGAAGCAAAAGAATAATAATAAACCAATGCAGAACTGGTGTCCTCAGCTGCTTCATCCTACATTTGAACAAAATGTTCATGTAATTATTCTTAGACTTCTTTGTTGATCATTTGGTTAATATTAGACTGTGACTGGTAAGATGCACAGTGTAACAAGTGTCAGTGTGATTTGGGTTATTCAGTTGAAATGATTCAGTGTTTTGTTATAATAGTTAGTCGACAAGTGTAGCGGCTGATAACACTTATGTTGGTTTCTTATTAATTCTTGGCTTCCTGCATCTGGCCGCACCCCTTTTAACTTGCTGTTCTTGCAGTCCAGTAATGGTTACAGATTAATTTACTTGGTTCTCACAAATGTCTTACTTCTCGTTGAGCATTTGGTATATCAACCTGGTCCATGGTGCGTCCACCTTTCATATATCAGCCTGGTCCATGGATTGTCCGCCTTTCATATATCAGCCTGGTCCATGGTGCGTCCGCCTTTCATATATCAGCCTAATCCATGGCATATCCGCCTTACATTTATCAGCCTGGTCCATGATGTGTCTACCTCTCATATATCAGGCTGGTCCATGATGTGTCTACCTCTCATATATCAGGCTGGTCCATGGTGTGTCCACCTCTCATATATCAGGCTGGTCCATGGTGTGTCCACCTCTCATATATCAGGCTGGTCCATGGTGTGTCCACCTCTCATATATCAGGCTGGTCCATGGTGTGTCCACCTTTCATATATCAGCATGGTGTGTCCACCTTTCATATATTAGCCTAGTTCATGGTGTGTCCACCTTTCATATATCAGCCTGGTCCATGTTGTGTCCACCTTTCATATATTAGCCTAGTTCATGGTGTGTCCACCTTTCATATATCAGCCTGGTCCATGGTGTGTCCACCTTTCATATATTAGCCTAGTTCATGGTGTGTCCACCTTTCATATATTAGCCTAGTTCATGGTGTGTCCACCTTTCATATATCAGCCTGGTGGTCCATGTTGTGTCCACCTTTCATATATCAGCCTGGTCCATGGTGTGTCCACCTTTCATATATTAGCCTAGTTCATGGTGTGTCCACCTTTCATATATCAGCCTAGTTCATGGTGTGTCCACTTTTCATATATCAGCCTGGTGGTCCATGGTGTGTCCACTTTTCATATATTAGCCTAGTTCATGGTGTGTCCACTTTTCATATATCAGCCTGGTGGTCCATGGTGTGTCCACCTTTCATATATCAGCCTGGTCCATGGTGTGTCCACCTTTCATATATTAGCCTAGTTCATGGTGTGTCCACCTTTAATATATCAGCCTGGTGGTCCATGGTGTGTCCACCTTTCATATATCAGCCTGGTTCATGGTGTGTCCACCTTTCATATATTAGCCTAGTTCATGGTGTGTCCACTTTTCATATATCAGCCTGGTGGTCCATGGTGTGTCCAACTTTCATATATTAGCCTGGTCCTTGATGTGTCTGCCTTTCATAGTAGCTTTACCTGTTAGCCTGACATCTCCTTCAAAAGGCTACAAGAATTTCAGGTCAGTAGAGATGTTGCTAAACATGAACACAGGTAGCCAAAGAAGAATAGTAAACCAATACAGAATTGAAGATGGGATCTGAACACTTATGGGCTTGTCCAATGTGCATTGAGGATAATAATTCAATGAACTAACTAACTTGACAAGATGCAGTGAAATATGCTAGGCAGTAAGATGTGTCATATATCCGTTGAAGGTAGGAGACAGTGTATTCTTTTGTTGAAATATTACATGGCAAGACCTCAGTTTCTTCTGTAGTGCGACTCCCATATCACAGTCTGAAAATCACAAGAGCGGTTTTATAAAAACAATAGGCAGCCTGTCACAGAAATCTAACCCTAGTACTGGATGGTCATGACATTGTTAAAAGCATTCACTGTAAGCCACACAACTGCACAATATAGTGTTTCTAAAAGCAAAAGGCATCACTTAAAGCCTTTAATATAGACCTAAACACTTGGGAGGCTAATATAGACCTTAACACTTGGGAGGCTAATTTAGACCCTAACACTTAGGAGGCTAATATAGACATTAACACTTGGGAGGCTAATATAGACATTAACACTTGGGAGGCTAATATAGACATTAACACTTGGGAGGCTAATATAGACATTAACACTTAGGTTATTTGCACCGTTTAAATGGCTGTTGGCATTGCACGCCACCAAGAGCCCTGAAAAGGACTCCTGCAGTGTTGATGGGTTCAAAGGAGACAGACCCGAATACCGTCCTGACCGGGAACAAAGTTGTCTACCGGCTAGCCAACGGGCGACCCAGCCGCCAATGAGAGATCCTTCTAGAAATAGAAAGAAGGGATCACTAAATATCCTTCTGGGTCCGTACCATAAGTCATGTTCACACCCACAGAAGTCAGCTATAGTTTTGTGTTCCAGATGAAAGAAAGACTGGCTCCCATCACTTGTGATGGAGTAACAACAACATGTTGTTTCTGACCATAAAAAATATCTTTTTCTACTTAGGAGTCTGTCGATCGACTGGACCTGGAAAATAAAACTATGAAAGATCCCTCCATTGAATCCGGTAGTCAGTCTCTTGGAAATATAGCCTGTAGCCAGGAACTGGAACATTTGCATAAAGTTGTGGACAGGCTGAAAAGCACGGTGCTACAACAGCGAACGTATCTTCTCCAGCTAAGTATGTTCTTTCATTTGTGTTTTATTTAGTCACAAGTTTTCAGTTTTTGTCTCATGGTACCAGGATATAAGTGACTCTTTGGGTGTGAAAGTTTATGAGGTGGAAGAGCTGGCGAGAGACCGAGTTTATTTCAGACAGACCATGATGAGAGCGACTTTCTGCAAAGGACCCTCTTAATGATATTGATATTTATTCTATTTACTCGGGTTTCATCTTTAGTTTTCGTCAGGTTTTATATTTATTTATTATTTGTTTAAGTGACGTGTTTATGTTTTTATTTGATTTAGGTAGAGTTTTGTAAATGTTTCTTATAATCTTATGGTGTTTTATATACATTTTATTATATTGTTGTGGTGTTTTTAATTTGTAGTCAGTTTTCAAATTTTTGCGGAAAGGGGGGGGGGGGGGGTAGAATTTAGTCAGGTTTCATGATATTAGTATTATATTCTTCTTTCTTTTTTTTTACTCAGTTTCCACCTTTTTTTGTTGTTGTTGTTTTCTCGGGTTTCGTTATATTTGTGTTAAAGTTGTTCTATTATGTTATTTTTTAAATTTATCACATACTGTATGCTGTCTTTTACTAGATGTCATATTTGTCTTATGTTCTTATGTGAATTTATACTCATTGTGAGTTAAGCCATTTATCGGAAGCCGCAATAGTTTAGCAGCTAGATGCTCGCCTGCGGCTCCGAATATCATGGGGGGTCAGGTCCTCACGCAGCCATTCTTTTTCTCTTTAAAACAAAATGGCTTTTGTTGCCATGTTGACCCAATCTTGAGTTGCTGCCAGGTAAAAATCCTGGGATGTAAAAGTGGGCGGCATGATGTTGACACATCACCCACAAAGTTCATATTGGTCTATTAAATATAGATCTAGCCATATATCTCTAATACACCTGATGGTGGGGGAAAGGGTCCTTTACTCACTTGCGTTTGAAGCCATTTATCTTGTGCTCATTTTGATAGTTTAGGATTTCTTCTTTTGGTTCACCGGCTGTACACTCTGGTAGAACATTCTGGTTATTCGTACACTTTTTGACTTGGTCTTGTTGCAGAACTTGATGCTTGTTTGCACATCTGTTTTACAGATCTGGTTTATTAGTATGCAGACTGTTAGTTCCTCACTTTTCAGGCAGGTGCATTCTGATTTTGAAGGAAACACGCCTAATTAGTCGCCTGCTATGACATGCTAGTGTGTGTATGTATTGTTGGGGGGGGGGGGGGTGCAGGGGGATGGCAGAGGGTCTATTTTGTTATCCCCCTTTCATAGAAACCCACATGGGGAGGTTAGGCATTTAGTTTCAGACTTTTTTTGGGTTGATAAGTACAAGTGTTCTGGCCGTCATTATTGGAGCTATGGAGTTTGTGCTTTGTGCAACACTTTTGGTGACCAGCCAATCTGTGGAGAGAAAGGCTCAGTCTCATGGGGGTAAAACCTGGTGCAATGAAAGCCAGTCCTCTTGCCTTTATATAGCCTCTTGGTGTTTCATGTCTGCTTGGAAGGTTTGCCAGGTTGAATGAATTCTCTCCTCCGCTCATGCAGCCAGGCAAACATGACACTGGGAAATGTGAATTTTTTTCAAGCCTTCCTTTAATTTGATTTATTTTATTTTATTCACTCCACATCCTCTTATTATAGTTTCTCATGTGGGCGCTGTTGGTTGGAATACTCTCCCCTTTGTTGTGGTTGTGTAGTCAGTTTATGTTGAAAAAGGCACTGGCCAAAATGTTCATTTGTGTTTTTTTTTTTGGTTCTTTTGATGCACATTGTCCTGCTTTCCCATTTCGTTCCCCATTTATGTAAGCTTTTTGTTGGAAAACTCTCCCCTTTGTTGTGGTTGTTTAGTCAGTTCATATTGAGAAAGGCACTGGCCAAAATGTTGATTTGTGTTTTGTGTGTGTGTGTGCACATTGTCCTGCTTTTCCTTTTCATTCTCCATTTTTTTAAGCTTTTTGGTCACATTTCACTGGATTCATTTCTCTACACTGTTGAAGCATGCAGATAAACAACAACAACAATTATTTCATTAGTCTAATTCTAACATTTTTAGTAGTTTCAGAACAATAGTTGCCACAGTACTTTCAATCTCACAGTTGGCGGTTTAGAGATTATAATCTGTAAATAATAATTGGTACCATCAGTATTGAAACCCTGCGCTGGCTGCTGAAAATAAGGACGAAGCACACAATGACCCGAGTGCTGTGAAGTCAATTCTGGACTCAACTCAATCTGTAAATTTTAGTGGGTTAATTGGATAAGCTATAGAGGAGCAAGATTCAAAGTAATATTTGAGGTTGAGTGGGTAAGGTTGGGGGATAATTTGAGAGGAGTTCCAAAATGTTTACCGTCTATAAAGTAATGAAGTAATGTGTGAGCAATAAGTAAAGGACCCGTTTCTACGCCTGCAGGCATGTTGGGCATTTAGGGCTAGACGTATGTTCTACAGACCAATCGGCACTCCCTAAGTGATGTGGTCAACATCATGCTGGCAGCCTTTACTTCCCAGGACGTTACCTGGTACCCATTTTGGGCTGGGTCGATCTGGGAGCCAAAATCATTTTTTTTAAATGTCTGGCTCCCCCAAGACCAGAACTTAATGCTCTACCAGCTGAACTGCATTTATTATTCTCTTATATGTTGCCTGACCCCAACCATGAGGGATCATTGTGTAACTCTTGTGTGTTGCCTGACCCCAGGGACCACTGTGTGCTCTTATATGTTACCTGACCCCAACCACTAGAGATCACTTCATATAACTCTTCTATGTTGCCTGACCCCAACAAAAAAATTCGCTGTTTAGCTCTGATATGTAGCCTGACCCCAGCCACGAGGGATCACTGTGTATAACTCTTATATGTTGCCTGACCCAAACCACCAGGGACAACTGTGTAGCTCTTGTATGTTGCCTGACCCCAGCCACTAGGTACCACTGTGTAGCTCTTGTATGTTGCCTGACCCAAACCACCAGGGACCACTGTGTAGCTCTTGTATGTTGTCTGACCCCAGCCACTAGGGACCACTGTGTAACTCTTGTATGTTGTCTGACCCAAACCACCAGGGACCACTGTGTAGCTCTTGTATGTTGTCTGACCCCAGCCACTAGGGACCACTGTGTAACTCTTGTATGTTGCCAAACTTGAGGAATCACTGTTTAACTCTGAAATGTTGCCTGATCTCAACCACGAAGAATCACAGTGTAACTCTTGTATGTTGCCTGACTCCAACCACTAGGGACCACTGTGTAACTCTTGTATGTTGCCTGACCCCAGCCACTAGGGATTACTGTATAACTCTTATAACCACTAGAGATAATTTTGTGTAACTCTTATATGTTGCAAGACCCCAACCACTAGAGATTAGTTTGTGTAACTCTTGTATGTTGCCTGACCCCAGCCACTAGGGATCACTGTATAACTCATGTTGCAAGACCCCAACCACTAGAGATCAGTTTGTATAACTCTTGTATGTTGCCTGACCCCAACCACGAGTGATCACTGTGTATAACAGTTTGTATATTTCTCATTTCAGGGCAACCAAACAACACAAAATCAATGTCCATGTCTTCTCCAGCTGTGAATACTGACGGCGCCTTGGAACACGATCCTGTAGCAGCAAGAAAGTCTTCCAGCCCCAGGTTGCGAGGCAGCGGTTTATTCAGCGGCGAATCAGCTTTTGTTGCTCTTCCTCAGAGGTCTTCTCTTGCACATTCTAACCAGCCTATTGGTTTCAAGTCTGGAAGTCCCAGGGAAACTGTTTTTGAAACGCAGTCACTCAATGGCAGTGATTTTCTCAAGGAGGGTATAGCCCGAAGGAAATCAAACTCTCGGGAGATGCTCAGTGAAACATATAACATGGATGTTCTCAATTTACCCTGCCCTCTGCCAACTCCTGCCGCCGGATTATTAGAGCCAAATAGGCAGGTGGCAGGTGTGAATAACAGAAATGGATATTTTAGTACAGATAAACGACATAGCCCGCCAGGATTTTTGAAAGAGCAAAATGTTGGAGATGGGAGTCCGCTGAATGGAGGAAATATAGGATTAACAGCTTCAGGTGTGTATGAAGCTGCAAAGACAGCACAGCAAAAAATGTTTCAGCAGAAACAGTCACAGTCTGAAGTTGTGGGCAACCGCAATACACATGAAGGGCTCGGTCAAGATAAAAGCAATAGTAAATCTGACAATCTTGGTTGGCAAATGAGACAGTGGAATTTGACTTCGGCAAACAACAGTGCCATGCTTGGTGGGAAAGGTTCGAGTGAGTTCATGACATTTAATCAGTCAGAACCAGAGCCGGGGTTGATGCTGAATCAGGCTCAGAGGTATCAGTCCCCAAGGTTGACCATGCAGGAGACACAAGGAAGAATGAATGAGGCGAACATGAAACCTGCAGAGACTCATGGGCAGTATATGTTGAATGGAAATGCTGTTCAGGTGATGATTGATAATAGTGACGCAGCGAACTACAGCAATATGAATGTGAATTCTGCAAAAACTCACCTTCAGCAGATCTATAAGTTATCTTCAGCTTATCAAGAAGGCCAAGAACGTACACAACAGATTGTTGATGGAGGCAAGATAGCAATGCCTCCTCCACCTCTGGCTCACAATGCGACTTTCCAGGCAACTGGAGCAAATCAGGAGGTTGTGTATGTTAACGCTTCTGGAAATCAAGGCATGTTCTCATCGACTTCCTCATCCGTTGACCCCGATCCATCAGCCTCTAGATTGAACTCTGACAAACTCTGCCCTGTGTGCAACAACGATTACAGCCAGGTGAGCATGGAGGAGTTCCAGACGCACGTCTTTGAGTGCTTTGATGACGAGAACCCGCCAGAAACGATGAAGGCGCATCCGTCGTCACCAGAAAGGCTGTGTCCCATGTGTAGTGCCAGCTTCAGCTTTGACCTGCCTCAGGCAGAGTTTGAGAGACATGTTCATGGTCACTTTGGTGAAGAGAACCCAGGAGAACCTTTTGAAATATTACATCCATAATCTCTAGCCTGCTAGCAGTTTTATGTGAATGGATGCTTTAGAACACTGCAGTTTTATGTGAATGGATGCTTTAGAACACTGCAGTTTTATGTGAATGGATGCTTTAGAACACTGCAGTTTTATGTGAATGGATGCTTTAGTACACTGCAGTTTTATGTGAATGGATGCTTTAGAACACTGCAGTTTTATGTGAATGGATGCTTTAGAACACTGCATTTTTATGTGAATGGATGCTTTAGAACACATGAAATATATAGTGTGCATATTAATAAATTATTTAGAACATTGTTTCTTTAGAATATAGACAAGGCAGATGTGGTCAAGGCCCTTTGGGAAACAAGCAACGGAATCAGTAGAGAAGCAAGATTATTATGGCCTGGAGAAAATGAGGCATCTGGGTGTAACCAGAGGGTCTGGCCGGGTCACTACACTCGGGGGAAAAGCAAGACAAACATATAACCAGATTGTGACTGGTACCATCAGTATTGGAAGTCTATGCTGGCTGCTGAAGATGAGGACAGAGCATGTATGAGAATGCTCTGAGTGCTGTGATGTCAATTCTTGACTCAACTCAACTCTACAATATATCTAATCTGTTATAACACAAAGTGTAGATAATTACATTATCTGCACCAGAGCTGTCATATCAAGCACCACAACAGATGGAACAAAATTATAGCAGAAGGCATGGTACCAGGAAGAAGGGGCAGATGGGCACAGGATATAAGTGACTCCTTGAGTATGAAAGTACATGAGGAGGGAGAACTGGCGAGAGACTGAGTTTCTTTCAGGCAGATCGTGATTATAGCGGCATTCTGCAAAAGACCTGCTATATGATGATAATGATGCACCAGAGCTATATAACTAAGTTCGCTCAGGGGATACAATTTTGAAAACTGGAATCGTTATGGGCCAGAGGTCTGAATCCCAGAATAGAAAGATCATTAACACAATACAACTGACAGTGATCCTCAGCCCACTTGCGAGCCACCAGCTGAATATCTCTGATTTAGACCATAGCTTCTCTAGAATACATGTAATGAGTGTTATTCACAGTGCACATCTATGAAATATCTAGAAGAGAATTACTGATTGCTCTAAAACTCATGTAATGAATCATAATACAGAATACAGACTATTGAATTATCTAGAACTTGATTGCAGATTTGGCTAGAAAATATGTAATGAGTTATGCAAAGCCCATTTAATTTTATTGTTTGAATTCTCTAATATCATATATTGTCTGAGTTATCTAATATCATATATTGTCTGAGTTATCTAATATCATATATTGTCTGAGTTATCCAGCCCTTTGGGGGCTAGTGAACAGTGTGGGGGGCTAGTGAACAGTGTGGGGGGCTAGTGAACAGTGTGGGGGGGGGGGGGCTAGTGAACAGTGTGGGGGGCTAGTGAACAGTGTGGGGGGCTAGTGAATAGTGTGGGGGGGGCTAGTGAACAGTGTGGGGGGGGCTAGTGAACAGTGTGGGGGGGGGGGGGGGGCTAGTGAACAGTGTGGGGGGCTAGTGAACAATGTGGGGGGGGGGGGGGGGGGGGCTAGTGAACAGTGTGGGGGGCTAGTGAACAGTGTGGGGGGCTAGTGAACAGTGTGGGGGGGGGGGGGCTAGTGAACAGTGTGGGGGGCTAGTGAACAGTGTGGGGGGCTAGTGAAACAGTGGGGGGGGGGGGGGGGGCTAGTGAACTGTGTGGGGGGGGGGGGGCTAGTGAACAGTGTGGGGGCTAGTGAACAGTGTGGGGGGGCTAGTGAACAGTGTGGGGGGCTAGTGAACAGTGTGGGGGGCTAGTGAACAGTGTGGGGGGGCTAGTGAACAGTGGGGGGGGGGGGCTAGTGAACAGTGTGGGGGAGGGGGGGGGGGCTAGTGAACAGTGTGGAGGCGCAGATAAATTGTTATTGTCTAAGGAGAATGGTGCTGCGAGGAGTTACCAGGCGATCTGGCTGATGCTCAACACTCAGGGGAAGGATAAGAGGGTTATACAATCAGACAGTTACTGGTTCCATCGGAATTGAAACTTTTCGCTTGATGGGGACTGAGCACTTATGGCAGTGTCCCCTATGCTGTTATGTCGATTTTTAATTCAACATTCAAATTTAATAATTTTTAAAACAAAGCACATATAATTGAATTATATAGATTCTAGAACACACACATAATCAGCTAAAATACCAGTCACAGGATTATCCAGAACAGAATTGCAGATTGTGTTAGAACACAAATATATTAAGTTGTACAGAGTGCAAATAAAACATAATTTTTCTATAACTGATTTAATGAGTTATTGATAGTATCTTGAATGCTAGAAGATTGTTAACATATCATGAAAGATCTGCAGGAATTTTTCAATACCATGAAAGCTCTAGAATATTGTTACAGAATTACAAATATTCTAAAAGCAGGGTTATACATACTCTACACAGAAATTTGTTACTGGATTGTGAATCTCTACATGAATGTTACAGTACCATGAATGTGCCTATGACATTGTTACTGCAGCGTGAAGACGCTAGAACATTCTTGTATTATCCTGAATGTGTCTTAGAACATTGTTAGAGCATTATGATGGCTTTATAACATTCTTGTATTATCCTGAATGTGTCTACAACATTGTTAGAGCATTATGATGGCTTTATAACATTCTTATATTATCCTGAATGTGTCTAGAACATTGTTAGAGCATTATGATGGCTTTATAACATTCTTATATTATCCTGAATGTGTCTAGAACATTGTTAGAGCATTATGATGGCTTTATAACATTCTTATATTATCCTGAATGTGTCTAGAACATTGTTAGAGCATTATGATGGCTTTATAACATTCTTATATTATCCTGAATGTGTCTTAGAACATTGTTGCAGCATCATGAATGTTTTAGAATATTCTAAAGCCATGTTGCAGCATCATAAAAGCTCTTCAGGAATGTTACAGCAGCATGAAGGCTTTAGATCATTCCTATAGTATTAGAATGTTCTAGAACATCGTTACAGCATGATGACTGATGTAGAACATTGTTACAATATCATGAATGTTCTAGGGTGTTGGTGCCGCAGCGTGAACACTCTTGTACAGGTTCACAAATCTGTACTGAGGATATAGATTATCCGTGCAATTATTTTGTTATATAATATTTGCCTCTCTGTTGTGTTATTATACATTCATCTATCTGTTTTGTTATTCCACATTCACTTGTCTTTTTTGTTATTTTACATTCACCTATCTATTGTTATCCTGTATTCACCTCTCTGTTTTGTTATTCTACATTCACTTGTTTCATTATTCTATATTCAACTATCTGTTTTGTTATTCTACATTCACTTGTTTCATTATTCTATATTCAACTATCTGTTTTGGTATTCTGTATTTACCTCTCTGTTTTTGTTAAATCCTGTATTCACCTATCTGTTTTGTTATTCTGTATTATACACACATGTGTTTTATTTTTCCACATATCTGTTGAGTGTTGCAGATTGTTCACACATCTGTATAGTTTTTCTACATTATTCCCAAATCTGTAATGAGTTCTAGTTCTATTCATGCAAATGTTTCAACTTCTGTTTCATGCATATGTTTTTAGTTTGTGAATCTGTAATATGTATTGGATACTGAATCATTTTGTGCTGTGTTCTAGAGAATTCATGAATCTGTAATATGCTCGGGTGTTCACATAAATATGTAAATGTTCCCTGATGTTTAACACTGCTACTTGTAGTGCTGTACCAAAATGTGTGCTGCATAAGGTGGTAAGTGTTGTGTAAAGAACTTCTGTGATAGTGTCTCCCCGTGACAAAAGTGGTCAGTTTCACCAAGAAATAACTTGGTTAACTGCAGTCTTTGTGCGTGTGCATTTTATGATTAATAACTTTTTTCTGTATAATAGCCTTGCTGAAGTAAAGGGTTCTTTTCATGCCTTAGGTATATGGTGCTATGAAATAGTTCATTGTTTAAAGATCATCGTCATTGCACATCAGATATGACCATAAGTGCTCCAGTTGGATTGCTCCCAGTGTTTTTAGGCTAACAACTCCCATTCTTTTCTGGTTCATGTAACGACAGTTGGCCCTTGCATGGTTTCCTGTCTCGCAGCTTCAATTGTTACATGCAGGGTACGCAGTTTATTCAGTTATATCAGACAGTAATAAGAAGGCAAGTGTATTAAGTGAATTTTCTGTATATTTTAACAGCCATAACTTGGTAACTGCAGTCTTCCTGCATTCTGCATTTTAAAATCGCTTGTCTATGGGATACTCTTGTTGAAACAACAGAACCAGTGGTTTGGCCATCTTGTTAAAATGCAGCAAGATCAAATACTATCACAAGCACTACATCTCAGAAGATCAGCTGCAAGAGCAAGAGGACGACTGCGAAAATATGGATCAACAGCATTAAAAACACTATGCCTTCACCGCATGATAATAGCCAGCGGCACCAGATCGCAAATTATTCCTCCCCGCCGCAGAAATCGGTAATGATGATGATGATATTTATGAGTCTTGTAAATGTAAAGGGCAGTTTGTTGGTAATTAAGTAGTAATGGAGCAAGTTCTGGTTAATGGATACAGATAAAACTACTAGGGAGATAGTAATATGTGTTAATGAGGACAGATTGGAGGGTGTGGACAATGTTGATGTGTTAATGAGGACAGATTGGAGGGTGTGGACAATGTTGATGTGTTAATGAGGACAGATTGGAGGGTGTGGACAATGTTGATGTGTTAATGAGGACAGATTGGAGGGTGTGGACAATTTTGAAAGTCTTGGGTCAATGATTACCAACAATGGTGACGCAATGAAAGAATTTAAATGAGACTATCAGTTGCTCTTCAAAGACTAAAACAGCTGGGTAAATTATGGAGTGAGACAGACAAAACTACAAAAATTATATTTCTTAGAGCTTGCATCTTTTCCATTGTAACACACGCCTGCAAGACCTGGACACTTACTAAATCAAGCTGAACTGCGCATCAATGCCTTGAATACAAATGTTATCGACGGATTCTAAGAAAATCATGGGTACAGATTTCCTGCATTCTCCATTTGATAACTTCTTCTCTGTGATGTATGGTCATGTGAACAGTGCAGAGGCTCACGTCAGTTGATACATGGTCAAGTGAACAGTGCAGAGCCTCACGTCAGTTGATATATGGTCAAGTGAACAGTGCAGAGGCTCACGTCAGTTGATATATGGTCAAGTGAACAGTGCAGAGGCTCACGTCAGTTGTTATATGGTCAAGTGAACAGTGCAGAGGCTCACGTCAGTCATTATGATCTAGGGAGAATGGTTCAACTGGGAGGGACTGGGGGATCTGGCCGACCCTCTACACCAGCAGTTCTCAACCTTCCTGCGACCTTTTAATACAGTTCCTCACATCATGGCGACCCTTCAATACAGTTCCTCACATCATGGCGACCCTTCAATACAGTTCCTCATATCGTGGCGACCCTTCAATACAGTTCCTCATATCGTGGCGACCCTTCAATACAGTTCCTCATATCGTGGCGACCCTTCAATACAGTTCCTCATATCGTGGCGACCCTTCAATACAGTTCCTCATATCGTGGCGACCCTTCAATACAGTTCCTCATATCGTGGCGACCCTTCAATACAGTTCCTCATATCGTGGCGACCCTTCAATACAGTTCCTCATATTGTGGTGACCCTTCAATACAGTTCCTCATATCGTGGCGACCCTTCAATACAGTTCCTCATATTGTGGTGACCCTTCAATACAGTTCCTCATATCGTGGCGACCCTTCAATACAGTTCCTCATGTTGTGGTGACCCAAACCATACAATGATTTTCGTTGCTACTTCATAACTTCAGTGTATGTGTGTTTTCCGAGTCTTGGTCGACCCCTGTGAAAGGGTCGTTTGACCTCCAAAATGGTCACGACCCACAGGTCGAGAACCGCTGATGTGCACTCAGAGGAAAGGCATGACGGACATATAATCACACTACTACTGGTCTTGTCGGATTCTCAACTTTTCCCTGGCTGCTGAAGGTATGTGCTTTGCTGGAAACAAAACAAAAAATTTTCACGTTCAAACAGCATCCCCAAAGGGGGAGCTTTAGGTTATAATTGTGACTAGGTTATGTGCACCATATAAAATGGCTTAACATGGCACGCTGCCAAAAACACTGAAAAGGACTCCTGCAGTGTTTGATACGATCAGTGGAGACAGATCTAAATACTGTCCTGACCTGCAACCAAGTCTTCTACCGGCGAGCCAATGGGCGGCACTGTCACTGATCTGCTGACTGCTGAAGATGAGGACAGAGCGCTTCTGGGAATGTCCTGGGTGCTGTGAGGTGAATTCACAACACTGACTTCCGGTTAAAATGGACGCTAGACAGCGGCGCTGTGTCGGAGCGGAGGCAAATTTTTTGCTTCTGCCGAACGGTGGCCGAAGTATTTTTGCTCCATTTGTAGACTGGTTATAGTTTCGTCGCCCAGCTTCTGAGTTGAATGCATGGCGTGACCCTGTGAGCTGCGGATTGCATTTGGAATGTTTTTTCGACTGTGACCAACGTGGTGTGAATTGTAGATTCAGAAAATGGCGCGATGCCGGTCGTCAATGTTGGCGGTGCCCGTGTGTGATTACAATTGATCGCGTGGGAAACTGCTGATCTGTTGGCGACAAGTTCTGCTATCATCAATGATGAACTGCATTTCTAATGTTGGACTGTTTGTGTTAGCACTTCGGATGGCTACCATATGCTTTAATGCAAGTGTATGCTAGATATGCTGAGACAGCAGTCTGTCAATCTTTCCACAAGGGACTGTGATAAACATTCTGGGTGTTTTTCGCTGGCACAGGAGCAGAGCAAAGATGGGGCGACCCGTTTGCTATGAAGCTGAAACTAAGACTACCAGACTACCAGACCAGAGGTGAATTTTAAGCTTGACACTCAACAACACTGAGTGAAAGTCTTGCCTCCAAATGTGTTTTATAGATGTTGCAATGAGGGGGTTAAAAAGGTTATTCAATTATCCTTTACAGGACGTTGCAGAACCAACACCCGCATTTTGTTTTGGGTGTTGTGGTTTTTCTAGGCAAGTTTACGTTCAGCAGTTGGCCATTGCTTTCTGAATGGTCAGATCTCAGTACCACTCTTAGAACCGGTGCAAGGCAGTCTGCTGCCAAATCGCCTGCAGCTGGGATTGAATTCGGTACCCTAACATTAGCAAAGTGACTTTGGAACACCTAAGCCCCAGATGAGGTGGTGGGGATTATTGTTGAAACTTCCTGTGGCCAGATTTTGTCAGTCTTGGCATAGATGCAACTTGGAAACTGTTTTTTGTCCTTGATTCTCATTTTGTGATCACTCGGTTGCATGTGTGATAATAGTCTTGCTTAAGTAAAGAAACCTTTGAAACTGTTGGGTTTGTGTTGTTCAAAAGTAGTAATAGGTGACGTGTGTGGTGTGAAGAAAGTTGAAAGAGTTAAGGATCCTTTTCCATGCATTCAGGCGTATGTGGCCTACAGTTCTAGACCTATATCTTATAGACCAATCAGCACTTGGAAGCCGGCTGACTTTTACTTCCCCAGACTTGTATCCAGTAACTACTCAAGACTGGATTGAGCTGGGAACCAAACACAAATTAAAGGACCCTTTTCCTGGCATTCAGACGTGTTGTGCATATAGGGCTAGACCTTTATTTTATAGACAAGATGGCAGTCGCTGGGTGATGTGGTCAGCATCATGCCGGCCGCCTTGACTTCCTAGGACTTTTATCCAGTACCTACTCGTGGCTGGGTCCAAGTTCTGTCAGGACCTTAACTTAGAAAGAGCTTCCAATCTGCAGGCAGGCATCTAGCTGCTGCACCACGACGGCTCCCTGGTATAGTCAAGAAAGTAAAGGTCCCTTTTCCACGCCTTTAGGCATAAAGGGCTAGACCTCTATTTTTGTAGACACATCGGCAGAAGATGGGTGATGTGGTCAGCACCACGCCAGCCACCTTTACTTCCCGGAGCTGCACCCGGTACCCACTCAAGGCTGGGTCGACTTGGGAGTCAAGATCATTTTTTTTTTAAAGTCCGGTTCCGCCATGGAGCAAACTCACGACCTTCCGATTCGCATGCCAGTGTCCAGCTACGCCACATTGACATCCTGCTCCCTGGTATAAAGAACTCATAATAAAATTGTAACAGAGATAGATCATGATGTGTGTTACCTTTCCTCTGGGAGTACACAAGGCAGGCTAAGAGAGGAATCATACTACATAGGCTGTGCAATACTTACAGGCTTTGTGTTGTGGAAAAGTTTTCTTGGTGCAAGCGGGTTTTGCTGGTCATGCTCACCACCGCCACGGGCTGGGATTCTCATCTATTCCTTCATCACAATGTAATACTTCGGTTGTTCGTGTGATGAAGACCACTTTCATCCATTATTATGAATACGAAGGTGGCTGATTAGTCCAATTTGAGCCTGGAAAGTTCTTGAGCAATGCGGACAACAGATGGGAGCCGCAGTAAGTGTGGGATTAGCAGTACGACTCTTTCTAATCTGCCTCCGTTTCTCTGCCTGTGCAACCTCCGCTGCCTGGCAGGTGGACGTACCTACTTATAATCTCAAATGACGGTAGGTGCCGATAGATTGATAACCACGATCTTTACACATTATCATTACCTATTGTAATCACGGTAAGGTGATGAAGTTTTTCTGTTTTAGGCGATATTTTAATATCTCAACCTGCACAGTCCGTGGCGATAGCCCTAGCCAGGCGACCCTAAGTCCTCAGGCTTAAGCCCCCCCCCCCCCCCCCCCCTTTTTAACTACACCACCCTTAAAAAAGGTGGTAGAACAGACGGTAGTGACATTTTTTTTTTTTTTACAGTTTGGTTGTTTGTAACTGCTTTTCTATGCTGGCTGCTGAAGATAAGGACGGAGCATAAATGGGAGTGTCCCGAGTGCTGTGATGTCAACTCTTGACTCAACTCAACTCTGCTTTTCCATATGAAAGTTTTGGAAAAGGGACAGCAGGTTAAGTGGTTATGACATGTGTCTGAAAATCCTGTCACTTAGACACAATAGAAGCAAAACTAGAGGTCGTTCAGGCAAGTGATGAATAGAGGGACTATTCAAGGCCCAAAATACCAGCATCTGCTTAGCACATACAAAGACTGGAACTGATATTTAAGGCCGTAAATACCAGGATCTACTAAGGCTTGAACCTGATGCTTCCACCAAACCTGTCGCTAACATGCAGAATAGGACTATAGAAGAAGATGTAGTAGTAGTAGTAGTCTTGGAAAAGTAAAGGACCTTGTATTGGGTATACGTTACTCTAAGTTAGTAATGTGGTACTATGACTTGAAAACAAATTGCAGAAGTGGGCAGTTTGAACACGTGCAGTCACAAACAATGGAGCACTAGTAACTCCACGTTTTTTTGCATATTACTATCATCACAAGGCCATGTTTTGTTTTTTGGAAAGGGAAGGGGTGGGGGTTTGTTTTCTGTTTTGTCTCTTTTTGTCTGTTAATTTGTTTGTTTGAATATAACGAGAAAAGGCATTACTCTGTATTTAGTATTGCTGTTGATACAGAAGAGACTATTAGAAACAGAAGATGTGCTAATTAGAAATTATTTTTCACATTAATGTGTTTTTTCTTCAACTGTGACCTGCTGTGTTTTCATGAGCTGAGAACTCTGCAAGTGGGACCTGTTCGGCTGTGTACGCAAATTTCTAGGGTCTTAGTTCATTTTCCTAGCGTTTGACAGGCATGGTGGGTGTTGAGGTCAGTATCATGCCGGCCATTTTGATTTCCCAGGAGTTATACCTAATACCAATTTAAGCTGCGGTCGACCTGGGAGCAGAGGTCATTTTTTTTTTTACCCGGATGGATAAGGATTTCTTTTTTTTTCCCCCACCGGCTGTAAGCTTCGGCGGAAAATCCTGGCTGTTTGCCCATTTGGACTTTGGCTTTGTGCCAGAACCTAAGTTTTGCGCGTACACCCGTTTTACTGGCTTATTTGTGTGCAGCTTGTTGTCCCAACTCCTACGACATGCTTGTTGGGGAGGCAGTGGGTATATTCTTGTTTTCCCCACAAATGGCCCCAGAACTCACACGGAGAGGATGCGGATTTAAACCCACAACCTTCGGACCTGAAACGAGCGTCTAGGCTCTACAATACGTTTGCTCCCTTATGAGGACATAGTAAAGTAAAGGACCAATTTCCACGCTTTTAGGCGTATAGGGAATAAAGGGCTAGATTTATATTTTTATTGACCAATCGGCACAAGATGGGTGATGTGGTCAGCATCACGCCGGCCGCCTTTACTTCCTGATGCTTTTCTAGCATCTCACCTTTGTCGGTGCATTTTCTGCATCTCACTGACACCGTGAACTCCAAAGGCCTCAGAACCTCGGTGTACTACTTATTCCCACGCTTTCTCTTCACGTCCTCCCGTCCCTCTTCTTGCAAGGACTCAATTCCGTTCTCCCAACTTCTACGCCTCCGCAGTCTATACCAGGAGAACGACGACTTTCACAACAAGGTCCTGGAAATGCTGGACTTCTTCCGGCTTCAAAGGTATCCTGAAAAAGTCATGTCTGCCTCCTTTCACCGCGCACAGTCTTTCCATCGTGCCGAAGCTCTCGTTTCCAAGCCTTACCGTCACAACAACAGACCTATCCTCACACTTACCTACTACCCTTACAACATCCGCGCCAAAAATATTTTCCTTAGGCATCTCTCCATCCCTAAAGCCGACCCTGCCACCAGCTTGATTTTCTCTGACCCTCCTCTAGTGGCCTACAGGCATGATCGTAACCTCAAGGACATTCTAGTCAAGCGTAGGTTACGTCCCGCGTCTGAGCCCCACTTTGGCACGGTCTCTTGCCATAGACCTGTATGCAGAACCTGTCCATTAGTGGTCCAGGTGGCAAGTCTAGAATTCCATAATGCCACCTTCCACATACGTCAAACATTCTATTGTACCAGCCGCAATGTCATTAATGCCATCAACTGCAAGAGATTTGGTATGAAATACTTTGGTGAAACAGGTTTACTGTTGGCTGACAGGTTCAGACAACATCTTTTGGATGTGCAAAAATGGTGCCCTGAAACCAGTACTGTTGCACTCAGTTCCGAGGATCATCAAGGTGTCCTCGACATGGAGGTGACAGCCATTAAATCCAGCCATTCCAGCGACAGAGTCCGCAAGTCTCTTGAGAATCGCTTTATTTACACTTTGGGGACTTTAACACCCTCCGGACGAATTTCCTACAAAGTTTCATTTAAACTTCCAGGAGATTGAACTGCCCTCACAGTTTTATCTCTAACCTTCCAGTTTTGGGCCCTTTTACTCCAAAGGGGGTATTTATTCCCCCAGCCCACGCATGTAGGCAGCTTGCTGAGAATCCATCGACCCAGCTGCTTCGAGATACCAGCTAAGTGATTTTGTGTATTTGTGTAGTATTGTTTGATTTGTGGGTGATGATGAAGGCTCCATAGCCGCAACGCTCACACTTTGTTTGTATTTGCTATATTGTGAAGCTTGCTAGTATAATTTTCGTTTGGTTTTATATCTCCTCGCAGGAATGGGTCGACCTGGGAGGCATGTCATTTTTTTAAAAATGTCTGGCTCAGCCAGGGAGCGAACCCACGACTTTCCGATCTGCGGCGAGGTCCAGCCGCTCAGACACGGCCACTCCCATTATGAGGACAAAGTATTTTGTAAAAGAGTTTGTTCATCCAAGCGGGGTGGGGGGGGGGGGGGTGGGGGGGGGGGGGTGTGGGGGGGGGGATTAACATTCAGTGACTATTGCGAATCCGACAGGCTCAACTCATAAACAACTGTACACAACAGGTAAAGGTTAAAGTCGAGAGGTTCGACTACATTGCACCGAGTTTTATCCAGACTTGTTTATTTCTGTCTTTGAAAAATGGCTAGCTGCCTGTCGAGACCGTTGCACAAAGCACAAACTCCGTAGCTCAGGTGACGGTACTATGAGATCTTCGGAAAACTGCACTCGTTAACCGAACTGCCGTTAACCGAATCTTATTAGAACTATTTTTTAGCCAACACTATGCTATCAGTGCCAAACGTGGACACTTACATCCTCCGATGAACGTATTATGACTACAGAGATTAAATGCCTTAGAAGAACTGCAGGAGTTTCAGTGAAAGACAGAATATGAAATCGCGAAATTCAAACCAATGTTCGGAATAAAGCCAGTCTCACAAGTCATCAAAGAACAACACATTAAGTGGTTTGGACACCTAACAAGAATGCTCTGCTACTATCTACCACACTAAAACGTTACAACGGATATAGAGTTAGTGGAAGTCCTTGGAAAAAATAATGGAGTGATGGCACTAGGAACAGCCTTTCAGAAATGAACATGTCTTAATAGTGCTCTTGACAGAACTGATCAATGAATGCTACACCCCCTCCACCCCCGACACTTCGCTGACGTACAGGGTGGAAGAGAAGAAGAGTAACCGAACTTGGCAGCTATGAAACGAGTCCACGACCTTCAGATCATACAGGTCTCATCCTATGGTTGTAAAACCGCCAGCTGCCCAATGTGAGTCGATGACTGTGGTTACTGAGTTACTGTGACTATTGTGTTATGCAATAACTCTTTGAGTCTAGAGGGTTCATCATCAGAGGCCCAAAGGGGTAGTAAAGAGAGACATAAAATCGGCACATCTTGCGTTCATTGGGCCTCTAAGTATGAACGTATGATGCGTTTATTGAGACTCAAAATGTTAAGAAACGACATCAGTGTACTCAGGAATTCCCATAAGCGCTCCGTCCCCCATCTTCAGCAGTAAATACAAAATTCTAGATCCGATGGTATCATTACCAGCTTGATTGAATGTGTGTCTAACCCAGCGGCTCTCAACTTGTGGGTCGCGACCTTTTTTTTTTGGTTGAACAACCCTTTCACAGGGGTCGCCTAACACCAACAGAAAACACATATTGGCTATCCTCCGAATAACGGTCTTAAATTATCGAGGCGGGAAAAATACCCTAACAGGGCCTCAGTCACGTGCTATTTGCGCACTTCCGTCGTATTAAATTGCCCGCTTCCGGCGACTTCCGCCACCGCTGAGAGAATCCTGCATGCCGTTCACGCGGCGTGGATTGGGGCCAAACTAGATGGCTGGGACTCGCGAGCAACAGCTACCGCATCTCCGGCAGCTTCCTTCATTATTTTATTTGCCTGTGAGTCCTAGCCATCTAGTTTAGCAACAATCCACGCCGCATTAGTGGCGAATGGGAAACACGTGACTGAGGCCATGTAAGGGTATATTTTCCGGCTAAGATAATTGTTTGGGGGTCACCACAACACGAGGAACTATTTAAAGAGTCAAGGGATTATATAGGTTGAGAGCCACTGGTCTAGCCAGTTTAATCAGCCATTCTTATTCTTTCTCTTTTTCTTAAATGGAAAATGACATTTTCATCGCAAGGAAGATAGAGACAGACGTCTTAGGCGTCGAGTGGTTTGCTTTTGCTTGATGAGACACTGAGCAGACACATATCATGGATTCTCAGTCAAGGATATTCAGGTGTGTTGAGTAATGAACAAGTTGATAGATTAGCTACTGTCGCTCCTGTGGTTGGTAAGCTGCGTTATGATAAAGTCAAATGGTGAAGGCTCTCTGTTATCAGAGTTAAGTCAATAATTGACATCACATCTTCAACAGCCAGCGCAGTTTCAATACTGATGGTACCGGTCACAATTGGGTTGTATGTCTGTCTTGTCTTTCATCTGAGTGTAGTGAGCCGGTCAGACCTTCTTGTTACACCCAGATGCCTTATTCTCTCTATGCCATAATAAAATTCTATCTCTACTGATTTCCTTGCTTGTTCCCAAGGGGCCTTGACCACATTTGCCTTGACATGTATCAATTCGCCACCCAATGGTGCAGATCCATACATACATACATACATACATACATACATACATACATACATACATACATACATACATACATACATACATACATACATACATACATACATACATACATACATACATACATACATACATACATACATACATACATACATACATACATACATACATGCATGCATGCATGCATGCATGCATGCATGCATGCATGCATGCATACATACATACATACATACATACATACATACATACATACATACATACATACATACATACATACATACATACATACATACACATACATACATACATACACACGTTTACACATACACAGAAACAGACACACACCATACACAGATACACACCACACACAGACACACACCATACACAGATACACACTCAGACACACACTACACACAAACACACACCACACCACACACAGACCACACC
>CAJHNH020002353.1:0-10000 GCA_905116865.2 Candidula unifasciata | reverse complement strand
GTGTTATACATATGTTTTCCAATGCGTTTATCTTTCCTTCCATGTCTGTGTTATACGTATGTTTTCCAATGCGTTTATCTTTCCTCCCATGTCTGTGTTATACGTATGTTTTCCAATGCGTTTATCTTTCCTTCCATGTCTGTGTTATACGTATGTTTTCCAATGTGTTTATCTTTCATTCCATGTCTGTGTTATACATATGTTTTTCAATGCGTTTATCTTTCCTTCCATGTCTGTGTTATACATATGTTTTCCAATGCGTTTATCTTTCCTTCCATGTCTGTGTTATACATATGTTTTCCAATGCGTTTATCTTTCCTTCCATGTCTGTGTTATACATATGTTTTCCAATGCGTTTATCTTTCCTTCCATGTCTGTGTTAAACATATGTTTTCCAATGCGTTTATCTTTCCTTCCATGTCTTTAGTTTTTCTCTATCTTTCACGTAATATGTTGAATTTGAAATAAAATTAGAAAAGAAAATATGTAACTTGGTTTTCAAACTGTACAGTTTTAAGTTTCATATTTTTTGTTGAAACTATTGCAAGCTGCAGACGCCTTGCCAACGTGTATCATACATTACTTCTTTGTATTACCTCCACTATCAAAAATTACTTCATAAACAGTAAATTGATCTGTGACTTTACTTGTGTCTCTGGTGTTTCATCTGCTTGGTCTGTTGTTGATGACTTCAATATAATTGTCTTTTCAAAACGTATTTTACTTTACTCGTAAGGTTTTACAAGTACACACACACACACACACACACAAACACACACACACACACACACGCACGCACGCACGCACGCACACACACGCACACACGCACGCGTACACACACACACACAGAGACACACACACAGAAACACACACACACGCACACGCACGCACACGCACAAGCACGCGTACGCACACGAACACGCGCACGCACACGCACATGCACACGCACACGCACACACGCACACACACACACACACACACATCAATATGTTGTTCGTCCATCTCAAGTGATGCAGACCATTTTCATCTAAAGTAGTAATGATCAATGTTTATGAGTACGAAGGTGGCTGATTGGTCCAATATGAGCCTGGAAAGTTCTTGAGCAGTGCGGACAACAGGTGGAAGCCGCAGTAAGTTTGGGATTAGCGATACTTTTTAGTCTACCTCCGTTTCTCTGCCTGTGCAACCTCCGCTAACTGGGAGGCCAATGCACCATGCCTGAGGGACGTACACCATCCAGAACGGTTTTGCGCAGCAGCCTCCCACGTTGCTCTGTTTATGCCAAAATAATTTAGAGCAGTCTTGAGTGTCCTCATAGCGCCTTTTCTGTCCTCCCTGAGACCTCTTCCCTTGCTGGAGTTCGCCATAAAATACTCTCTCTGGGAGGCGATATTCTCATATGCTGGTTAGGTGACCAGCCCAACACAGCTGAAAGTTCTTCAGTATCGTTTGAATGCTAGGCTGGTTTGCCCTATCAAGAACCACAGTATTTAGAATCTTATCTTACCATTTGATTTTGAGCAGCTTTCTGAGACAGCTTATATAAAACTGATTCAATTAGCATAGCATTGATACACAGTCCACGTTCCACAAGCGTAGAGCAGTACTGGAAGAATTATAGCTTTGTAAAACTTTAGCTTAGTCGTCAGGGAGATACATCTTCTGTTCCGGACACTGGTATAAAGCCTGCCAAAAGTGCTGCTGGCCTTTGAGATTTTAACATTTATCTCATCGTTGATCTTGACTCTCTGAGATAGGGTACTAGCAAGATAAATGAATCTGTCGACGAAATTTAGCTTTTAATCATTTACGGTGATAGTGGGATGACAGTAACTTTTTTTCTAGGAGCCGGTTGAGAGATAACAGTTTTATCAGTGTTGATAGTCATCCCGAAGATGGTACAGGCTTCAGAAAATCTACTGATAATGTGCTGCATACTGGCCTCAGAAATGGAGTTTAGATCGCAGTCGTCAGCAAATAAAAGTTCTTTAATTGTAGTTCTTTTAGTTTTTGTTTTAGCTACAAGCCTCCTCATATGAAACAAGCTGCCATTGCTACGGTAATATAAAGCAGTTCCTGGATAATCATTATCAAAGGCATTGACAAACATTACATCATATATCATATTAAACATAGTTGGCTCAAACACACATCCTTGCTTTACGCCATTTGAGACAGGGATAGAGTCCGACATATATATATATATATATATATATATATATATATATATATATATATATATATATATATATATATATATATATATATATTTCTCAGTTTCCTTTCTCGACTTGCTTTAATTAATTTAATTTAATGGTTTTCTTTTTCCTATTACATTTGCGTTGAGTTAGTCAGTTAGTTACTGGACAAATTATTTTTATTGCACGTCGAACCACTCAGTCCACAAGTGCTCTGATCCCCTTCTCTGTAAATCCCGCAGCGTGTAGCGGCTAACGACACCAGTTCTTTGTTGGTTTATTATTATTCTTCGGCTACCCGGGTAGTGTTCTTGTTTGGCGACACCCCGTTTAACATGTTGTTCTTGCAGTCTGACCATGGTTGCAGATTCATAGTTCTCAATTGGTTCACGCAATTGGTTAACTCTCTTAGAGCATTCAGTATATCAGCCTCGTCCATGGCTTGTGCAGCTTTCACAGTAGCCTTACCAGCAGTCGTACAAGCTTACTCATTTCCTTGTACTCCCACGTATTCTGGAACGAAACTGAAACCAATCCTTGTCAGCCGTGAATTCTGTAGAGTCACCAACCACTGCCTTCGGACCTAGCCCTTCTCCATCTTCCTGAGCATACTCATCGAGAAATTGCCTTTGTATAATGTCTGTCTGTCTGTCTGTCTGTCTGTCTGTCTGTCTGTCTGTCTGTCTGTCTGTCTGTCTGTCTGTCTGTCTGTCTGTCTGTCTGTCTGTCTGTCTGTCTGTCTGTCTGTCTGTCTGTCTGTCTGTCTGTCTGTCTGCATGCATGCATAGAGAGAGAGAGAGAGAGAGAGAGAGAGAGAGAGAGAGAGAGAGAGAGAGAGAGAGAGAATACATGGAGAAACAATGAGAGACATAGATGCACCCACATATGTGTGCAGGCACGCGCATGTGCGTATTTCAGTGGCCATATATATAGGACAGTATTCACAACAATTTATTTTCCACCGGTGATCAGGTGAAAATGTCTCCCCTAATGGATTTGCTAAAACATATATGTTTTACTAATTGCATAGAACACGTCATCACTCATTGTTTTCTTTGTTCTCTCTTCTGCGTCGTCATAAATACATATCCTGTCATAAATGGAATTCTATTAGACAGGATTTCTCCTTTTTTTTTTCGGTTAAATTCCCAAACCGTTGAAAATGATCCGCAATTTTTTTTTTTTTATATTTGTATATGCGTATTATTGTATCGGGTAGAAAATTAATAATATCCCAGATAACGCTACATATTTCCGATAACTTATACAAACTTCTTTTTCTACGTTTGCCTATAAAAGGACAGGTTTCACACTGTGATGAGGTTTACAACTAGACTGCGATATCTGTGCTTCTCGACCTACACATCAATAAACCTCTAATTAGTCACTTTCAAAAAGGCTGCGTGGTCTCGAGGCATGTTGTCTGCCTGGAGTGCTAGAGGCTCCGGGTTCAATCCCTGGTATGGGCTGGAATTTTTTCAGACTTTGACTTCTAGTAATTCCCCCTGGTCTCTGGGTAGTAAGACCGGACGTCCGTGTGCATTGTTGCGCTCGTAAAAAATCCCTTGGCAGTTGGAAATCAAAAAGTGTAGCTTAACGGAGCTGCCCGGCCAAAATTTAGAGTTAAAAATCTACCCAAAGTGTTTCAGAAAACTTGTCGATGCTGCAAAACCTGTGCACTGTGCTGCTGCGCTTCTTCGGACTCAGGCTTGTATTAGAAGTTGAGCGCACCACTTATGGGTTACTACCCGTGTGCCATGATGTTAATCCGTTGTTCAAAGTAGTCACTTTCACACAACAGGCCGGATAAGTAAGCAGTAGATCTAATCTTTTCCCCCATAATGGAGCTTGGCAACCGACACGGGGAAAACAAATTGATTATCAATATGTTTTTTTAAACAAACTCTCAAAAACTATTAAACCCATCTATCTATATTGTTACTGTTACAATTGATCATCATCATCATCAAGTACCTTACCATCTGGCGTAAGCGTTTACGCGTCGCCACAAATCCTTGTCTTTGCGGTCTGAGTAGAATGGCACTGCGAGGAGTTACCAGGGAATTTGGCCGACGCTCAACACTCAGGGGAAGGGTGAGACGGAAATACAATCAGACGGTTACTTGTGCCATCAGAACTGGAACTCTTCGCTTGCTGCTGAAGATGGGGAAGGAGCACTTATGGGAGTCTCCCAAGTGCTGTGATGTCGATTTTTAATTCATCATTTAACGTTCAGATCTTAGTGTTAGGTGTTCTGGGCCAATTCCACTGTTGATATTCCTACAAGCCACTGTCGTAAGCCATCCGCCATCATTCCTCTTGTTCTGCTTCTGCTTCTTCTACCAGTGATCTTTATAGTCGTCACGATATTTGTCAGTGCTGTTTCTCATCACATGACCAAAGAATTTTGTTCGTTTACAATTATTAGTTTCATCTGCACAGCAAAATCGTCACCCCCATAGTTACTTAGTTTTTGTGCCACTGAAAATAACATAATAGTTGGGGGGGGGGGGGGGGAAACGGGGGGGGGGGGGGAGGAGGGGGGGGGGGGGGGTGTTAGTCCACCTCTAAAAGGGATATTTTAGGTTGTGGAAGAGTGGGGGGGGGGTGGTGGGTGGCGGGGGACTTTTCTCGGTTAGTTCACGTAATCTTCCCAGAAAAAGTAGGCCACTTTTCATTCACAATTTTGTTGGCCTGGTCGACTTTCCTGAAGGTTACGGGTGTGTCCCGCTCTGTTGTTTGCTTTCTGTGGTGCTACAGGAGCAGTCAGAAAGGGAAATTGTGGAATATACATTAAACCCCCTAGCAGTAGAGCAGAAACTCTCTCTCTCTCTCTCTCTCTCTCTCTCTCTCTCTCTCTCTCTCTCTCTCTCTCTCTCTACCAGCAGGTGACATCTGTACTAACTTCAGAGCTGAGGCAACCGCCCTCCTTCCTGCAGTCCAGCATCTCATCAATCAAGAACACAGTGACTCATTGTCTGTTCTCCAAGCACTATCCAGCAAAAAACAAGACAAACTAATTGCAGATCTAAGGACCAACATTGGCTTACTGTCGTGAAATGATAGCCATTACGCATCGGTCTGTAAGGCTGATAACCTGTCTTACCTGTAATCTGCACAAAATTCAAACTTGGACTCGCCCAGAAATATATAGTCCCTTATATCTATATATATAGGCCTGTATTGGACAACATTATTATGTCTGCCTTTTCTGGTTACTTTAACTAAACTCCACTTTTAAATGTATATCTCTTAGAGATATATTTAGGGAGTTATTTGAGATTTCTTGGAAACCGATTTACTCCTTGCCCCAGTATACAAGGGACTTCTTTTGTACCAACGCCTGAAGTGTCATAGCGACGCTATTCTCCTTGCCAGCTTCTCAAGCGTCCAGATGTGTTAATCTGTGCCTGTATAACTTTCACTTTTCAAGGCAATCTGGAAATGTCTCAGTTTTTACATATGCTTGGGTAAGTTAATTATAGTTTACGAGTACCTAGAATGATGTCTGTAAAGTAGTCACTGCTGTAGAGAAATCCATATCGGCTGTGTGATCTCACTTAGTTCTACCATTCTTGATCGCTAGAGTAGCGGATTCGAACGTAGATCTTCCACTGTACAGACTAAATAGCTTATGCCCCTCAATAAACCACCCATACTGATAAACATTTAATGCCCTTACAATTGTGTACGTTTGTAAAACTACTTACAGAATCTGTACATACGAAATGGGGACAGAATTGGATCAGGGCTGTGTTAATCAAAGTATGTGTGTGTTTGACCCAGATCAATGAGTGCTGGGGCGGTTGGGAAAGCTAGGGAATGAAGGTACTGACGGTAAATATTGGTGTTTGTGTGCAGAGTGAGGGGGATAGGGAGAGTGATATATGTGTTAGAACACTTTATCTATCTCCACTGTGTATCTGACTTGCCTTCTCTTGCACTTAACAGACAGATAAATATAGGAGACTTATGTCTTTTGGTCCTGGAGAGGCAATCTGAGGAATGAAACAGGAGAGCAGGGAGGAGTCAGCAGATGGGGGTTTGATGACTGATGCTTGCTCTGTCTTTCCTGTCAAGATGTTACCCTCTTGGTGATGACTAATGTTGAGTTTATTTTTCTTGACAGGATGTATATTTTTCTGAAGAGCTGGCAGAAGATTCACAGTCCCAACCAACATCCACCAACTACCAAACCACCAGAAACAACTTGTTACCCACCAGCTAACACCTGTGAAGGTTCCTGACATCTCCAACCTGGGGGAGATGGTACCTCAAACAGCTACCAGTACTAGAGCTTAATGTGGCTCAAAGACATTGTGTGTCCTTACTGGTGATAGAGACTTGCTAAATACCGGTACAGTTGCTGTATAGTGAAGTACTCTTACTACTTGATCCAGTGGGAGCAGAATTCCCAGAGTCAAAAGACAGTCAAATCATCCGCAGCTGAGGGAGGCATCATAGACAGAGAGAAGAGAAGATAAGTCTAATGCTTCGCATGATGTTGTGTTCCTCACGCTCCTTGTGTCCAGTGATGAGAAGATGTCATCGTCCAAGTCCCGTCTGTCTGGTGTAGTCCTCTTCGTGATTTGGACATGAATAGCCTGAGATCTGGCATTTTTGTCTCACACTTTTATATATCTAATTTATAATTGAGTACCTACGATTCACTTTCATTGGCTGACTTAGGTGTCGCTAGTTCACCCTTTTTTAATTGTTAGCAGTTGTGTATGTATGTGTATCTTCATTATATGTGTTAACATGTTTATGATAAACTGAACCTATCATAACCTGGGGTGCTTTTTTGGTATGCCAAATCTTGATTTGCCCACCCCAAAAGGAAAAATTTGACCCGATTTTGGGCCCCCGGGGAAATCCTTGGGACCAATAAAGAAAAAACAAATTAAACCTAATTATCTCTGAGTGTTTTTTTGGGTTTTCTAAAGGAGGAACCCTTTAAACATTGGGCAGGGCGAAGGAGTGATAGTGACTTTCCTAAAATGCCCCCAAACCATTTTCCCCAAAAGGGTTATCTTAACAAAAAGGTTTCCGCGAGACCCCCGATGCAGTCCCCCCCCTTGTTGGTAAAAATTTCTGACTTTCTGGCCCGGGATCTTACAACTCTCCCTGATTCCTCACTTTCCGGGAAGAAAAGTTGATAACAATTTTTTGTTTGGGTAGCAATTTTTCCCCCCAATTGTGCACAGAACAATTTTTTGTGTCCCCCCAAAGGGATTTGTTGTTTTGTATGGTGGGGTTTACCACCAAAAATTTTTTTTTTAAATTTTGTACTGCACATTCAATAAGGGCAACCCTCTCTCTCTCTCTCTTCTCTCTCTCCCCTTCTCTCTTTTCCTCTCTCCCCTCTCTCTCTCCTCCTCTTTCTCTCTTTTAAACTGCCCCCTTACCAAAGGTGTAAAAACTTTAGGGCAACTAGTTGAAAAAATTTTCCCACGTGCCTACTGGGTCTTTTGCCCCCCTCATCTTTCCCGTTTTACATTTGTTTCCCGAAAATTTTTTTGGGGGCCCTTTTTTGTCACGCTTTGGGGAGCCAAATAAAAACAAAAAGGCCCTTTTGGCTGTGCCAAAAAAAACATAAGGGGGGGGGCCCCAAATTATAAAGGGGGTATAAGGGCCCGGGTTTTCACGCCGTTAGGGGGTATTTTCCCCAGACAAATTAGGACTCCACCAAAATTTGGGAAAAGGGTACAACCCATAATTGCACCCTTCGTAGCAAACTGGATTGGCTTTGTCCCCCTTGTTATGATTCGGTTAAATTCATAATCAAAATTTGGGATCCTGAAATCCCCTTTTTTGGGACCACAGTTTCTTCTAGTCTGAAAAATTCTTTTGTCTGTTGAGACTTCCCTTTTTAAATCAGTAATCTAATGTTTCTTGAATAATTTGCTGTTTTTTTTTTTTCCTTTTAAATATTTTGATTTTATTTTGCCCTTTATTAAGTTCCCACCCCCCTTTTTTGATGACAGATCAACAGGGCCTATAATTTCAGCCCAGTCTGGGTAAGTGGGAAATCGCAGGACCTAAGAAAAAACTCCCACTTTTCCGGTTTCGACTTTTCCACACCCAAAAAACAATAGAAAAATTGTCGGGGGCTAAATTGGTCATGTCGACTTTAATGAAAATTTGGAAATTATCCAATTTTGACTAAAATGGGAAATCGACTATAATTTATGTTTACAATATAATATGTACCCCCCAAACCTAATCGTTTCATCATTCTATCAATTAAATTTTTCGGTTTTTTTGGGTTTTAAAATTTTTCCCCTCTAAAGTCAAAATTTATTAAAAAATTAGTTCACACAAAAGGACCCCCGCCCTTTCATGAACCAACAATTCCAAAAAAGGGGTCGAAAGACAAGCCACTCTGTTTTCTGCGACACGTCATTTATGATATCCCAACGATCGGCAAAGATAATAGCTCACAGAGAGTCGGGCCCAATTATAACAAAACCCGGGGCATTTAACTCACAGTTTTGGGGCCCCTTGGTCCCATGAAATATGTAAAATAAAGGACCAATATCCAGGGTTTAGGCTTGATGGGGTGAGGGCTAGACCTATATTTTTATAGGAACCCAAACCCCACTCGGGGGTGAGTGGCCAGCAAAAACCTTCCCATCCGGGGGGGGGGGAGGCGAGGGGGATATAAAAAAAAAATGTCTTGCCCTCTAGGCCCCCAAAACGGTTTAAGGCCCTAGAAAAGGTCCCCTAAATTTTTCTCTTTACTGTAAAATTCTAGGGGCGTATGTTGCTAATAGTTATAGGTCTTCTGAAATTTTTTCCTAATGATGCTTTTACCCGAAAACCCTACACACACGATACTGTTAACATTTTGGGTAGATAAAAATTTTGATGTCTACGATTAATGTAGCCAAACCCTTTAGTGGGTACCGGGGCAGCCGGAAATACAGGGGGGCCGGGGAGAGTGCCACATCCCCATCTTGTGCTGTTTGGGCAATTTAAAATATGGGCCACCCAATCCCTTACGCCTAGAGGCGTGGAAAAGGGTCCTTTACTTTTTTTTAAAGATTTAAAGTGTTTTCCAAATTTTTTTAGAGGGTCTTGTGATAGTTAAAATACCCCCGACAAAATGGGGGCCCTAGAAAGCCCTTGCCATCTGTTGATCAGTTCCCTTTACCATTTATGAAGAAAAACCCCAAATCAAACCAAGGGCCAAAATGCGGGCCTGAAAGAACCCTTTGGGGCCCTCTGTGGGGCTCAAGTGTCGGGTTTCACGTAAAAAAAAGGGGACAGCTTTCCCAGGTTTTAGGAACGTCGTCGGGGACACTCCCGCAAATGTCGCAGTACCGACACTGTTCTTTTTTCCGCTGTTTTTTGAGAGTTCCCACAGGCCCCTGCTAATACCAGATGATTCCAAAATTTTTTTTATAGCCGATAAAACTGGGAAATGAACAAACGGTACGGAGGCGTTACGGTCGTGTTTTTTCGAATCTTTAAAGTCCCCCAAAGCCCGGCCCTTAGCGTAGTTGGCTAAACCGGATTGGGGCGGTGACCGTGGTTTCCCAACCCCTGTGGGCCGGGTTTTTCTCCCCGGGGGGAGGGAGAAAAACCCATTTTCCCCGATTTCAAAAATCAATAACGAAAGGTTTTCGATATCGTAATACAGAGCCTTTAAAGGGGTTTAAAAAATCAAGCTTTTTGATACTAAAAAAAAAAGTCCCAAAAAAAGTCTGTTTTCCAGGGTTTAAACAAAAAATTGGCCCTTTAAAAAAAAGTGTAAATTTAAAAAGTAATACTAGTTACTATCGGAGTTTGGGGGCGCG
>CAJHNH020002352.1:0-112580 GCA_905116865.2 Candidula unifasciata | reverse complement strand
CACAGGGCACACTCACTGGTACACACAGTTGAATGTCAATCATACAGGACACATTGATTTGCACACATCACAAACAGTCAAACATGACACACTCATCTGCAAACACAATCACAGTCAATCACACAGGACACAACAACTGACACATGCAATGAGTAGTCAATCATACACTGTGTGCTACTTAGAGCAGAAAGGGTTTTTAATCACATAAGAAATATAGTAATTATCATGAAAAGTTTTACCAACCATCTTTGTAAGTTCATCTTTAGACTCTCCTAATCTCTCCTTGTCATTGCTGTCCACAACAAAAATCAGTCCCTGGGAGGACAAAAGAAACACATACAAGAATGACCAATAATGATAATACCTGCATTCTATGGAAAACAGCTTGCAATGCTTTGAAATATACAGCCTGCGTTCCAATTTTTTTTTTTTTAAAGCATATACATATGAGTCAAGTAGCACACAGAAATAAAAATATAGTAAAATGACATATGCTTCAACATATGTTAGACCTTGCCCCTCTTCTGTTTTAAATCCCTATCCAGTGCCAACTTTTTGATTCACTTTTGATTGACTGGAACTTGTCTAGTTCTTTCAACAAATTGCTGCATTTCCACTTAAGACCAAATAATGCTAGCCGACCCTGGCTGTCATCGGGGGCCTTAATACAACCTAACGGTTGAACAGGCTTTCTTGGACTTGCCACTTAGGGATTCTCATCCTAATGGTGGCACCTTGTGTAATACTTCTGTCCCACAGTGTCTCTATTCAACTCCTTTAGACTGAAGTATGTATGGCTTTTAAGCTTTAAAGTTTGGAAAAAAATAAGTACAAGTGAAATTTGCCTGGGACTGAAAAGAGTTAATGATTCTCTCATACCATGTAGTTCTTTTTATTCTGCACAAGCCTGTATCAACAGGCACAAGGAAAAAATAAGAAGGCAATATATTAGGCCGATGATGCAGACAGAGAATCATTAAACAGGCAATGAAATGGTAAATAAATGGACAGGAAATGGAGATATCCAAGAGAAACCTTGAGACCTAGTTGAAAGAGGTCAAAGCTGCCAAAGGTGCTGGACTGGATTCCATCCACGATATCCAAAGGATTGCACAGGTAAGAACAGAAGTTTATACTGAGTCCTAAGTGAAGCACAACAGGCATAATGATGATGAAGAAGATTCTGCATGAGCTCCAATTATTGAAATACATACCCAGATATGCTACAATACAAACCCAGGCATGAATACTTCTACCTTACAAGGCTTCCACATCATACACATAAAATCCCATGCCTGAACACACACACCCTGTTTTTACACCCTCAAAACAACACATTGAAATATAAACACACAGGTGTAAATACATACCTACTAGCCTCCCAGAGCATCCTCTCATTTACAACCCATGCTTTTATAAAAATGTACCCCCCCCCCCCCTCCCTACATACCTGCATAAAAACAAATGCATGCACGCACTCACACACACACCTGTCCTTACATCAGAAGGTGGTTGAAGCCCAAGTCGTGTGACTTGGATTTGAATGTGTCGAGTGATTAATGATTTAGGACTCGACTTGAGTTTTGTCCAATGGCCCTCAACTCAACTTGCGATTTGTAGCTTCGACAACTTGGCACGACTAGTTCATCATAGGCGGCAACAGTGAGGTTTGGTGATCAACGTCACCATTTAAAACATCTTTGTATAAAACAGGACAGACTAAATTATCTTTAGATGTATCAGATTTCACATCAGACATCTGCTTTTATATACAGTTATATATAGAAAACTAATAAATATGTCAGAGACAAAACATACGTCACAAGCTAGCTTGGTATGGGCATGTGGTGAGACATGATTCGATTGCAAAGACTGTACTTCAAGGAACACTGGGGTGTAGTGGAAGAAGAGGAGGGCAAAGAAGAACCTGGAATGACAACATCAAGAAATGGACAGGACTAAGTTATCATACATTTATTCATCAAGCGGAAGACAGAGAAAGTTGACTGGTTTTATGTGCTAGTGCCTCCATCAATACACCTCCACGACCCTTATGGGTCAAGAGTTATGTTATGGTCAAGAGTATGGGTGTTGGTTCAGTATTATAACAGGCTAACTACTTTAATCCAATAGCAATGTCTCATGCATCACTTGCAAAGGACTTGATACATAAAATGACATGACTCGGGACTTGACTTGGATGCATTCTTGGTGACTTGGGATCCGGTGGCAATGATTTGAGACTCGACTCTGACCTGAAGGGTGACAGCTTAGTGCAATCTCTGCCTTACACCACCCCCCTCTTCCAGGCAACCATATATACCACCCACACTCCAACATAAATAACTTACCTGTGTGTTCTGAAAATAATGTCTCCACAAAGGTCGGATTTTGTCCTGACCACCAACATCCCACACAGTGAAGTTTATGTTCTTGTACTCCACAGATTCCACATTGAAACCTACCAAATGTTATTCAGTACATAAAACACTGGTAGACTTAAACTTACAGATATTACCTTTCACTGCAGGTTAAAACAAATTTCTGTTTCAAGATCAACTGGTTTGTCCTATACTTCTTATTCTTAAAGTCCATGCAGTGTGGTGTTGGTAATGATGTCTATCCACAACCTTCTGTCTTGTGTACTTTCAATCATTTGTGATACAGATGATCCTCCATGCCATGATGTCAAACTGTTCAGCATCTTTTCTCTCTGCCTCTCTTCCCCTCCAACCTTCCTACTGTAACAATGTATTCCACTTTTCTCCTTCTCATTACATGACCAAAGAATGTAGATCGTCTCTTTCTGATGTGAGCAATCAGTTCTCTTTGTGAGTCGGTTTCTTTCAAGACATCTTCATTACACTTGGATCTGTCCAGGGTGTTCTCATCATTCATCTATAAAAACCCATCTCTGCAGCTTCTAAATAACTGTTCACTAACCTACCAACTGTCGAACAGCCCTAATTTCTCAAACCCAAAGACCCCCTACTTACCCTGCAAAAGTGGTAGATACACACAGTAATGGCAATTACATCAATGTCATCTATGTCCAGTTGTGTTACATTGTTAATAATGTAAGCTAATAAACATTTGTTGTGTAGCTCAGTAGAGATATAGTTTAGAAAAGAACTGCAATAACACTGCAGAAATAGAAAACTGGAACAGACACACAGCAGGGACAGTAATGTCAAAGAAAGTGTAGCAGCAGTAGTGTCCCAAAGATGTTGCAGGTTTTTTTAGATAAAGGAAAGAAAAGAATGCAGACTCTTAAATTGATATCTCTTTTATGATCACACCACTGATGTCTAAATCACAAGACACTTCTTACAGTGGGCTTGACTAAGATACAAACGAAAATACATATATTCAAATGTATCTGAATATTCAACCCAAAACCAACGGCAGAGGCTTGAGGTATAAAAAAAAATATGCTCCTTTGCCCTCAAAAGATGTCAAAGAATATGGATCTCTATATTTTATGCAGTCAATATTTTAGGTAAGCAACTACTGCTTTTTCTACAAAATTCATTCCTTGATAGTGGCTTTCTGGACCTCTGATTCTATAATTGTTAAACCCATTGATCTCTGCTTCTTCATACAATATTAAGTTAGTTTAGTATCCTTTACAGGACTTTGCAGAACCAACCCCAGCCTTTTTTACGGCTCTTGTGGTTTTACTTAGCAAATTTTATGTTCAGTAGTTTGCCACTGCTTACTGAACGGTCAGCTCTCGTTACCATTGTCAAAGTCAATGCAAGACAGATCGTCCGCAGATGGGATCAAACCCAGCACCCCGGCATTATGAAGCGCATTTAAAATGCCAAGCCACAGAAATCGGTCTCATGCAACACATAATATGTATATCAGGACATAAGGCATGCCAATGTGTACTCCTTTTCCCTCAAAACATGTCAAAAATTATGGATCTGCTAAATTTCATGCATTCTGTGTTTAACGCAACTACCCCATTCTCTACAACACTCAATCATGCTAGTGGCTTTTCAGATCCCTAAATCAAATACTGAATTGTCCATAAGGTCAATGAACTGTGCTTATAACTTCGTGCAATGTCATATGTCACATATCATATGTGTATTAGAAGGAAACAGTCAACAATTGTTTGACTAAATCAACAACTGGAACACATGGTAAAAGTTTGTAAGATTAAAGGGGGAAAATAAACACAGAAATAGACATTATCATCATCAAGAATTTCAGCATTTGGCTGAGCTGCAAAGCTTCTGAGTATTCCATAAGTGTCTGTCTTGTGCAACTGTCTCCATTACTATACGTCTTTATTGTCAGATCTGTGCATCTCTGTACTACAACAGTAGTTAATGGCCTACCCCTTCTTCCTCTCCCTGTTTTTTTTTTTTCTCTTGAAGTGTGTTTTTCTTCATGCAGTCACTAACCCATGAAAGTATTTTTATTTTTTTACTGATCTATGTAAGTAGCCTCTTTGTTCTCTTTGTTAATTTATCACATTTGTTCATTGATCACATTTGTTAATTTATCACATCTGTTAATTCATCATATTTGTTCATTTATCACATCTGTTAATTCATCACATTTGTTTATTCATCACATTTGTTCATTTATCAGTCATTCAACCCACTTAGTAACAACAAAAAAACTGTTAACAGATGTTGTAATGGCTAGGACAGATTCCAACACATATACTGATCTATATATTTATATATACTGCTAGAGGACAAGCGTTATGCAGAAGCATCATCACTTACACCAGTTGGCAACTCAACTGTGACAAGACATTGCTTGCTACATATTCTTGTATTAAACAGTGACACCACCAGTTTTATGTGGTAGGACAGCTGAGAATGAAAAGCGAGTTGTTAAAAGAAATAATAAAGAGACAAGTAAAATATTTTGGCCATATTAAGAGACTAAATAATCATTAAAAAAACTTTCTTAGGAAATGTTCAAGACAAGTGAGCAGGAGGCAGTCAGTGATATAGATTGGAAAATGCCATCAAGAGATGCTGAACAGCAGCCTAAGAGAGTCTACATCCAAGGCAAAAGTCAAAGTGTGTTGGAGATCCACTGCAGTCAAACTTCACTGTGGAGAAAGCCTCAGCTTGATTGATATAGTAGGGCTACAGCAAATTTACAATCTGCTCAAATCAAAGTGTACAAAAGTAACACACCAGATGCTCACAAAGTCTTGTTAACCAACATAGGACTGGCGCTATTAACCGTGTGACCCTGATAAATATGTTGAGAGGGGAACCTGAGCGCTTATGGATGTGTCCGGAGTGCTGTGAAGATAATCTAACTCATAACTCAGTCTTGATCTTTTTTTTAAATTATAAACATGCATTATTGATAACAGGCATTGTTACTCTGAAAGATGAGTGCTCAGAAGGGCCGAATGTCAGACGGGCTTGCGTGCCCAATTTGTAACTCTTTGAAAATAAAGTTTGTTCATTCGTTCGTTCTCTGCCTGTTCAGTTCTTTGACCATACTTTTTATATAGTACTATACAATTTTTTATCAGAAGAAGCTCTGAATGTCTCAGGCTTCCAAACGTACTACAACAGCAAACACCTAGGCCAAACGATCCTGGTCAGGCGCAGAATAACATCCTCAGTTGTAGACACAAGTGCATGGAACAACAGCGACATTCAGGTCCAGGCCGTAAAGGTAGACGGGAGTAAACCTTTCACTCTAATCAACATTTATGCCTGTAATGATAAAGTTGACAAAGAAAAGTGGACAATATTAAGTGACATGTGCGAGCAGATAACCACCGACATCATTATGTGTGGGGGACTTCAACGCCAAAGGTCGTCTATGGGGCAATCCGACGGTCAATAAACAGGGCGAGGCACTGGAGGAAGCACTAACAGACATGGATTTAATCTGCTTGAATGATGGCAGACCCACCAGAATCCCCGACAGAGAAGGTGATACTGACAGTGCCCTTGATCTCACGCTGTATGAGTGTACTCTGCCAGTGGGGCGTACTGGGACATCATGGAAGCGACCACCTTTCATTTTGGATTCTGGTCAAACAAACAATCTGCACAAGGTATCAGAGACCAGCCATTACTTTCCAGTACGCTGCACATCAGCCTAATGTAATTGGGCGTCTGCGAGACAGGTCACGCAGAACACCGGGAAAGAAGAAAGCTATCTTTCAACAGCCCCCGTGGTGGACACCTGAAGTCACAGAAACCTGGACAGAGAAACGAGGTGCCACCAAAGACTGGGAGAAATGCAGAAAGTCTTCGAATTTTACTGAGGCGCTGAAACAAGACATTAAACACAAAAGAGACAGACTCACTGAACATTTTAAACAACTCGCAAAGGAGTCTAAGCACACAATGTGGGAACATTTTTGCGAAGAAATAGGTTATGAAAAATCACTCAAAAAATTCTGGAGGCTTCACCAAAAGATGAAAGGAGGCAAACAAACCTCTGTTATGCCCGAGCTAAAGATGGACAACGGAGTAGTGTTACAATCGGATAAAGACAAGGGCGAGGCTATCCTGCACAGATTTCTTCTGCAGATGGAAAAGAAAGATAGGGAAGAGAGGGAACAGATGAGACAGAGTTTATATTATATATAAAATGGCTGAAATGGAGGAAGTCGATGATACAGTATACATCTCAACCGACTGCATCAGAGCAACACTGAAGACCTGTCCAGACACAGCTCCAGGGCCTGATGGCATTAGATACAGCCACTTCAAAAGCCTCGAGGCGACAGATATTGATGAACTATCCACGATTTTTAACAACACCATGAAAACTGGCATTATTCCTGATGACTGGCTCCACAGCTACCTCAGACCGGTTCCTAAGCCAGGAAAAGACCACACGAGAATAAATGGCTACAGAATCATCACACTCCAGAACACTGTAGGAAAACTCATGGAAAAAATCGTTGCCAGAACGTTAACCCAAATATTGGAGTCGGGTGGCCTATTCCCCGCTACACTAGGTGGGTACCGACCAGGAAGAGATACATGGTGCAATGCTGCAGTATTTGCCTACGACACATATGAGGGTTTCCAGGAGGGAATAGAAACGGCTGCAGCCGCTATTGACTTAGAAGATGCGTACAACAGCGTCCCATACAACATGCTCATCAGACTGCTGTTGGATATGCAGATAGAAACAAATTTGGTCAACTGGATCGCAGCAGCGCTATTTGAAAGAATAGTGTCGCTTCGATGTGGTGAATGGGCATCCGAACCTCAATGCGTCCTAATGGGTCTGCCCCAGGGATCACCATTGTCGCCTGTGCTCTTCAATGTGTACACAGCAGGAGTCACTAGTGCACAACGCGTAGGCCTAGGCAGAACAATGTTGTATGCAGATGATATCCTTGTTTACCGTCGAGGTAAAAACAGGCAGGAAATTACAACCACACTACAACACAAACTAGACAGACTTAGTGAGTGGTGCCAGGAATCAAGAGCTCATGTGAACACGTCTAAAGCCTCCTTAACATGGTTCTCTCTGAATACCCACATCGTGAGTACACCAACGCCAGTCGTAAGCATCTGTTGTGTGGACATGGAGAGAACAGACACCATGAAATACCTGGGCATGACATTTGACAGATGCTTGTCATACAAATGCCACGTAGACAACATCATACTTAGAGCCAGGAAAGGTTTGACAGCACTCAAGGTGCTAGCAGCAGCTGATATTGAACAACGCCTACTTTTCCTTCTTTATTAAGGGCTTGTGCTTAGCGTCATTGACTATGGTCTTGGCCTCCTCACTGTCAGCAAAACCCAGCTAGAAAGACTGGACCGAGTACAGAATGAGGCCATGAGACTCATACTCGGCTGCACAAAAGACACCTCCTGCAGCGCCATGCGTTATGTCCTGGGTCTGCCGAATATGACAAGCAGATACAAAGTGGCACAGGTCAAGGCTTACATGAGGGTATCGGCAGACGTTAACCACCCATTACACAAAGCTATTCATGAGACAAAAGGAATGCGTCTCAAAAGAGGCCGCTCTTGGATGGCAAAGGCTGAGGACTTAATCCAGCAGGTATGTGACCTAGACGTGATCAGCCACGGAAAAGAATGGACGAATACACCAGTAGACATGCATGGCATCTCTAAGGTTGTCATCACACTCGGAAGGTACTGCAGGGATCAAATTCCTGCGGCCGTAGACACAGAAGTAAGGGAACTGATAGATCAGCATTCAGACCCAGAAGATACCATCATCTACACAGATGGATCCGTGAAGCGCGGATCAAGGTCAGCATGGGCATACACAGCACAAAAAAGGGGGAAAACAATACATGAGGACAGTGGCGCTTACCAGACAACCACGTCAAGCATGACAATGGAAATAGCCGCTGCTTCTAGAGCTTTAGCATGGGTATCCGAGCAAACCTCCACACAGGCAGTAATGGTCTCAGACTCAATGAATATGCTTCAGAATATAGCAACAGGCAGTATGCGCTCTGAATGGATAGAAAGCATTTGGAAATCGCACTTAACCTCCGTAACCTGGATCTACACACCGGGTCATGCAGGCGTGAAGGGAAATAAGCGAGCAGACCAAGTGGCAAGCACTGCACTAATGATTGCGGGAAAAAGTATGGACAGAGCAGATTTAGTCAACGCTGTACGAACTGGGCTAGTGGAGAATGAAGAATCCCTGACACTAACATGATTGCATGACATGGGAGTTAAGCATGGTGATGCACGTCTTTGCCGTCTTCGAGGCCGAGAAAGGAGACAATATAACCAGCTTCTCATGGGGACAATTAGTAGAAGTACTTTGGAGTGGCTGCTGCTTCGGAGAACTGAGCACGCATGGGTATGCCCAATGTGCAGTGACATTAATTGTGATAACAAAACATAAAATAACATCTTCGTAGGGAGTCGGCAGTACGAAACCCAAGTTCAAGGTGTCTCCTTCGTGCCAAATAACTGCATGGCTGTTGGGTGAACAGTCGTTAACGATGGCAGGCAGGTCGTTGTAGGGGCGACGCCTGCTGGTGGATGTAATGTCCTAAGCCCCTTCCCCAGCTAATAATGAGGGTACTGCTGGGGTGACCGTTAATTAACCCTCATATAATTCTTCCGGTCAAAATTGACGCTAGGCACGGCCACCTTTTTTTTTAAATTTTTTTTTTAAAGCCGTGGCAAATGTTTTTTTTTTTTTTTGGCCAGACGGTGGCCGTTGCATTTTTGCTCCATTTGTAGACTGGAAGGATGTAGTTTCGTCGCCCAGCTTCTGAGTTGAGTGCATGGTGTGACACTGTGAGCTGCGTTTGTTTTTCGTTGGCACAGGAGCAGAGCATCTGTGGGGTGACCCGTTTGCTATGACTGTAACTAGGATTACCAGATTACCAGACAATTTGTTATATAGTACTGTGTGAATTATGAATAAGAACTCAGAACAGTTAGGCCCATTATTTAAAAAGGTCCTTCTTCAGCAACAAACCTCTCATTCATCACTTCTATGTCTGGTCAAGGCCCTTTGGAACTGAATAATCAATGCGGAAGCTCAGATCATCACTGTCTGGAGATACTGGTGAAGCTGGGGGTGACTGGGGGATCTGGCTGATGTTCAGTATTCCAAGGAAAGGCAGGATGGATATACTATCAGACTGCTAATGCTACTGCTACCAATGGAAATGAAACTAGGTTAGGTAGGTGCTTTGCTGAAAAAAGAACTGTCATGTTCAACTAGCATCCCCATAGGGGGGAGCTTTAGCGTACATTGTGACTAGGTTATGTGCACCACCATTTAAAATGGCTCAGCACTGCACCAAGAGCCAAGAGCCTTGAAAAAGACTCCTGCAGTACTGATGCAATGAAAGAGAAAGACCCATATAATGTCCAGACTGGCGTCTACCAGCAAGCCAATGGGCGACACAGTTGCGCAGATGTGTGGAATTATAGGAATGTCGAGAGTGCTGTGATGTCAGTGTTTAACTCAACTCCACCCAACACTTTTAATAATTGCACTGTCGTACCAGTACCAACCACTAGCTCTAGGGGGTCCCTGAAACTGCTGCAGAGCACCTACATCTTCATGAGAACTGCAATGCAGTAACAAAAATAGACAACTTATCCTTACTGCCTGCATTCACCATTTTTACAGCAGAACAGAACAGGGGAAGGGGGTGGGGGGGGGGGGGTGAGTTGTCTTGAACCTGATGATGTGAAGCTGCATGGCCAGTGCAGTCACAACTATACTGATTAGAATTTGTTTGATAGTTAGTTGGGATATCAGCATTGCACTTCGGACATGTCCGTAGGTGCTCAGATCCTAACCTAGTATGATCTCCAGCGTCCAGTGGCTAATAGTACCAGTTTTATATTGATTAACAAGACCTCTGATGTGCCTGGTGTGCGTCTCCTTTTCTGCTATGCTGATCTTAACTCCCACGTCTATCATTCTGACGAGTGATGTGGATTCACTGCCCTCAAAGTGCTTTAACCCTTCCTACTTCTCACAGGGGGCTGGTTAGAATTTTTAGTTTTGCTGCTGGAAAAAAAATTCATCTCTTACTGAGGATCCAGGAACAGGTTAACTCTTTCAGTCCCAGGGGGTTAAACATCAATGGTCCAAGGGGTGGGAAAGAGAACTGTATAACTGGCACATCCTGCTTTCACTGGACTTCTAGGTAGGAATCTATGAATGTATGGTGCATTCCTTAAGACTGAAAATGTTAAGAGCAGACAAATAACTTACCTATTGTTGGAATAGTTGTCACAATCTCCCCTAGTTTTAATTTGTATAGTATAGTTGTCTTTCCAGCAGCATCCAGACCAACTGAAATAATAGAAAAGAAAGCAAACATATACATGGACTGGATAATCTTTGTACAGTACAGTAGTTTTCCAGCAACACTGACTGCAAATGAAGTAACACAAAGGTAAGAAAACATATACATGAACTGCATATAATTTTTATCTGTACGGTAGTCTTTCTAGTAGCATCCAAATTAAATAAAATAAAAGAAAAAAAAATTAAACATGTACACGAATTGGATATCTATTTAATAAGAACCAAAAACAACATGATACTGTATCTGGTAAGTCAGGCTCTAAACCAAATTCTAAAATGGAAATTAACATGAAATCTTACAATTAATCAGTTTTCCATTTTGGAGACTTTACAAAACTCAGACAGAACTGGCTACCTCCATCAAAAGTTGAGAATCCTCATTCAATGGTCATGTCACAAAAATATTTGAAGTATGTTGTTATTATTATAACAGGAACATTCTAGGGAAGGAGAGGCAGGAAGAGACCAGGAAAGTTACAGAATGTTAAACAGCTCAGCTTCTTACTATGGGCAAAGATCTGTATCAAAAATGATTTTCAGCACATATGAGAGAAGGTGGTTTTCCTTTAAACTACAGCCACTTATTATGGAGTACGCCGGAGTTCAGTCCCCTGGCCACAGTGCAATTATGGAGTGGACAAGAGGGAACGACACAAATGACGTACTTACTGTGTGTTGGCGATAGACAGCGTGAACCGATGAGGTAATTACTGTGTGTTGGCGATAGATGCACTGCTGTCATAATAGGGTTAGGGTTTGGGTTAAGGTTAGGGTTAGGGTATTGGTACTCCTTAAAACTACAGCCACTCCTAACCCTACCCCTAACCCAAACCCTAACCCTATTATGACAGCAGTGCATCTATCGCAAACACACAGTAATTATGTCAATTGTGTCATACCCTCTTGTCCACTCCGTAACTGCAATGCGGCCAGGGGACTTAACTCTGGCATACTCCATAATAAGTGGCCGTAGTTTTAAGGAGAACCGAGAAGGCTGACACACCATACAGTTTAACATTTGAACAAAAGAAGAGTTGATGATTTCAGTGAACTTTGATATTGGTCGGCTGGTTTATGTAAATGTGTATGCTACTGGTTTTGCCAAGATTGTGTATGTGTATTAAGTGCCCCCCACCCCCTTCCCAAAAGGACAGCAGTAAACGGGCACATAGCAATGAATGGGCATTTGTGTGTATTTTTTATTTTGTTGTTCTTGGCACAAGAAAGAACCGAGCAACTGTGGGGTGACCTGTCAGCTATGTGCTTTACCCTGATTTTTTAAATTGAGTTGTCTGTGTACTGCATGGCAGCCATCAGAAGTGTGAAAAGATTAAAAGAAATAGACCTGCACTAAAAGTACTAAAATTGCAGTTCGTTGTCTGTGTAAAAATAATTAACAATAAATTATTCATTAAATTTAAAACAGAATGTCAGTCAGTATGAATCCAACAAACCAAAGGCGAGTTGCAGTTTCTTGGTGAATTACTGAATTATTTTATTATTACTTGGTTGTAATAATAATAATAACAAATCCATAAATTTAAAGTTCAGTATTATGTATACACTGTATACCAATGCTATTGTCCCATGGTAAGGTAACAGTTAAACATAACAAACACATTTTTATTTTATTTCAATTCCATTCATTCTGCATTCTCAGGAATTCATGTGAATGAATAGTCGAGTCCATTACCCATCAATATCCTCATGCTCCTTTTCGTAAATAAACGATTAAATATAGATGAAATAGAAAGACCCATTATTTGCTGAAAGCCGCTATTTGACAGGCAGGTACAAATGAAACACTTCAATTATTGGAAAGCCGCTGCAATCACACCAATATCCAGTCTTCTTCAAGAAATGGCGTCACGGAAACTGTTCCTAGTTTTTAAATTTCCAATAATAAATATGAGAGCCGCAGTGACAGTGGTTAATGTAGTACGCTTGCCTGTCTAGAGCTAGACAGTGCTATGGGTTCGATCCCCGGGAGCGGCAGGTTTTTTTTTTTTAAACCAATAAGTACTGTTCTGGGGTTGACCCAACTTCGTATAAATTGGTACCAGGCGCATTTACTAAAACTGAATGGATGAATCAATATAGAAAGGACATCATTGCTCTCTGGACATCTCTATACTTGCCCCGTGTCCTTCCTCGGGCACACATGGTGCGTTACTGGGCTTTTAAGTGTGTTACTATGTTTCTGCATATCCATGGTATGCAGTCTGATCTGAGTCTTATCAGGCAATGTAAGCCCCACTACGCTTTCACCTTCCTCTATAGCCAACGAAGACTTCCCATGCCCCAATTGCAGCCTGATTAAAATTCCGCCTTTGTTTTTCCCCCTAGAGTTTAATATCGCACAGAACCTCCTACTCACCCCTGCTGAATCAGTCCCTCGAGGCACGGATGCTTTCTATATTCTGTTGCACAGTTCACTTTACACAACAGAGCTTTCACCATTAAGAAACTCACCACCGAGAGTAACGGCAGCAGCCATTCGATCGGCCTTTTTACCTCGCAGACTAAAGTTTACTGGCCTGCGACCCGACATAGTTCTCCACTCTGTGGAGAAACGTTAGCTCATCTTGATTGAGCTGACCATGCTGTATGAGTCGCGAATGGACGAAAGCCATATGTATAAGCTCGAAAAATACAGTGACTAAGGGATGCCCCGTGGCCAATATACGCTCAACTTATTTCAGGAGTAGGGCAACTCAAGTTTTGGAGTTTTGGCACTACAAAATATATAATATTCATAGGCACACTTGGCTGGAGATGGAGGGAATACTTCAATGAGCTCTTTAATCCTCTAGGAGATCATCAGGAAAGAACAACTGAAGACCACAGAGCAACAGTGTTAGAACCACACATACTAATGGATGAAATAGAAAAAGTCATTAAACAGTCTCCCAAATATAAAGCACCAGGAGCTAATAGATTACCAACAGAAATAATTCAAGCAGCAGGTGAAAGCAGCATCAGATGGCTTCACAGAATATTCAATGCAGCATGGGTACAACAAACGGCCCTATTGATTGGCAACATGCAATAGTTATACCATTGTGGAAGAACAAAGGAAGCAAACGAGAATGCGGTCAATATAGAGGCATCTCTCTTTTAAGCCATGCTGGCAAAATGTATGTAAGATAATAGAAACAAGACTGAGACCAGTGATAGAACCACAGCTGGCAGAAGAACAGATGGGATTTAGGAGAAATAGAAGCTGCACAGATGCAATCTTCACACTTAAACAGTTAATAGAAAAGAACATTGAATACAATAAGAACTTATTTGTGGCATTCGTAGACCAGGAGAAGGCATTTGACAGAGTCGACAGACTATTACTATGGAAAATTATGGCATGATATGGAGTGTGACGTGACGCGGTGGATTATATGTTTTATACGTTGAGTAAGGATTTTCCTCTCAACACATTCCCTCCACCAGATTAACCGAACTAAAATCTGAGCTATGTTGCTCTCAGACAAAGTCCTGGATACCCAAGAAAACAGCCATATTGGCTCGTTAAGTACATTAACATTAGCTGCACTTGGTACCCACAAGAGAAGGAAAGGAATTTTAGATGTCTATAGCATTATACTGAATGAATTATTAGACAGGGCAAATGATTCCTCCGTCTTACCTTCTCCCGGTATTATTATTAATAATTAAGGAATTATTATCATTATTATTTGAGCCCCCACCAAATGGTATTCTATCTTAACAGTTTAGTTAAACGGGTAAAAACAGACACATTTGGAATTACAAAAACATGCAGAATAAGACCATACATTTGATTTATTAACCTAGCAATCAGAGTATGACATTAGTCATCATTATTGTTATAATAGATAGTGATGGTATGGTGATACTGAGAGGCTTCAGCTTGATAACTGAGCACCTAAGATTAGAGTGAATGGATAATGGTGGTGATAAGTTTACATCCATAAAACATGGTGAGACGTAACTTTATTATCATAGAACCTCTGACAGCCGTGGGTACTGTCAAGTTCTTCCACCTTTTCCCCCAGTTCTCCTGGTCCTCCACCTCGGTCCCTGCTCGTCCCCACCTCGTTCTCCACCTCGTTCCCAGCTGGCCGAGTCTAACACAATGTAGTCTCCTTCATGGACTGATCGTCACATGGGCGCTGTAATCATGGAAACAAACACATACGTGTAGTATCTTGACTTACACTAAGAATACATGTATCAATTAATATAACACATAATAACAAAATATATCCCATCACTCCTCCTCATATTCCACATTCTCTCCAGTCTAGTCTGAAGCTCTTTTGTCTTACATGGACGTCACATATCCTGCCTTCCCTCTCATGCTATGTCATGATAGTTGACTTTCTAAGTCTGTTGTCCGTCTTCACTCAGACTTCCAACTGGCTGACATTGATATTACATGACCACGTGGAGCAGGTTATGTGCTGAAAACTCCAACCCTGTTATATGTGCATGGTGTCTGGAATATTGTCTTTCCAGTGAGCACATGTTGAGCTATTAAAACTCTGCGCATATGGGCATGATTTCCCACAGTCCCAGCACTGTTTTGGGTTGATCATGGAAACAATATAATTACATTTCATTATAGCAAAAGTCATTGTTCACATCTTATTTTATACACATGAAAACATACACTGAAAAACATGTGACACAAACATACAAGAAATAGGAATAGTTTAGCAGTTCCCTAACTTGAGATACTGAATTCTCACAAAGAACTATTTCAAGCAGAATGTGTAGACAAATTAGGAAAGGTAGTATAGACTACGCTTAACTTCCTAACCTATGTATACAAGATTATAATTAATATTTACTCATACCTGGGAACTTTCCATCAATCGCCAAACCAGAATCAGACCGTAAAATTACCTTTAGGTCGACCTGTGTTTGTTTGCCGGCGGGCTGCGATTAATGACGGGAATTCCAAAGGCTCGAAGTATACTATCTATCTGTCTCAAAGGTTAAACTCCTCCCTTTACTCGGTTCTATCCAACCCTCAAGGAGATGACTTAAGCCACGCCTCTGAGGTACCTATAAGATCAAATTAGCTAACAAGTGGCCTGTCACTCAAGGTGAACGGCCTTGACCAAGGGTTGGACATACTTAATTGGCAAACACCTGTTCTCCTGAGAATTTCACTAACACGTGTGAATCTCAAGAGCCTGGTCGCCACAATGTCTACCAGTCCACTTAATTTCCCTGATCTAGTCGTTCAAAGGAGCCCCACTCAGTCTGTGTTAGGTAACTTTTATGACACTACGATCGGGTTCAGGGGAGCTAATCTCATGTGTGTTACTACGTTATCTCCCCCTTTACTTGCCTCTACAGACTGGTCAGGAGATAACATTTATAACATTCATACGAGAAAGGAATTCCTAGCCAAGGTAATATTACATAAAGCAAGGTTGCTTTGTCTGACTAGAGATTGGAAACGCAGTTTAAACAATTTTTAAATCCCTTGTGGTGGATTTAGAAATATTTTGGGCTTAGTGTCTATTGCTTATAATTCTTTGTCCTTCTCTGAACATAAGAAATTATTAAACACAATATAACTTCTGAGACCACTGAGGTCATTTCGTCACATGGAGTAAGCGAACACCTCATCGAAGTGTGCAAAAGTTTATACAGGGATTGTAGAAGTGTAGTTAGAATAAATCAGGGAACATCTCATCCTTTCACAGTGACATCTGGAGTAAGACAGGGTTGTGTCTTATCACCACTGCTGTTTATCACCTACATAGACAGTATATGCAAGAATGCCAAGCCCATGAATGAAGATCTTAGTAAGATCAGCGAATTACTCTTTGCAGATGACCAGGCCTTGATAGCAGATACAGCCATGAAATTGCAACAACATCTAACATCCATGAATGAAGAATTTAAAACAAATAATATGAGAATCAACACTGAAAAGACAGAAGTAATGTCAATAGGAAAAAAGAAGACAGATCTAAACATAGCAATAGAATACAAAGGCATTAAACGGGTATCTGAGTTTAAATATCTGGGAACTACATTTACCGAAGATGGGAAATTGGATAAAGAAATTGACATTAGATGCAGTAAAGCAAACCAAGTATTGGGACAGATAGCCCCCCTCTTACAGCATAAGACAATCCCAATCAGCACAAAGCGACATCTTATTCAAAGCATATTTATTCCAACTCTGTGCTACCAGTGCCAGACATGGTCACTTACAACAAACCATAAAAGAAAATTAGTAACCACGGAAATGAGATGTCTGAGAAGGGCTGTAGGAGTGACCATAAGAGATAAGATCAGGAATGAGATCATAAGAGAACAAGTCGGCACAGAACCAATTCTGGATTACATACAAAGACAGCAAGTGAAATGGTTTGCCCACTTAGAGAGAATGCCTTGTGACACCATACCATACAAAGCATACATGGAAAGAGAAGAAGGACGTAGAGCACGGGGTAGACCAAGAACAATATGGAAGGATAACATCAGAGAAACTCTACAACAGCACGATGTGCCTATGGTCGAGGCAGCCAGAAGAGCTAGAAACAAAACCTTATATCTCCCTCGACACCCACAGCGGTAAAAGAGGAAGTGAAGAAGAAGAAGACACTTGGGTGGACACCCCCACTACTATAAAATATAGCGCCCAGGTTATGATAGTCTTCTATCATAACCATGTTAACACAGATAACACTTAGTACTCACACAACATCAAAGCTAGACAGTTAGAATGGTCAAATAGGGACACCCAAGTCAGCCATGAAAATGTGTGCATGTAATCAGTACAATATATACATATAATAATGAATCGATAAACAAGAGTTCAGTGAATGGAGCTCAGGAAGCAATGACACAACCCAGACATTGAAGCAGCCAGATACAGTTCGTTGAGGGTACACGAGTTCATCATCGGACTTATAATGTGCTGTGGGAAGAGAGCATGTAATGTGAATAATAGATCACTTAGCTCAGTTCGTAGGTCAATGCTCCCCTCAGTCCATGGTGATTCGACTGTAGTTGACTCAATCAGTAGTTGGGCCTTGATTTGATCTCTTACAAGCTGACTGTCACGAGCGAGGACACAGGAACTGCACAGGAGCCCACCAAGGCTCTTGGAGACTGTGGTGCCCGCGGCCGGACTCACAGGTGATGACACAATAAATGCATAAGAGCCTAACACAGCTCTTGAAGACTGGTTCTCTGGATTGATGACATAGGTGTCTGCAATGGTTCACTGGTGCTGGAACTCACAAACAAGCTCTTGCCATGTTGAGGTAGTGGCACAGTATACAGGACTTTTGGATACACTTGGTGCACAGAATGGTATGGGTTGGTGGTTGTTGGCTTGACCGTGATTAGTCTGCCTGATCTCTAAGGAGGTATCATCCTGTCAGGAAAGAACTCAGAATTAGTAATCAGCCTTATTCACACACCAGCTCATCTCACCTCTGCCACCTTTCTCCATTCCTTAGAGTGTAACTCTCAAGAACAGGAGACAATGTCTCCTTTCATTTATCTGACTGTAAAATAGTGCAACAGATAGAATACAAGGTATATAGTGGAGATAGATAGACACTACCAGACATAGATCATCCTCTCTCCACCCTCACATCTGCACTCGCAGACATGCAATGTTTACAGTTAGTACCTATATATATAATTATATATATATATATATATATATATATATATATATATATATATATATATATATATATATATATATATATATATATCCGTCTCCACAGGCCGTTCATTACACACCCACTGAATCTGTGTCAAACACACCTTTGACTCAGAGCGCCTAGCCCTGACGGCACAGTATTTCACCGGTTAAAGATTACCTAGATTCCTAATTTCTGTTATGCGGCACAAAGCTTCGTTTGACTGGTCATAGAATAATTACTTGTAGGGTTTAATTTCTTTACAAATGGTGTGGATTATGTAGAGCACCAACTAATTAGTCTGTACAGGGGAAGGTCTAATGTTCGGAGCCTGATCTCTGGACATCAAGAACGGTCGAACTCTGTGCGATCACACAGCTGACTCTGCCCTCTCTGCAGCAGTGGCCAACTTTAAAAAGACATCAATTATGGTACTCGTAAACTATAATCAACTTACCCAAGCTTAGAAATTCTTCCAAGATAGAAATGGAACTTTGAATGCGCCAATTTCTACAAAGACTGTATACAGTCTTGCCACTTTGGGATCAGGCGAAAGAATGTTTTTTTTTTCTCAAAATCAAACTTAGCGTCTCCAGGAAAGAAGTCCTCTGTATTCCTGCCCAAGGAGTAAACCGGTTTACATAAATTTCTAAATAAATTACCAGAAATCGTCAACCTACAGTTGCAAGTTTGAAAATGAAGATTTATCAAAGCAACTAGAGGGTCTAGAAATGAGTATATCACCAGATAAAGGTATATATCAATATAAGAGACTATATACCCCTCCGGACGGGTTTAAGTTTGAAATTTGACTGAGCGCGAGGGAAGTCAAAGTCTCGACTCGTCCATTGTGTAGGGTTGGCTGCTCAACTCACGACATCCACTTCACTTTACAATGTGATTAAACAACTAGGCTTACGAGGTAATAAACGCAAACGAACACTTAAACAACTGGGCAAGGTTTCTGAGAGGGCTTCGACCTGGCTCTGGACACAACGGAACGTCATGGGGGACGGGCCTCGGAGAGCTGGTGCGGGTGTCTAGTGGAAAAGAATGTCTTATCCCTTAAAGTCCATCGTGTCCGAATTGTCTGCCAGTGTCCCTCTGCCCCCTGCCAACAAAGTCCAACATGTGTCCGGTAAACCAAATTAAGCTTGCCACTTGGTCGTCCAGGTAAGCAGACTGCTTTAATTATGCTACCCCAACGACTTCTTATCTCACAGTACCTTTTGCAAAGTCACCAATTCGTCTTGTCCCTGTTCGATAACATCCGGTAATACGTGCAGCAGGAGAAACCAACCCTGAGCCTCATGAACTCAGGTGGGCCCACTCTCTGAAAATGTCTAGGAGCTCGTGGGCCGAAACATTTGTCAACGAGAGATTACTTCTACTGATGATTGGTAGACTCCTGCTGTACATGCTCCCCTGTGGAGTTTCTTCTTACTGATCTTTCGGGCGTGAATTTTCATTTATCAGTCGTTGCATCGATGAGTCTTTTCACCAGCCCTCCATTCCCGACACCCTCTCTTTAAGGAAACTATCATTGCATGCAAAGCTGTTTTTCCTCGGCGGCACTACGATCCATTCATCACTGTGTGCTGTCTTGCTAGTTTCACAAACACTTCTGACCATGTACCATCCAAGAGCTGCCATTTTTCAGGTCTGTCTTTCAAAGTCTCATGTAGATGTTATATGTCCATTGTGAATTTCAGGTACATTTTCGCCTGCAACACGTTTCATTTACGGACAGCTAGCAATGCAAGCATGTGTTGCGTGCACACGATTCACATGTCCCGTGTGCATCCCAGGATGCCTCACATGGCTTTGTTTTGCATACCTTCCAGATTTTCGCTTGGCTGTGAGATGATTGAGCAGACCCAAACACATTCCATTGCCCAAATAATAAGCTGCTGGTTGTTTACGGCATCCTCTCGCTAATACAATCATTTTCAACGCATTAAGGCCTTTTCTGATCCATAATTTCCCATATGGTACTTGTAAAATAGGATTCTGTCAAAAGTCATTCTGAGATATTTTAGTAAATCCTCTCTCTCTCTCTCTCGATGTTATTACATTTTATTATGATGTTCAAAACCTCGCCACTTTTACAATGATCTGTCTCAATATAGGACTCACATTTTTTTTTTTGGGGGGGGGGGGGGAAGGTATTAATTTAATACCTCACCCTGGCTGTTTGTCAGTGGCCCTAATATAACCTAACGGGGTTTCTGGGACTTGTACCTGGAAGATTTTCATCGAACTGGTGACACTTTGTGTCACCGGTTGTTTGATCGCTCTTTGTGCGGTTCTTGTTAGGTGGAACGTCACTCATTGACCTCGTCCGTAACAATTCCATTATGTAATGAAAACCACAAAATTGCTGGCTTTTCTGATTTGATACTATGTAATGCAAATTTATGGGAAAGAAAAGAGAGGATAAAGGGAGCTCATTACTTCTACCTCATATGCTGTGACCTTATTTTTAAACATTGTTGTACCCTCCAGCATATTACAATTAAGACAGTGCATTATTATTTTTATTATTATTATTATTATTATTATTATTATTATTATTATATCACGAGCTCCTGGTTTTAATTTTTCTGAGGGTATCACCCGCCTCAGTTAAATTCATCTCTGTGATAGGTATTGTCTTTCCAGTTGGTGACTCAGGTGTTTGCAGGTCTGCCTGTGTATTTAGTTTTATATGAAGAATTCCTAGAAGACTGAATTTAAACACTTGAACTACATTTCAAGCCAAAATACAGAAAACTATAATACTAGGGCGATTGGTGAGTTAGTCAATGAAAGGTACTCACCAACACTAAAGATTAAATGGACAGATGGACTAAATATTTTGAAATACTTCTAAATAGACCAGTTCCAGAAGCTGCTCCAGATATCCAGCCTTAAGAAATGGAACTGTATATCAACTCTGAGATATCATCTAAAGAGGAAATTAGAAAAGCTATCTATCTTCTGAAGTGAGGATAGGCGGCAGGTCCAGATGGTATCCCAGCAGAAGTTATTAAGGCCAATACAAACACATCTACGAAATTGCTACATGGATTATATTCTACATATATAAGTTTTATCCCCCCCCCCCCCCCCCGACAGTTCGCTGAGGCACAAGGTGAAAGAGAAGAAGAAGAAGAAGATATAATTTTTATATTATAATTGTAATTGTAATTATATAATAATTATACTACAATTATAACTATAATATAATTATTTAGTAAAGTCTGGGAGACCGAAAAATACCAGCAGACTGAATGAAGGATATCTTGTGAAACTACCCAAAAATAGATGCTCTACAGGAGTGTGAAAAATATAGAGGAATTATGTTGAAAAGTAGGACCTAGAGATGCTATTGAAAAAAAGCTAAGAGATGAACAGGCAGGTTTTCGGCCAGACAGATCCTTTACTGACCAGATAGCCACATGACATTTAATAATAGATCAAAGTATTAAAATGAATACACTAAATTTCATTAGATTCATAGACTGTGAAAAAGCTTCTGAGAGCAATGATAGAAAATCTCTCTGGAAATTAATGGGGCACTATTGAATCCTACAGAAAATTATTAATAATTAACTTAGTAAAGGAAAAAATATAAAGATATTTTATATTTCAGATAAAGATATGACATTTCGAATTTTACACGAGGAAAAGCTAACAAATACATTTGAAATAAAAATGGGTGTGTGACAGAAATGTCTTTTGTCGTCTCTCCTATTTTTACTGTCATTAGACTGGACAGCAACTGCTAACATGAAGAATGCAACTCATAGAACCCCACCAAACAGCTTGACGATCTTGACTTTGCTGATGATATTTCTGTTCTGTCCCAGTCAAGAAATCAGATGCAAGATTTATTAATTATACTTGATGCGAGATCACAGCAGCTAGGTTTTAAAATCCAAAAGTGAAAGACAAAGATAATGAGAATAAATAAGGCAAACTGTAATGTGGTTTCTCTTAATGGTATTTGACTCCAAGAGTCACACACCTGTTTGGACTGTAATGTAGATAAAAATGGGGAAATTTATAAAGATATTAAAATACGAAGTCAAAAGATTAGAGGAGCTTTCATAGCACTAGGGAATTTTGTGGAGGTCAAAATAAATTATAATTAATAGTAAACTTACAATTGTTATTCAGATGTCAAATCAGTGCTGTTGAATAGAGCGGAAACAAGGGGAAAACTAAGGCAGTTACTAATAACTACAAACATTCATTAACTGGTGTCTGCGGAATAGAGGGAATTAAATGATAGAATCACTTATGTGAAGCTTTGGGAGAGAACTAAACAAGCTGCAGTGAACTAAGAAGTTAGGAAAAAACGCTGGCGTTGGATAAAACACAAGCCGAGAAAACATGAGAACACTAAAACACGAATGTCCTTACACTGAAACCCACAAGGGCATATAAATAAAGTAAGACTTAAAACATGGAGAGGGCCGCTAGAGAGTGAAGTTGAAAAGATGGGGAGGACATGGGGAGAGCTGCCTGCGATAGCGACGGATTGAACGGCTTGGTGTGAGTTTTTTGAGGGCCTATGCTCCATTGGGGGTTAGAAAGGCAAAAGGTTAATGTGTTCTCCATCCAGCCTGGCCGTCCCTGTGTAATATGTGAAATGCATATACCCATCTAGCATTCACAATATGAAGAAAAACAAAGGACAGATGGGTTTATATAGACGAATGGGAGTCAGAGTAAAATGAAAGCAATTTGAGAAAGAAATACATTTCAAAATGGCTGTTCCAAACCAATATAAAGACAAATGCATGCATTGTGATGCAAGAAACTCTAAACACGTGGGAAACTAGCATGTGCCTTTGAAATAGGAACATGAGGAGCTGGTGGATGGGAATGGCAAAGATTTGAAAACTAACAGACTTTATTTTTTTTTTTTTTAAATAAGACTATGAGAGTGGAAATGATGCATTTTGTCACCTTTTCAATTTTGATTAGTTGAATCATGAAAACATGGCTACCTCCAGAAATATAACTCAAATAATAAAAATGATTTAGTTGTAAATTCAGTTAACTCTTGACAAAATCACTAAAATTCATCAGTCACGTCACTAAAAAAAAAAAAAAAAACAACGTTGGGTATGGAGAGGGGAAGTTAAACCCTTCCTCCCCCTTCCTCCCCCTCCCTCTTCCCACCGCCTTACAAATGTAGGCACAACATATGTACTTCATGATGCATAATCCTAATTTAGGAGCACAGTAGTAAAAATGCGATGAACGGCACATACAGAGGGGATGGGATGTGTGTGTGTAAAATAAAAGGTGGGGGGGGGGGGGGGGGGGTTGGACGTCCAGGAGACCTGGTCATTGGCTTACAACATATGCTCTCTCTCTCTCTCTCTCTCTCTCTCTTTCTCTCTCTCTCTCTCTCTCTCTCTCGTTTTCTTTCTTTCTTATTTTTTAAATGCATTCAAATATGACTAACAGTGTTCACTATAGTTTTAGTTTCTCAGCCAGACAGCTCAGGCAGTCCACCAACAACCGCCTTTGGCGTGCTAGCATTGAAAAATACCCAGGTAAAAAGTTATTATGTTTTAATAATATCAAGCAGGCCGCCTTTAGTTGATTCTGGACTTTACATTGTATTGTTTCAGTTGGGTGTTTTACTTCTGGATTAATTATTTAGTTGCATGTTCAATTGTTGCTAGTAACTCGATCTTAACGCTTCAAGCTCCCGATCTTCGTTTAGCGCAACGGCCCTTGTCTCTTGGATTGCTTGACGTGTTTGAATTAATGTGCTATAAGTAAGGTTTTAATGGTTTATTTCGCGAGTATGTATTCTAATTATTTAATTACGTGCCTTAGTTCGCGTGTTTGCAATTTTTAGACTAATGCTATGATTTTTTGTAATTTGAATGATTGCTCCGGACTGGGTGTTCTGGGTAAATGAACTAAACATACGTTTTACAGTATTTGCTAAAGTACTAGAATTATGCGTGTTGTTCTTTCTTCTGGAATTATTTTGTTAGTTCCTGATCCGATTAATGCTTGGATTATATGCGCTAGATTTGATATTATATATGCCAATATTTAGTTTAAATGCACACGCAGTTGAAATATGTGTATTAGTTTGTGGTTTTCAGACGCTTTTTCTCGGATTATATGTACTAGATCTGGATTATAAGGCTTAAGTGCTAGGATTACAGGTGCTATTGTATGTATTATATTGACTAGTGTTATGATTACAAGTGCCAGTATGTGGATAATATATTCTGGTTTTTGGATTGTATGCACACATAACTGGACAATGTGCACTCATTCTGGGCAGTATATACTGATTCTCAAAGGATATCTCTTACGTTTTGACAAACAGTTTCAACCGTAACCTGTCCTGGGTTCCAGCTCTGGTAGAATCATCCTAGACCTTCAATGGGCACGCTGTTTTCTTTGAAAAGTAAGTTACCCCTTCATTTAACTGTTTGTAATATACAATCGATAAATACACCTCCCCCTCTCTTTCTCGCCCAACTCCCCCCCCCCCCCCGCACTCTGTGTTAAGTATAGGGTGTTTTATAGGTCTCCATTGTAATCGATTTTGTAGAGCTGACATAAACTATTTATTTCTTACCCCTTTTCTTCTCTTCCGTATAATTTCCTACCCTTTTGAAAACATGAATCTCTCAACAGCGGCTTTGCTTTACGTTGACGACATAACACACTATACACCTCCTATGACTCGGTACAGTGCCGTTTTAACGCACTGCCCGCTGGACACTTACCCGCTGGAGTCTTGCCCGGGGCCCCACGAGCATAGTGGCCCCAAGTTGATCTGTGTATTTCAAGTAACTTCCCCTACAAGAAGTTTACAGTAATGCTATACCGGGTCATGTTTATGTTTTAATACCAGTTTCGTGAAAGTGCCAATAAAATAAATATATGTTTTTATATTATCGACCACTTACATTTTATTTTTTAGTGTGGTTGTCGTAGGTGCCCCAGCACAATCGTTTTCCCAGGAACCCCAAATGCTGTTAAGATGGATCTGACTCGGTACGGAATTATTAAGAAACATTGATTGCGGAAGGACTTATGGTTCACCCCTGTAGTTACTTGTGCCAAAGAGAAAAGCGCACGATCTTATTTGCATTTGCTTTTATTTGCTGTATCTCTTTGTAAAATCATCATCATAATGTAGCAGGTCCTTTGCTGAACGTCGCTCTCACCACAGTCTGCCTGTAAGAAACTCGGTCTCTTGCCAGTTCCCCCGCCTCATGAACTTTCACACTCAAGGAGTCACTTATATCCTGTGCCCATCTCCGTGTCGGTCGGCGTCTGCCCCTCCTTCCTGGTACCATGCCTTATGCTATAATATTTTCCAATCCGTCGTGGCGCTTGATATGACCAAAATATTTCAGCTTTCGAGAAAGGATGCTGTTTATTAGCCAATCTTCCTTTATGTTAAGATCTTTTAAGATGTCAATATCTTTGTAAAATACATATCGAAATAAAAGGAGATGTGAATTTGGACATCTTCTTCATATAGTCCTGCCGTGCAGCGTTTGAATCCATATTATCCCCAGCCTTCATTCTCATGTACCTTCTGTGATTGATGCCACTGATGATATTTAATGCTATAATGGCAAACTATTCAGCATCTTCTAGAGAGAGAGAGAGAGAGAGAGAGAGAGAGAGAGAGAGTGAGAGAGAGACAGAGAGTGAGAGAGAGTGAGAGAGAGTGAGAGTGAAAGAGAGAGAGAGAGAGAGAGAGAGAGAGAAAGAGAGAGATAGAGTGAGAGAGAGAGAGAGAGAGAGAGAGAGAGAGAGTGAGAGAGAGAGTGAGAGAGAGAGAGTGAGAGAGAGAGAGAGAGAGAGAGAGAGAGAGAGATTACCTCCTCCTGATGAGGGTAATCTCCACTCTTAGTGAGTTAATTTCTTTCCAAACAGAACACAATGAAATTAGCCTGTAATATTTAAGGGAGCTGCCGTGATGTAGTAGCTAGACGCTCGCTTGTGGTTCTGAATCTCAAGGGTTCGGGTCCTGACAGAGCTGGACTTTTGACGGAAATGACGTTGACTGTCATCTCGACCCAGTCTTGAGTGGATGTATCAGCTCGACCCAGTCTTGAGTGGATGTATCAGCTCGACCCAGTCTTGAGTGGATGTATCAGGTCAACCCAGTCTTGAGTGGATGTATCAGGTCGACCCAGTCTTGAGTGGATGTATCAGCTCGACCCAGTCTTGAGTGGATGTATCAGGTCGACCCAGTCTTGAGTGGATGTATCAGGTCGACCCAGTCTCGAGTGGATGCTGACTACATCAAACACCACATGCCGATCGGTCACAAAATATACATCTAGATTTATATGCCCAATACGCCTGAAAGTGTTTTGTTTATTTATTTTTTTTTTTTTTTTTTATTTTTCAAGTATCCAGAAACCATGAGTTGTAAACCCTTTGGCTCGGTACTATGGATATTGGAACCCTTTCCGCCTTGAATCCATTTTGTGGGAGAAAATGTGGCTTTTCTGCCTACCCGCGGGAGTGAACCCGGACCACAAGGGGTTCGTCACCCGGCCGCAGCGAAAGTCAGGTTTAACCAATTACGCTAGAGAGCCGTCCATGAAAGTGTATAAGAGCGTTGCTTTACTGATATGAAAAGGCCCAATACTTCACACCAAAGGCCAGTGTCTGCTTTAGAACACCCTTTACGAACTGCTAAAGTAAAGGACCCCTTTCCACGCATTCAGGCGTTTTGGGCAAACAGGGCTAGACCTATATTTTATAGACCAATCGGCGCTGGATGGATGATGTGGTCTGCCTCACACCGGCTGCCTTTACTTCCTAGAACTGTACCTGGTACCCACTCTAAGGTTAGGTCGACCTGTGAGCCAAAGTCATTAAAAAAGTCATCTTCCACGACCTACCGATCAGAGGGCGAGGGTCTAGCCGCTAAGCCCCGGCGGCTCTCCCTAATGGTTACAAATTTGGTTTGAGGTTTGAACAGCGGATCAACATCATGGCACACGGGTAGTAACCCATAAGTGCTTAGTTTTTCTTCTAAACCAAGTCTGAGTCCGAAGAAGCTCAGCGCAGTGCACAGGCTCTGTAGCACCGACGAGGATCCTGAAAAACTTTCGGTAGATTATTAACTCCAAATTTTGCCCGGGCAGTGCTGTTAGGCTACTTTTTTTCGATTTCCCACCGCAAGGGATTTTTTACGTTCGCAACAACACACACGGACGTCCGGTCTTTTTCTATCCTCTTCTCTTTCTCTATTTTCATTCATCAGCATTCCATATCTCTACTTATTCATCCACCTTCCACCTATCTATCCACCATCCACCCATCCACGAGTTCACCCATCCATCCATGCGATCGTCCGCCCCCTCGTCTATTTATTCATACGAGCACCACTCCCTTAATTTATTTGAACATTTCTTTTTTTTTTCTTTTTCTCTTTCTCTCTCTCCGTTCCGCTCTTTTCTCCCCCTCTCTCTTTCTCCCTCTCTGTCTTTCTCCATCTCCTCCTCTCTCTCCACCTCTCTCTCCACTCTCTCTCTCTCTCTCTCTCTCTCTCTCTCTCTCTCTCTCTCTCTCTAGTGTGTGTGTGCAAGCGTGTGTTACGTTAGATAGACCAACTCCAGCTCAATAACTTCTCCCCCTTGAGAGTTCCATTTTGTATGTTTTCCTTTACGAGGTAACTTCCCTTACCCCTTTATAGATTTGTTATCAAAACTGGGTAATTTACATTTAAAAATTACTTTTTTTTTTCAGCAATGCTATTTAACACCTTTATATTGTGCTCTTCTAGAATTATTCACAACATATTTTTGGAATTCACTTTTCATTTATCTAACATTCAACAAGCAACAAACACCTGGTGACACAAAAGTCCACCATTCGAATGAGAATCGTTTGGAGACAAGTCCAAGAAACCCGGTTCAACCGCTATATCTATAATAGAGACTCAGAAAACAGCCAGGTTGGGACTTTCAAGTAACAAAAATTGCGTGCGTCCCACACTGGGAGAAATAGGCTCACCATGCTTATTTATTTAATTAATAATAATATAATAAAAACAACAACAAGTGCTTGCTTGGAAATATAAACGTGTTCAGTTAATTTAATAACGTTTTTAGCGGTACTCTGTGGCTAAGTGTTAAGCTGTTTGCTTCACACTCTAAATGTCAGGAGTTTGTTTCATGGACTGTAGGCACTAAGCTGTACTATAGACCTGGCCAATAAGACACCTTTTTTTTTTTGGGGGGGGGGGGGGGGGAGGGGTCGGAAGGGAGAGGGGGTTGTGTCTAGTTGACCATGTTCTCAGTGCACTTGTTTCCTATAGCGAGGCGCACACGCCGTCTCAAGGTGACAGGTTCGATTCCCCGGCACCGGTAACTATAGATTTTGATTTTTATGTTGTCCATTGTGTTCTTCTATCTTTCTACTTCTTTTTATGAGTGCCGATCAATAATTTTCTGTTACTATATTGACTGTAGCCTGCGGTTCACGCGAGTGATTTTCACTGAGATCTCTAGGGATCGTCAACGAATGAATGGAATTTGTGAGAGGGAGAGAGAGATGGAGAGGGAGGCAAGGAGAAGGGAGAGAGAGATGGAGAGGGAGGCAAGGAGAAGGGAGAGAGAGATGGAGAGGGAGGCAAGGAGAAGGGAGAGAGAGAAAGAGTGGGGCGGAAAGAGCGAGAGAGAGAGGAAGGGGGACGGCAAAAGAGAGAGAGAGAGAGATGGTGAGAGAGAGAGAGAGAGAGAGAGAGAGAGAGAGAGACGGATACTTGAAGCTGCTGTAGACCAGTGGTTCAACACTTGCCTGTAGACCTAAGAGTATTGGGTTCAGACCCGCATAGCTGCAAAATTTAAAAAAAAAAATTAACCCTGGCTGTCGTGTTGGGCCAAAAGTGGGCATCTGAGAACCTCACCAGAAGTAAAGTCGGTATTTATGATAGTGATCACCTCCACCATCGGGTGCCCTCTGATATATCAAAACATGGGTCTAGAACCATATACAAGACATGAGGCTTACTTTGATAGCCAAGTGACTTAAAAGGTCGCTATTCGGATGGGAATCAAACAAGAGTCATTAATGGCACCTTTCCGTCTTTTCAGACGATAGTGTTAAATTGCGCTATGAGGAGGCATGGGACTCACAGCCCAAGGCGATGGTGAGTGTGACTAGCAAAACCCGCCTTCGTTAAGAAAAATATTCCACAATTAAAGAATGGGATTTCAGGACATACATACAAGCATACATACATAGTGCGTGCGTTTGTGTGTACATACATAAACGAAGAAAAAGAAGAAGTAAAAAACTAATTTACTAAGAGGAACGAAGTCCAAAAACTGCTACTCTATGTTTTAAAATCGGTTTGGTAGAAAAAATGCAACAATTCAAACTGCAATGGGTCGAAAAAGTGAAAGCTCTACAGGAAGATACTTCAAATACTATGTGTCCCAGATCCCAAACAGGAACACAAACTATCAACTTTAAATACACTATGGGGATGTCGTAGAAGAAGTACCAGCTTCTTCGTCCGAAAGAGTCACGGAATGTCTGATCCAGTCGCTGCCTAAGAATAGCAGCAACAGAAACACAACTTGTGCGACTGTAAAGAGAGTGAAGAATACTCTGTCTAATTTCTTCGATAGAGGATCCTGTGGACTTAGAAATAAAATGCCATGCAATATGCTACTGCACGAGTTTGGCTTGGAAACATGTGGCTCGGAAACCTCTTTTACTTTGGCTAGGATTCTGTCAGCATTGCTGGCCTGTGCTTTCTTGTTCCTCTTTGCTTCCTAAAAGTCGAAGATAAAGAAAGGCACACTGTGTTATTATAATTTTGACAAATGAAGATAACGTATTTCAAACTATTTTGACTTAGTCGAAGTTGACGGCATATGAAAAGCACCGATATTGTTAATGCCCTTAAAACAGTGATCTCTAACCTGAGGTGCGCACCTCACTCAGAAAGGGAGGGGCGCAAAGAGATTAAAAATGATGAGGGGCGTCAAGAAATTTTGAACGTGAGTGCATCTGTACTAGTAATAATCCGTTAAACTAATATTTTGTGTTAGTTTAATTATAAATAAAAAATATTTGGATACCATTTATTCAACAAAACGACAAGGACATTTTTGCTGTCATTGAACTGTTTGTACGTCTACCGGTAAAAATCTTACTAATGTGATAATATGCGCATTTAGTTATAGATTAAGAACACATTCTTACCAAAAGGTATCTCCATACTTTTTGTTTCTCTTGTTGCGGACTTGTGTTGGAGGAGGGGGTGGGTGGTGTCTACGTGGAATCTTGCCACAGATATTCGGAGTGGTTTGGAGGGGGGGGGGGGGGGGGGGGGGGCTAAAAAATCCTGGAGAGATAGGACGATGAGTGAATTTTGGAGCAGCCCGTCTAACATAAAGAATGTGAGAACTTGGAGTGAGTGAGTGAGGAGGGTCAATCACCCCCCCCCCCCCCCCACATCCACCTACCCCTTTCCATAGGACCGCACAACTAGCGATTAACACTCGGTGACACAAAGTACCACCATTCGGATGAGAGTCCACCATACACAGAAACCTCGTTTAATTGTTAGGCTATCTTAGGGCACCCAGCGACAGCCAAGGTGGGGTTTTAAAACAGCAGACACAAATTTGTCCTATATTGGGATGGAAATGATTTGGAGTAAAGATGGGCAGCGAGACATGAGAGGCACACCAGACGAACAAGAAGTCTTGTTAACCAGCAGAGGACTGGCGCTGTTAAACGTCGATTTATCTGTTGGAGTGTGAATCTGAGCTCTTATGGACGTGTTCAGAGTACCGTGAAGATAGCCTAACGTATTTCAAAAGATTAACTGATTCAGTACTAAACAGTGCAACACATGTTTGTTGATTTGTAATTGTCGTCCCCATGTGGGAGGAGATTTTTTTTTTTTTTTTTATAGCCCCAACCCAGCTTTTGCCGGGGGACATAATGTAACCATTGAACGCGGTTTCTGGGACCTCTCCACGGGTGATCCTCATCCGCATGGTGGTACTTTGTTTCACCAGGTGTTTATCGCTCTGTGTGATGTCCTGGTGGGGTGAAATTTACTTACTTACTAGTTTGTTAATTTTACCTGAAATGATAAAGTTTCACTGACTTTTTGTCAAATATTTTATTAAATAATTCAACCCATTTTTTTAAAACTTAAATTAGTGTTATTGTTTCAAATTCCATGACCCAAACATATGTTACTTACTTAAAATAATAACTTCGTAGACAATAATATATTAATATAATACCAGCTGTGAAATTAAAGAGCGGTTATATCAATCAACCAATCTGGTGACATCTCCATCATGAATTTTTGTGTTAATGAACCTACAAAACACTCTTATCTTTACGCTCTCAGACCTCTGTTCGTCAGACTCTTGATGATATATATATATCGGCATTTCATAGACTCAACAAAAGTGTCTAATTGTTTGTGTATTGTCATTGTCGCTGTATCATACAGCAGGGTTGAACATATACAATATTTCACAGTTCTTATTTCTTACTTTGATAGTTATTTCTTTAGACGTCAGTGGCAATAGGCAATGGAGTTGTCTTAAAAGAAACAGACTCAGTAAGAGACCTGACTGCAGACATAAGAAGGAGACAATCCACATTCTTTAGTAGTGTCCGGAAAGAAGAAAACTAGAGCACATCTAGACATTCGAAAGTTAGAAAAGGGTGCTGGGGGCTGAGGGGAACAAAGAGAGAAGTTGCTGGACTGTTTAACATCATAGTATGGAAAATAAACATGTGTGGCAGAACTGATTGAAAGTACACGAGACAAAAGTTTGTGGATAGTCACAGTATGGACTATAAGAGGATGTCAGTAACTGTGGCATTCTGTTGAACATATTTTTGGCCATTCGTATTTTTATTTCACTTCTAACACCATCTGTTATTATATCTCCAAGACTGGAGAAGATAAGAACAATTGTGTCGCAATGCATAAATTATTAGGCGTCGCAGTTTTTCAGTGGCTTGAGCCGTTTCCGTCGCTTTGGTGATCATCACTTTAAAATGTAGCGAGAGCATATTTTTTTAAACAGTGGGGCTCCCAATTTGAACCAGTCTAAAACTTTTGACCTCGTATAAACGACTGAAGTTATAATAGCCATTTTACTTATGGAGTGCCGCTGAGTGTAAAGAAATTTAAGGATTGTCCCATATACATACCAGCCACAAAACGTGAAAGGGCGTGGTTTATTTCACTTTTTGTTTATATAAACCAGTCCAGACTCAATTTGCCAGGTTGCCAAAATTACTTAAGCCGCGTTTATTCTGCAGAGAATTCCCAATGCAGGTTAATATTTTAATGATTTCTGGGTGTCCAGCACCTGGAACACACAACTACAGTGCCAACCGGCAAGCGAATAAGCTGCTACACCATGCCTCCTTCGACGCCTCTGCGCCTAGCCAAAACTATGTTTACTGTACTTATTCTTTATTTTAATCGTATACTTTTTTTTTAATTCCTTTTCGTCATCACCTGTCGTCCCGTTATACCCCACACAGCGCTCACTGTTTAGTCACGACCGTTTAGTTCTACCCTGTGCAGCCAAGACTTATCACGGGTGTAATGCAGTCCACCACCTATGACCTTTCTCAGCCAAGTTTGTCTTACGTCGTCTCATAGACGTACTTGTTTCCTCATTTTAGCTATTTCATATTTAAGTATCTGTTTGGTTATTATCTGTCTGCTTCTCTTCATGATGTTCCTAATAAAGTTACATCTTCTTTTGCATGTAGCTGTGGAACTAGCGAATGTTTGTAGTACTTTGTCTTAATATCTTCGTCTTTTGCAAATTCATCACATTTAATTTAATCCTTTCTATAGGCATTTGTTTGCTATAGCTTTTAACTTTCGTTCAAAGTGTTTAGTGGTTCTGAAACTTTTGTAATCTAACTTGATTTCATTGACCAGCTTCACCCAAGATTGCGAAAGAAAGTCTTATTCTCATGCTCTCTACCTCATCTTGATCTCCATTGCTGCCCTATGTGTAGGCTTAGTGGAAAAGAGGATCTAATGAAAACTAGATATTTTAATAACCAGCCTTCTACTTCATCATTGCCTCCACCTCTGCTATATCTTTAGTAAATCCGCTAAGTGCACCCGAGCCATCTCCTGCAATACTAACACAGTATTTAATAATTTGGGAGACAGGCAAACGTATTGTCTCAGACACAACAGGTTGTGTGATTTCAAGTAATATGTAAGCGAAATATAATATAATTACAATTTTAAAGGAAGTAAACGGGAAAAAATGGAAGGAATGTAACTCCAGCGTAAGTTTACTTTTACTGATAGTTGCAATAAATATGGGAAATACCCATAAAGCTGACCAACAAAGTGACTGTTAAATTTAAGATTGCAGCGATAATGGTAACTATGTAGTGGTCATGGTTTCAGAGGAGCTAACACTTCATTTAAAATAAACACATGAAATACAAAAAGGGTTTGTAGTTTATTGTATGCATATTTTCGTTTTTAATTGATGTTTTTTTACCGTATACTTTCTTACGTCCTTTTTAGGAAGTAATTTTTTGTTATTTGAAGCCCTACTCTGGCTTTTGCCAGGGGCCGCAATATAGGCTGGCCATCGATATGGCCAATTGTCTAAACGCGGTTTCTGGGACCTCTCCACGGTGATCCTCATCCGCATGGTGGCACTTTGTGTCATCGGGTGTTTATCGCTTGTGTGATGTCCTAGTGGGATAGAAAGTCAGTCAATCAGTCAATGACTTACCAGTTCCTCTCTGGCATGTATGTTCACAATCAGAAGTGCTATCAGCATGGCCACAAAACTCTCCACAAGGACTTCAACTAGCAGCACTGCCAGGTAGGGCATATTTGACAGACATCGAGGCATCACATCGCTGCAGGAAAAACAGATACAACCTGTTAACTTGATCTCTAATTTAATAAAATGACTTGAGTTCTTTATTGCCAGAATGCAGGCAGGATTGTTAAATTATTGTATAAATCAGATTATTATAGAGGGTGTTTGTAACGCGTTGTGTCAGCGGCTCGCGATATCGTATGTTCTATATTCCACGATGCAAGCGCTTTTTCCGGTCCCAAAACATGTAGAGCTGGCACTAACTCAAATTGCCTACGCCGGAGCCTTAGCCTACGTCCCACGAGAGAATGCAGCCGATGTCCCACAACAGCATGCTGCCTATGACAATAACGCTGGCATTGAAAGAATGGCATGAGTACAAAGGTTGCCTCTTTTTCCGAAAGTGGAGATGAGAGCCGCAGAAGATGCAAAAAGATCCTAGTTTGCCGAGTTTAAATTGTGTGCCGCAAATGCTAAAACAGGGACATGGAAGCAGTTCGTAAATAAGATTGGGGCAGACAGAACCATGGGTATGTTCTGGAAACAGCACAGGCTGATCAGCCGAAAGGAGTAGCCCACCTCAGTTGATACTATTTACACAGTAAAAGTATGGATTTTCTGTCCAGGATATTCAGGTGTGCGAAGTAACGAGCAGGTTGATAGATTAGCTGCTTCTGGGCGTTGAACTACTTTATTATTAAGCGGATATGGTGAAGGCTCTATGGGATCAAATGGACAGTGCAAAAGAGGAGACAGGGAATCCATAAACTGAAATTCGCCAAGCGGTGTATAGAGAGAGGTTCTGGAAGATATACAGTATTGAAGGGAAAAAAAGAGGCTGACTTTAGATCAGGTTGCAACTGATACTTTTAGCATGTCTCGTTGGTCACTGAAAAAGAGGTTGGAGGACGTGAGGGGAATAGTCCGAGTGCTGTAATGTCAATTCATTCATTCATTCATTCATTCATTCATTTATTCATTCATTCATTTTTCCATCCATTCATACAGCTTCTTCTGTTGTTTTCTTCCTTTACATTAATCCACAGCAATCAAATTCCTACTCTACAACTCATTATGTCTGATAATTGTATGATTTTAACCCAAGATTATTATCTCAAGTACACACATTATGGGACAGAAAAAGTTTACATTAAACAGGTTAAATAATACCGGATACAATAGTACAAGCAGAGCGAAAATAGCGATTTCAAACGTAACCTTATAAAGTTGAGAAAAATGGCTGTTGAGGTGAAGAGAGCGATAAGATAAGATATCTTCTCTCCGGTCTGAGTAGGTATCATGAACACTAGAGGAATCATCACTGATGTTACAACCATAGGGAAGATGATGGTAATGACGTAATACAGTGGCTTTCTGTTCATCGTTATACTATGAGTTGGAACTGCTACGTTTATGTTAGTGATTTTATCATTCAAATTGTTAATAAAATTTCTTTTACTTGTAATCAGCCACTCTTTATGAACAGTATAAAACTTATTCAAATCAAAATTGTTTTCATTAAATACAGGATCTGCTTCTGGAGGTCCGTGAGGGTAAAATCCAACGGAACAGGTCTGGCTGTCAAAGGGATAATTATAGAAATCAATATCGCAGGACAGCGATACGAGTCGCAGTCTCATGAATGTGACGGCGCCATTTGCTGCAAGCTGCAAATCTCCACTAAAGTCGACAGTTGTGGATCTTTCAAGGCCCATGTTGACTTCGATATTTGGGGTCCAAATGTCAGAACTGGAAACAAATATATTAGTGATGTTGCTGTAGTCTGCTGGATTCCATGATAGTGCTTTGTGATACCATGTTATCCCGTAGTAGAATTGAAGCGTCATTACCTGAGGGGAAAAATAATTGCAATGTGAACTGACTGACTGACACATTCATTCATTCAGTCATTCATTTATCCACCCATCCATTTGTTAGTTATTATGTGCGTCGTTGCTCTTAGGACACACTTACGCCTGCTCTAGATGCATTTATTGCAAGTGTTTGCTACTGGCTTGGCTGAGACTGCATTATGTTTCAGTTCTGTGTCCCACAAGAAACAGCGATGCACATTTTCAATTGACTGATTACCTAGTAACTGACTGACTGATCAGTGATTAACTGATTAAAAACGATAACCGTTCGCACTTGCGTACTCGTCTACAGCTATACATCTTACAGTATTTTTAGCTGTTCCAATACTTGGCCTGCTTTACTGTACCGGATGTCAATGTCTTCGTCCAATTTACTATCTTCATTGAAAGTTGTTCCAAGATACTTAAAATCAAATACCTGTTTAAACAGAAATACCAGTCCTTTTTTTTTTTTATATTTTCACTTGTATCAATTTGACATATTTATTTGACGTCAACAAAGTTCTACATGTGCTGGAAATTCCATACTTCTTCACGACAATATTCTCGAAATAACACAGTTCATTAACATATGCTGTAAATGACCTACTTCTTCAAACACAGCATAATTATTATTCAACGTTCTTTTCATATTTTGGTTACTCTTCATTTCGTCTTCAGTAACGTCTAATGTATAATGATAACCTAACAGTCCCTTGCGTACATTTGCAGCCAGGTGGCCAATTGGCTGGCTGGTTTACTGCTTCGTCGTCACCTAGGACAGTATTCTGGTCTCTCTCTTGATCGTATCAACACTGCATGAGTCCTTTTCAGGGCTCCTGGTGGCGAGCAATGCAAAGCCATTTTATCTACAAACTGAATACGACTCGTGGTACATTTCATCTTGGCTAACAATCTAGTATCAATCTAGTCCTGTTTGTTCTAATAGCCATCTAAATACTGATGATACTGACGTATACCAGCGGTCCTCGGCACTGACCCTCCAGGGAGTCAGAGCTCTCTTCAGCGACCATGTGTGGCGTGACCCTAGTGCCTTCCTGGGCATGCTTAGGTCTCAGGTTGCGACCTCCAGCCTGGTCTGCCCGAGTTCCTAACTTTCGCACCTTATATACCACTACTTATACCCCCCCCCCCTCCCCTCTTTATATTTCCCATTTCTCCTAACCAAAAATGGAGTTATTGGTCGGCTTCGTTCCGTTGCTTTCCTATATTTTTTTTAAATGGTCACGTTCAACCAGCATCCCAGAAAGGGAACTCTAGGTTATAACTGTGACTAGGTTATGTGTGCGCCATTTAAAATGGCGTAGCAGTGTCGGCCACAAAGAGCAATGGAAAGGATTCCTGAAGTGTTGATGCGATCAAACGAGATAGACACAAATACTGTCTCGTCCGGCGACGAGGTCAATCAAGGTCCTCTTAAAGTGTCAGATGTCGATGAATGTTCCCCGTCAATTTTGATCTTTCAAAGCGATCAGAAAGCAACGTAGTCCTTAATTCAAAGCCAGTTGATCTTTCTCCAACACTTATCTAAACACTTCCTTATCTTGGGGGGCTAATTGCCCAGTGTCGTCTCTCAGTGTCTTTTCTCCCATGAGGCAAGCGTGACCTTTTTAGGGCGCGTGTTTTCCTTGGTTCAAGTAGGAACTTGACTATTAATTAACTCCGTTAAGTTTCAAGGAATATATGGTCATTTCTTCAACTCTCTCATTTTTATAAGCTCGCTGGCTGATTCTGTTTCACGATAAGACCAAAGAATGTAGGTCGTCTTCTTCCGATGAAAGGGGAGAGAAAGGGGGGGGGGGGGGGAGACTGAGTTTCTTTTAGTGTGTGTGAGTTGAATTATTTTCGGTCATCAGTTCTACCCTTTTCATACGTCCATTGTGTTCTCATCATTCACCAGTAAAACTTTACGTAGTTTTCTATTTCCTATATACAATTTTTTAAACTGTTTATGTCCTTTACATGTTTTATTAACCGTTTACTGAGACCTATAAAAAAAAATATTAGTAATGAATAAACTCTCTCTCTCTCTCTCTCTCTCTCTCTCTCTCTCTCTCTCTCTCTCTCTCCCTCTCTTACTCTATTTATATAAATATATATATTGTCTGCTTGTCTGCTATCTGTCTGCTTGCCTATATATATATATATATATATATATATATATATATATATATATATATATATCTTTGTACCCCACCAGGACATCACACAAGCGATAAACACCAGTGACACAAATTGCCACCATGCGGATGGAGATCACCCTTGGAGAGGTCCCAGAAACCCCTTTCAGCCGTTAGCTCATAATTAAGGCCCTGTAATATTTAGGGTCCCCGGCAAGAGCCAGGGTGTGGCTTCGAATAACAAAAAACTGCAACCCACATTCGGACGTCTTAAATTATGTCAAGCACAACGATAGAAAAATAACATTTCTGAAACAGACATACAAACTATTGCTATGAAATTTCAGGTCAAAAAATCCCCCCCCCCCCCCCCCTCCCCCTTTTTCAACCTCTGCCCCACTATTACTTTAAAAAAAAAAAATTCATAATTCGAACATTTATCCAGTCGAACATAATATCAAGGACGTCGTTTCTATATTAAACATGTATATCCATATAAAAAATGTAATGCAACACAATATTTTTTGAAGGCGTATATAGCTATCTATCTATCTATCTATCTATCTATCTATCTATCTATCTATCTATCTATCTATCTATCTATCTATCTATCTATCTATCTATCTATCTATCTATCTATCTATCTATCTATCTATCTATCTATCTATCTATCTATCTATCTATCTATCTATCTATCTATCTATCTATCTATCTATCTATCTATCTATCTATCTATCTATCTATCTATCTGTCTATCTGTCTGTCTGTCTGTCTGTCTGTCTGTCTGTCTGTCTGTCTGTCTGTCCGTCCGTCCGTCCGTCCGTCCGTCCGTCCGTCCGTCCGTCCGTCCGTCCGTCCGTCCGTCCGTCCGTCCGTCCGTCCGTCCGTCCGTCCGTCCGTCCGTCCGTCCGTCCGTCCATCCATCCATCCATCCATCCATCCATCTATCTATCTATCTATCTATCTGTCTGTCTGTCTGTCTGTCTGTCTGTCTGTCTGTCTGTCTGTCTGTCTGTCTGTCTGTCTGTCTGTCTGTCTGTCTGTCTGTCTGTCTGTCTGTCTGTCTGTCTGTCTGTCTGTCTGTCTGTCTGTCTGTCTGTCTGTCTGTCTGTCTGTCGGTGGGTGGGTCGGTCGGTCGGTCGGTCGGTCGGTCGGTCGGTCGGTCGGTCTGTCTGGCTGGCTGTTGGTCACTCGGTCGGTTCGTCCGTCCGTCCGTTCCTCTGTACGTCCGTCAGTCTGTCTGTATGTCTCTTTCTGCAGAGCGACTTGTAGCCATCAGTAGCCATCGCAGAAAACACGTACCTCATAGCTTTGCCAACGACATATTACACTATTTACAATTCCTGTCTCATGTACTTTACATCCGCTTAGTAATATAATTGAATGATAACCCTACCTGGTTGATCTCGTCAAACTTATGCACGTCCACAATTAGGTTGGCCATCTCCAGCACATATCGCTCCTGGAAGTGCGATTCAATACAAGGCGGTATCCGGTGAACGGCTGCAGGTCGGTGAAGTATATCTTGTCTTAACTTAGCATATACTAGAGTGACTTCATCAGCAACATTGTCTGTTATATGACCGGGCGTGGTGTTATTTCTGTCTGCTAGACAGTTCGCCAGCAAAATTATAGGGATGACAAATTGGCGCCACATCTTACTGTGAATTATGTCTGCTTGTTTTCAAAACCGGATCTGAGAAAGAAATGAAAGAATCTTCTAAGCATTTAGCAATATTAAATAACAAGAATGAGGTGTCCGTGGTTTAGGCGTTGCGAGTCCGACTCGTAATTCCAAAGTACCGCGATCAAAAACCACTGCTGGCTGTGTGGATCTCTAACATGGTATGGGTCGTCGCAGGTCGACCCAGCCTTAAATGGGTACCAGGATATATGTCCTTGGGAAGTGAAGACGGCCGGCGTAATGCTGACCACATTATTCAGCCTATAATGGGTACCAGGATATATGTCATGGGGAAGTAAAGACGGCCGGCGTAATGCTGACTACATTACTCACCTAGTGCCGATTGGTGCCTGGTGCGCCTGAACGCGTGAAAAGGGAATGTTTACTTTTTTTTTTTTCTTTCTTTTAAATAAAAAGAAGCAATGCTCAAAAGAAAATAGTATTGATTTTAAAATATGATGTTGGTTAGGATTATCACTGGCGTTTTTTTTTTTATTCTGTTGCTACTTGATATGTAGACGTTCAAATCAATGATAGATAAACTCGAGTTGTATTATGTGACAATGATCGAAACGGAAACTGAGGTAGCACAATGACCATAGTCCGTTCCCAAAATTGTGCTTCAACAAATATCTCGAAAACTCCAGTACGGATCAACAGGAATTTGTGCATGTGGTCTTAGAGTTCCTATGTCCTTTTGATTTCATAATTTATAATAGCACAGGTGTTGATGTTTTCTTTGCTCTTTGTCAGACTAATAAATTGTGTACACCTAAAAAAAAGAATAAGAAGTAACTGACACTTGTTTTGAAATCGGTTTACATGTTCAGCGTCGCTTTATAATTATTTTGATAGCTCATCCTGAGTACGGTGAAATACTGAGATCCTAACTCAGGAGAGTTCAAACGCATGTGAACTAAATTATAGTTATGTAAATAAGATTATGACAGTCGTACTTAGTTTATTTTTTAAAAAGTGGGACTAGGATTTTCGCAAGGATTACCATTCTAAAGCATGTAAAATTTGGTGTTTTGCAAATTTCGCCACACTCTCTTAACTGTACAGTTGTTAACTGTGGGCTTTCAATCGGTATCTTTTTTTTTTTTTTTTTTTTAATTAAATTTTTTTTTTAATGCATCGCAACTGGGGCAAAATTAAAAACTAGGTTTTTGTTTAAATTACAATTATTTTCCTATAAATTCATAATTATTAACAGGTTGCTGCCAAATTTCAACAGTTTATACCGAACGTTTACAGATTTTAGAAATTGGCCACGACTTCTGAAATGGACTAGGGACACTTACCTGGCAACTCGAAGATCTTGGATTCAAAATTGCATGGGATGGAGGTTTGCAAATAAGCGATCTCTCCTAGTTTGGCCTGCATTGAAGTAGGTAAAAGGAAATGTCCTGTTAAGTAATTGCAACCGGCATGATGTTGACCATATTAGTAATCTAGTGTCAATTAGTCTTTAAACAATATTGGTCTAGTACGAAACGATTGCTATACACATTAAGCCAAAATTGTTATTTACTATTTACTAACACAATAAACGTGTAAGTGTAAAAGAATGTTGGCACAATCGCCATCCTTGAACGTCAGTGAAAATAATGACTGCCTATAACCTTTCACACAGCCATGAATCTCGGCGTCTGTGGCTTAGACGTTGCGAGCGCGCTTCGTAATGCTAGGATACCGGGTTCGACCCCATCAGCTGGCATTGCACCTTGCGTTGGTTTCGACGGTGTTATCGACAAGCCGAGCGTCCAGAAAGCAATGACAAACTGCTGGACTTAAATTAGCCTAGAAAAGCCACAACAGCCAATGCTAATGTTGGTTCTGCAACGTCCTTTTAAGGATACGCAAATAACATTTATTTAAACAGTTATGAATCGATCGGCGTTTCCGCTCCGGGCAGCTCCCCAGAGGCTTACCATGCCATCGTGAGATTGAGAGATCTCAATCTGGATGGCAGACAAACTAGGCATACTCCAGATACCCTTTTCAGCATCCAATGAACTTTTAAATAGAGCACCTGTAACGCTGCACCAGCCAGGTGAAACTTCAGTCCTATACGGGTAAAGAGAAACCACAGCTATCGGGCACATCGTTTAAAATAGCAGCAACACATTCAGCACCGCCTAGCAACTGCTAACATGCCTGCCATACTCGCGACTTCAAATAATTGGCACTGTCAAGCTGTTTTGATTTATGAAGAGCGTTCACTGTGTGTCATTAACTTTGTATTCAGAGATCCATGCTCCATGAGCGCTGGTAATGCAGCATTTCCTTTATCAGCAGGGTTATGTTACATCTGTCATCCTAGGGTATATCGCGGGGGTTTATTAAATGTTACTTGGCTATTTATTCAGCTCTTCAACACCACGGACAGGGTTTTAACAATGTGTAATTAGGCAACAAGCGAAAACATGTCACACAAATGCATTTTCAACTGACATTGTTTTACATATCAAAAGGTTTTTTTTTTAAGTGCTACAGCAAATGGAGTTAGAAAATTAGGCTTTTAGTAGGAAAGTCTAGCAGAGACTGTGAGGCACAATGTTTATATTCGCGCAAATGTCAATTCACAAGCAATATGTACAAATAAGAATTAAACGGGAACACTAGTTATATATATATATATATATATATATATATATATATATATATATATATATATATATATATAGAGAGAGAGAGAGAGAGAGAGAGAGCCACCATTATCATCAGTGATGGCACCATATAAGTAAGAATGCTCTACACCAGGGTTATTCTACTAGAGACAACATTAAAAATGTAACAAAAAATAAAAACAAAAAAGCACTGTAAAAGCTTTTTTGCAAGCTTTTATTAAGGTCACTCGTGTTTGTCGTGTCCAAACATTTTCATTGATTAAAACAATTACCTGATAAGCTGTCGGACGAACGTTGTTCACGCACATATACATACAAACACTTTGAGGATTCTGCAACATGGTGCACAGGTACTCCGAGAAAAGTGTTTTCAACGATATCTTGTGGTTTCACAAACAAGATAGTTGTATGGTAATTTTTTTTTTCTTTCAGTGAATTTAAATTGCGAAGTCATATTGTGCTGGAGATGTTCAAAATGTATGATGCAATAACGGAAACGGATATATTCTACAGCATTGTTGCAAAAAATAATAGATCTGTTGGAGGTAATATGAGCCGATTTATTGTTAACAGTCTATTTTATTTTAATTGACTGAGTTGACTATTAACGTGTAATTATGACTGACAGGTAGGCATAATAAGTATTTAATAAATTTAATAAAAAAAATTATTTTAAAATTTAAACCAAAAATAATGAACTGAAACCTGATTTATCATGCAGATTAATGGAAACTAGAGATTAAATCATTCTTTTTACAAAATTCATCTAAAAATTTAAGTCGGAAATATTACAAATATGAGCCGTCTAACAAAATAGAATATTAGACATGTGCTTTTCAAAATATAAACCATTATCTGCATACACATGATTTAGTTGTTAGAATAGATACGTAAATGTACGATGCAACAACTTGGGCTTGGGGTTGGCTACCTCATGCTGTAAATAAACAATAGTCACAAGAACCAACCAGCAATGGACAAGTTAAAACAGAGAGAGAGAGAGAGAGAGAGAGAGAGAGAGAGAGAGAGAGAGAGGGCAATGAGAACAAATCTAGCCAACTAAGAAAGTGGGCGGGGGAGGGGGGGGGGGCTGTTCTAATAGAAGAAGTATGACAGGGTATGGAGAAAGCTGAAAGAAGTCAAGGTGGTCGACACATCTCTTTTCACCCAGGCAAATATCCAAAACTGGCACCTGGAATTATTAGAACTTTATACGATATATGAAGAACAATAAAAGCATTAGGGAGAAATAAAGCATTACTGGATTAGTATTTTAAGGTTATGTGAAACTAGCTTGCACTGAGGCAGGAAAAAATATTATAAACTGAAGGGAAACTAATTTGTTCTTAAGACATACAGAAGACAATTGTCTCCACAGTGAAGGAGTGACCCTGGTACTTTCGAAAGAAGCAGAGAGGGCCCTTGTAGAATAGTGCTAGAAAAATAGCATCAGTTAGAACAGCGAAATCGAAGGTAAAACATGTCGGTTATATAGTGTAATGCACCCAAAAAAAAAAATTATAATAAGGATGAATCATTTAAGGAGTAATTGTATACGCAACTTCAAAATATTATAAATAATAAAAGAAGAGCCAATACAACAATTTTGACGGGTGACCTGAAATCCAAAATAAGATAAGATAACACAGTTTATAAAAAGATTACTGGAAAATATAGACTATGAATAATGAATGCAAACAAAATCAAAATTGGATCCTAGCTGATGATATTTGGGCTTTTAAGGTGCCAATATGTTTACTGTCCATTTTTCTGTTGGTTAAGTAAAATAAAGTTGAAACCTAACTCTTTCAGTCCCAAATCACTCAGCATGCGTTTCTGGATCAGCTCAAAGATAATCTATTTTACCAGCTGTCTTCTATCACAGAAGAATGTTATAGCATTTCTTATTGTCTAGATTGCTAAACTAATACTAAACTTAAAATGTTTAATTCTAATGTGAAATCAGCACTGTTGTGTGAAGCGGGAACATGGAGAACAACTAAGGCAATTACTTCTTCTTCTTCTTCTTCACTTCCTCTTTTACCGCTGTGGGTGTCGAGGGAGATATAAGGTTCTGTTTCTAGCTCTTCTGGCTGCCTCGACCATAGGCACATCGTGCTGTTGTAGAGTTTCTCTGATGTTATCCTTCCATCTTGTTCTTGGTCTACCCCGTGCTCTACGTCCTTCTTCTCTTTCCATGTATGCTTTGTATGGTATGGTGTCACAAGGCATTCTCTCTAAGTGGGCAAACCATTTCACTCGCTGTCTTTGTATGTAATCCAGAATTGGTTCTGTGCCGACTTGTTCTCTTATGATCTCATTCCTGATCTTATCTCTTATGGTCACTCCTACAGCCCTTCTCAGACATCTCATTTCCGTGGTTACTAATTTTCTTTTATGGTTTGTTGTGAGTGACCATGTCTGGTCATGTAAGGCAATTACTAATAAACTAAATTAAATGTTATGATAGAATCACTATTTTAGAGTTTTGGGAGAGAACTAAACAAGTTCCAGGTAAACAAAATGAAAAGAAAAGACACTCAGCATTGGATGGTACACATGCTGAGAAAAACTGAGAACACTATATCTAGAATGTCTTTGCACTGGAACCCACAGAGGTATACACAAATAAGGAAGACCCAACCACATTGAGAAGGGAGCTAGTGAATAAAGTTAAAAAAAAAAAAAAAAAACAAGAAGATGGGGAAGATTTGGTCAGAGCTGCATACGATAGCGAAGGAGAGAATGCATTCAGATGAGCTGGTCGAAGGCTTCTGCCCCATTAGGGGATGCAAGGCAGAAGAAGAATTATTTGTGTCTTTTTTTCCCCCAAAGCGTTCCATGCTTGAATCATGTGTTATGTAAACAAAGATTAATTCTGTAATGAAAACAATTTAATCTTTTTTTTTTTCTTCTTCGTCAAACTGATAAATTATTGTTATAATTTTATTGTATTGATTATGGTATTCATTTGAAATATAAGCTTCTTTATAACAAGTCTTTAAAAAACGGTTTGCTTTTTTGGGGGTGGGCTAAGTACAAGATCGGTGAGTGGTATGAGGAACCGGTGCTGTCATTAAGCCAGTTAACTCAGTAATATGGTGGTGTTAATTAAATAACAAAACTGTTGGAGACAAGCTACCTAAAATCACAATAAATTACAGTAACATCAAGAAAATCATTTATTACAATAAATTGGAATGACTTTTCACAGAATGCTGTCTTTTAAATACCATGTGAAAAGGCAGTTTTAAAGATAATGAAATTACTCAGTGGGCTGCAGTGGACATAGAATGCGAATGCTCAATACCAGGGCTATTCAACTGGCGTCTAGCTGGTCAAATTTGGCCCACAGAGGCCTAGTAAGTGGTCTGCAGATCATCTGCAAATTGTATTGCATAAATGATCTTCATGTGGGACAAATATGGGACGCAATTTTTTAAATTTCAAAACCCTACCTTGCTGTGGCCGGGGTGCGCTAATATACCCTAGCCTATGGGTTGAACGGGGTTTCTGGGACCAGTCCCTGGAGGATCATCATCTGAATGGTGGCACGTTATGTCACCGGGTGTTTATCGCTCGGTGTGATGTCCTGGTGGGGTTGAACATCGCTGGGTCATTTATTATCTTTTACCTCTGAGGCTCCGGTCTCTGACCTGCGACGATCCCCATTGTCCAATATTTTGGCCCATCCATAAACTAGTTGAATGGCCTTGAACTACACTCTATAAGCAACTGATAATGATTAAGTATGGTCCAGTACTGCTTGGGGCTTAGGAGCCGTGTTAGCGCAGTCGATATGAGACGCGCTTTTAAATCCAGCTGCGACTCGCTGCAGCCCACAGCCGGTGTTCGAAACCAGGCAGTTCCCGGGTTTCACCCAGCCTCTAGGAAATGGGTACCAGAGTTTACACTCTGAGGTTAATGAAGGAACGTCGCTGTAGCCAAGGAATTACGTGCGGACGACGACACAAGCGGACAGTTTCTTATCAGCTGTCCGTACTGGTGGCAGAGCACTTATGGTTTGTAACCGTGTGCAATGACGCTGGTTCACATCTACCTACTTTACCTTTTTTTTAGTAATTCTGGGATGCACACAGGACACGCAAATCGTGTGCATGTGGCATATACTTGCATTGCTGTCCGTATTTCAAGTATACAAGGATTCATAGACAAACATGTACCTTGAACGGACAGGGAACTCCTACATGAGGCATTGGAAAAAACTAAGGGATATCAGTGGGGGGGGGGGGGGAGGGGGGGGGGTAGCTCTTGGATGGCATAAGCAGGAGTCAGTCATGATCAGAAATGCTCATCAACAAAACACATGATAAGTAATGGGTTACGATGCCGCTCAGCAGGACAGCCCAGCACATAAAGACAATTATCTTAGATAAAGCTTGCCGAAAATGGGACGCTTCTGAAGCAAAAGCTCCGGTGCAACAATCGATCAATAAAAATCCCCCCACCCCCCACCCCATGTACGTTATTATATACACTTGTTGTGTGCTAAATTGAGTCAGCACACTACCAAGTGTCTAGCAGGTACTCTTCAGCTTCCTTTCTTAACAAGACAACTCGACGACGATGACACCGTCATACAAGTTTATTAAACAGGATACATGACACAAATGCAGTGACGTAGTTATTGATCACAGCTGACATTCGCACATCGTTCATTTGTCCTCACAGCTCTCTAGCTCTCAATGTGTAGTGACCTCTCCTGGACTACTGCAGATACCAGGATGACGGCGTCCCACTCTCTGGACGCGTCGTACAGCTGAACAGGACGACTTCTCCCATTCACTGGACCTTGATATTAATTCAGCATACAACACGGCTGACTAGAGACGGACTTCTCTTGCCGTACTCCGAAACCAGACACTACTCTTGCCGTACTCCGAAACCAGACACTACTGGTCTTCCCGTCCCCTGGACTTACTTTGCCAGCGGGACCATATTTCCCATACCGCAATCCCGACACTTACTCGGACCTAAATGCCCGATAGTCGTACGGTATGTTTGTCCGTTAGACTCGAGAGATTACCTGGACCCTGACTTGGTCTCTGACTCTCGTTTTCTCTCTCTTCTCGCTTCTCGCTCTATCTTGACTGCTGCTCTCTCGACTGACAGCGCAGCCCAATTTATATATGTCGAGTCCGTGTAGGTAGATGGTGATTACACGAGTGTGGGCGTTCTCGTGAATCATGATCCTGTGGGTGTCCTCGGGACTCGCTCATGTGAGCGTTCCCGAAGGTCACGCTTGTGTGGGTGGCTGATGTTACCCGAGAATCACGCTGTCGCTTAATTCACACTTTATCTCGTTATCCATGCTTTCAGCCCACCACACAGAATCCCACGCGTCCACTTTCTCTCGTGCATGCACGCCTTGTTCATGAATAGACATTTTCACTGGTCTCCTCTTAATACTCAGCCCTGTTGACACTCTTCCCCCGTGAACTTACAGGAAGTACAGTCATACCATTGCCCCTTCCCACAATATCACACTTTGCCCAAATCAGCGCGCAACAACACTGATGGGTCTGTAGTCAGAGATAACACGAGTGGGTGGGCTTTTCGGGCAAAGGTGGATATACACAAGATTGCAAAACCTAGAGACTCGTGTGTACAGTCACAACATCAGAAAATGGAGAATGGAGGTTGAAGCAGTCACGGTGGCAATTCGACGGCTTGAGAGCAGCACAGCCTAACGTGTTGTAACTGTCACAAACTTACAGAGCGTGCCTAGGAAAATAGAAACTGCAATCCTATAGGCAAAGTGGTTTGCGTCACTTAACAAGACTCAGATCAGGAACAGATCATAGGCTTTCTATATTGGATATTTGGGTGTACGAGATAATGAACGGGCTGAGGACTGACTGCTGTCGCTCCTCTGGGCAGTAAGCTACTTTGTTGGTATAGCGAGTGGGGCGAAGGCTCCCTTGCATAAGGTGACCATTAGATCTTTAGCAGAAAACGGGAAATCCCACTAAAATGTTGAGCTCACAACGGACGTCCCAAACAAGTTAGTTTACAACCCCCTCCCCCTTTTCCACCCCCCCCCCCCCAGCCCACTCTAGTCCCATATTTTGTAATGAATTATTATTATTAACCATGAATGAAACTGATTCACTTCAGGAAATTGTGAACATATAGGCCCTTTAATTGTAAAAGCCGTCATAATTTCTAAATATTACAATACCGACTTAATAATGTTTCAGTCCTATATGATCCATCCTTTATGTTGAGGACTCTCCCGAAATCTAGAAGCTTTTGTCAAAACAAAAAACATTTTTTTTTAAAATTTTGTTGTTGTTAGAATAGCTTATTTGTTATCGATCTTTCAATAAAGTGCAAACAAGTTTTTTTTTAAGTTCGCTCACACCATATGATGGACTTCGTTGTTGAGACACTCAAACCAGATTCTTCACTTTTCCACATAGTGTTCATTGCAGACAAAACACGTTCTACTGGGCTAGATGAATCAAGCAAGTATTACAATTTTCCACAAGTTAGTTTGTACCTTTTCTATTTTATTTATCACTTGCATCGATCTGTTTCCCACTAAAAACATCCCCCCCCTTTCCCCTTCTTTTTTCCCGATTCGTTTTTAATAAATTCTGTGGTTTGTTTGCATATTGCCACTGATCAGATAGCTTGCTTTTTCTACTGAACTAGAAAATATATTAGCTGTCACTAATTTATTAGGAATCATGGAACTGCTGGCAGAAATCTCATATCAACTAGGTATACTCTGTAGAAGAATCAACTGAAACATATCAGCTCCGTCATAGCTAGTTTACCAATTGTTACCGTACTCCAAGCTAATGTTATAGACAGTATCAGTCGTGTCACAAACATTCTTCTCTTTTCTTCTTCTTACTCTCCACGTTAACCGGCCGCAAACTCCGGCGGAAAGTTCTGGTTGTTCGCCCACCTTTAGACTGTAGTCCTGCTCCAGAACCCGAGTGTTACGTACACTTCTGTTTGCCAGTCTGACTTATTTGTATGCAGACTGCTGGTTCCTAGCCTCTCAGGCAATCCCACTTTGAAAGAAGCCCCTCTGTTAGTCAGCTCTTACGACATGATAGTTGAAGAGGCAGTGGGTTTATTCTTATTCTCCCTGCAATGGGTCCCCGGAACCCACACATGGTTTTCTCTTTTAAAAAAATATTCAAAATATTCCAAAGAGTTTAAAGGGTTTTAAATTTGTTTGACTTTAATTCTTGCTTTGATTTTAATTCATTTGATTTCGAAATGCGAGATGAAACTTCTGTTCCCGATCTATCATTCTTTACAGTTTGTATTGTTTCTTTGGATACTCCAATAAGGTCCATCATAAACAATAGCTGCGGCGCCCGTGGCTTAGGCGTTGGAAGTCCGACTCGTAATTTCAACGAACCGCGATCGAAACCCACTGCTGGCTGCGTGGATTGTTATCGTAGTATGGGGAGTCGCAGCTCGACCCATCCTGAAATGGGTGCCAGGATGGATATCCTGAGGAAGTAAAGACAGCGGAGTAATGCTGACCACATTACCCAGCCAGTGCTGATTGGTCTGTAAAAATATGGGGTGCTCTTCCCATATGCCCGATGCGCCTAGAGGCGTGAAAGTGGATCTTTACTTTTACTTTTTACTTGCTCAACAATGGTATAAAAAACATAACCAGTGTGGCCCAAAAATACACGAGACAATATACCATTTAACTGTACTGGGAAGAAACATGCTACGTAGCAAATTCCCATGAATAAACTTCAGGCATTTAGAATACCTGAAAAATAATGCAATCTAATAAAGTGCACAGTTATGACTAAAAGTGTATGCGCTATTCTGGAGCTTCATCCGACATTTTTATAAACAGGACAATGGTCGTTTAGTGTCGACGGGACAGCCCAGACACGCCTATAAGTAAACTCAACTGTCACGGAAGAAAACGTGACGTGTGGTCAACCTGCTCTAAGATCAAGTGGACAGTGCAACAGAACATATCGACGGGACAGCCCAGACACGCCTATAAGTAAACTCAACAGTCACGGAAGAAAACGTGACGTGTGGTCAACCTGCTCTAAGATCAAGTGGACAGTGCAACAGAACATATCGACGGGACAGCCCAGACACGCCTATAAATAAACTCAACAGTCACGGAGGAAAACGTGACGTGTGGTCAACCTGCTCTAAGATCAAGTGGACAGTGCAACAGAACATATCGACGGGACAGCCCAGACACGCCTATAAGTAAACTCAACTGTCACGGAGGAAAACGTGACGTGTGGTCAACCTGCTCTAAGATCAAGTGGACAGTGCAACAGAACATATCGACGGGACAGCCCAGACACGCCTATAAGTAAACTCAACAGTCACGGAGGAAAACGTGACGTGTGGTCAACCTGCTCTAAGATCAAGTGGACAGTGCAACAGAACATATCGACGGGACAGCCCAGACACGCCTATAAGTAAACTCAACAGTCACGGAGGAAAACGTGACGTGTGGTCAACCTGCTCTAAGATCAAGTGGACAGTGCAACAGAACCTATCGACGGGACAGCCCAGACACGCCTATAAGTAAACTCAACTGTCACGGAGGAAAACGTGACGTGTGGTCAACCTGCTCTAAGATCAAGTGGACAGTGCAACAGAACATATCAACGGGACAGCCCGGACACGCCTATGAACACAACTGTCATGGTAACAACCGTGACATGTGGTCAACCTGCTCTAAGATCAAGTGGACAGTGCAGCAGAACAGAGCATCCGTACATTGAAATACTAATTCAGCCGGATGTGAACAGAGACTCTGAAAGATATTCAAAACTGGGCAGGAGGAAGGGAACATTTAAAAAAAAATTACTTTCTTTATCACTTATAGGAATCAATCCCAGCATTTTTTTTTTTTTTTTTGGTAGCTGTTGGAGTTTTTTTTTAAAGTAAAATTCACTAGTCTGCCATTGCTCTGAATAGTCAGCTCTTGGTACCACTGTCAAAACCAATGCAAAAAAAAAAAAAAAAAAAAAAATCCGTCCGCATCTGGGATGAACCCGGCAACTTGGCTTTAAGAAGTCCGTTTGCGACGCCTAAGCCACAGACGCCAACCGGAGAAAAGTGGTGGGATGGGTTGGGGTGGGGGGGCGGGGGGTATGTACTTTTAATAGTGTTGTAACTGGTACTATTGGCATGTCTTTTCTTACGGTGGCTACTGTGGAAGAAGATGACGAACGCGTGAGAATCTGCTAAGTGCCATTATGTCAGTTCTGATTCATTCATTCATTCATTCATTCATTCATTCATTCATTCATTCATTCATTCATTCATTCATTCATTCATTCATTCATTCATTCATTCATTCTGTCAAAGAGAAGCAGTTATTTATAACTGTGTGGAAAAAAAAATATAATACTTCATTCATATTGCACAGAGCAGGTATCATCACCGCTGTACAGTTTGGGCTGGTGGATAATGACAAATCTATGACACTTACACGATTACGTGACATGGGAGTAAAGCATGGCGAAGCACGTCTATGCCGCCTTCTAGTCTGAGATAGGAGACATTATAACCGACTGCATCGGAGGACTGGTGGGAATGCCCAATGTGCAGTGACGTCATTTGTGATAACGCAGCATAATAACATAACGTATAATACCTTTTTACACTGTTTTATGTCAAAGTTCAGCAAGGAAAAAAAAAATATATCATCACAAATTATGGGTCAGACGTGAGTTTTTGTTCAAGGTCTTTGAGTGGAATCGAGCCAGCTGGAGCTGTCATTGATCTTGTTAATGCAGTCACTGACACTATCCGTGCTAGAGCAACCAATGTGTGACAGTGAAGGCGGTATAATTGAGCAGCCCAGCTCCCGTTTTCTATCGTTTATCTCATACCCATCCACATCTTTAATCTCGTTGCTTTTCAAATCACTAGTCGATGACAGCAAGCCAGAGCAGTGGGTTTGTACTGAATAATCAGTAGTTGTGCTTTGGGTGACTAATTTAACAGTGACGCAACTTTCTTGGTGTATGTTGGCTTTATCATCAATGACCTCCATTGGCTCTGACAGCAAAAGATTGTCCGTTATGGCAGACTGTGATTCGGATGGACGTAATTGATGCTGATCGGACGCTGCAACCGATGTATTTGAGAAACTAATAGATCGCTTTAGCCCGTTGCTGCAGTTTACTTTGACGCATTGAGCGGATCCACTTCTATAACGATCATACTTTGACAAAAGAGGCACATACAGAGGCAGTGTTACGTCAATGTTATTGTTTTTGACTTTGAAATGCTTGTCCTTTTTATTAAATAATTTAGTGAATGCAGGCCTGCGTTTGTCACAAGGCTTTTCAACATCGTCTTCAGCACAAAACTGACTCAAATCGACAGAGAGATAAGCTGATTCTTGCTGGCATGAAGTTTTGGTGACCACATCATTAGAGGAATTGGATTTCAGGAAATACAAACAGCGCAAAACACTGCCCGCTTCTGGGCTTTCTCTCCAGCCATGAAGTCGATGCACTACATCTTGTGGAAACTGCTGCTGGTGAAACAAAACAAGCAATAGTTGCTCCAAATTTTCAAGTCTCCAGCTATTTAACGTAAATGAGGCAAGCTTCAAAGCCGTAGGTAGAGTCCCTTGTAAAACCTGCTTGTGTGGGAATATGAAAGCCATTAGATCTTCTATAATGGTTGCCTCGGACATTTCAAAGCAATCAAATGTCACCAGATGTAAGACTATATTCTCGCCAGAGAAAGAATTTTGACGCAACTTTAGCAAAGCACTGTTACACTTGGTGTCTTGACATGAGAAATTAGGTGACGTTCTGCTCCCATATTTCACAATCTCCCCGAGTCGTGGAGATAGGTAGACAATAATATCACAGTCTTTCGAAACTTTCGGAGATCCTCTGTTTAACCAATTGAAATTTAAGAATGAACAGTCTTCTGTGTGACGGTCATTGATTGTGTTGATGTATCGGTTCAAGAGCTCGATATGATTCTCCACTGCACGAACAAAATTGTTACTATCGTAACAGTAGATAGCAGTAACTGCGGGGGAAAAAAACACAAATATGGGTTTTGTTAAATTATAACAGTAAATAGTAGTTACTTAGATATTATCATCATCAACATCATCATCTTTTGCTGCTGTCCCTTACACATGACTCTGAGTATATTCCTATACCATCCACACAAAATCGTGGATGAAATCAATTGCAGTTTTTTTTAATTTTTTTTAATTTGGCTTCACGGGAAAACGTTCGTCTCATCACATCTCGTGAACGTCCTCGTTTCCTCACACGATCTGTTCCTACTTCAGAGTCTGTTATGGGATTCCTTTCTCGTTTGTTATCGTCGCATGCTCCATATATTGCTATATATATATATATATATATATATATATATATATATATATATTAAAATTATATATATATATATATATTGGGGCTTTCTTTATTTCCTAAAAATCTTCTATTAAAATTTCTTCGGTTGTTTACATATTTTCTCTTATAGGGGCTTTCTTCATTTCCTCCATATCTTCTTCTTCTTCTTCTTCTTCTTCTTCTTTTTTTTTCATCATTCTCCTCTCCTCTTCTTCTTCTTCTTCTTCTTCTTCTTCTTCTTCTTCTTTAATTCTTTTTTTTCATCATCTTCCTCCTTCTTCTTCTTCTTCTTCTTCTTCTTCTTCTTTTTTCTTCTTCTTCCTTCTTCTTCTTCTTCTTCTTCTTCTTCTTCTTCTTTCTTCTTCTTCTTTTCTTCTTTTCTTCTCTCTCTCTCTTCTTCTTCTTCTTCTTCTTCTTCTTCTTCTTTTTTCTTCTTCTTCTTCTTCTTCTTCTTCTTCTTCTTCTTCTTCTTCTTCTTCTTCTTCTTTTTTTTTTTTTCTTCTTGTTTCTTTTCCAGTTACTCAATGTCCTATGGATATTAAAACCCCAACCACTGCACTCGAAGCTCTGTTAGACTCTCCAATAATTCGTTGGATCTTGCAGCCTAATTCCATTAAAGTTTAGTGATGACTTCACAGCCAATGAATTTGCAGTTATAACGAAAAGATAAAACACGGACCACAAGAGTACATTGTAATTACATCTAGGCCTTGCAATGAATTGGCTAGTAGACTTGAATACTGTGCTTCTAACGAAAGCTCGTAACCTGGAGCATTGCAGGACACCCTTGTAGAACAGACCAACAGCCGCTGCTGCTACAATGATGGCCACAACAAAGACGATGGTGATGGGACTAGCATCTACTCCTCTGGCTGCAGTTATTGGAAACTCCCTGGAAAAATCTGAATAAAATGCGTTACATAAATAATTTGACCTTAATTTGGCGTTTTCTGTTCTGTTCTTCAGCCCTAGTGGAGCATAAGCGTTAAATCAACACTCGGCAGGTCAAAGAAAGGGAGCCATCGTAGTGTTGCCGCTGCCTGTGGATGCGAAGGTGGGAAGTTCAAATCCGAATGGAGCAAAAATCATCTTAGCTCCCAGGTCGACCCAAAAAAATGAGTACCAGGGAAAATTCCTGGCAAGTATTCAAGTAAAAGAGGCTGGCGATAAGTCATAAATCAACAACCTTCAAGTCTTTTAAAGTGGCCGCCGCGCAGCTCGCTGGCGTAGTTGGATAAACCTGACTGCGCGGTGACCGGGTGACGAACTCATTGTGTGTGTTTTTTTCCCTTTAAAGACTTCCTTGACCTCCAGGTAGACCCAGCCTTAAATGAGAATCAGATAAAACTCATGGGAGGTGAAGGCGATCGGCGTTATTTTCCCCATATCATCGACTGAGTGCCGATTGTTCGGAACTGTAGGGCTAGAACTCTAATGTAAACGCATTAAAAACCGCGGAAAACGGTCTTTAGTTACACGAGCCTTTTAAGACTTTTTAAGACATGGTTGGTTAACGGCTAAATTGTCTCTGCTGGCTGGGATAATCAACCCCTATAAGCAGTGGTCTCCAATTTTTTTTTTTTCGGTCGCGCCCCTTCAAGTATATTGAAATAAGCCCACAGCCCCCTTGAGTATACGGCAAGACCCCCCCCCCCCCCCCCTCCCCATAGCCCTACTGAGTATAGGGCAGGAACACGGTCTTCCTGAGTATTTGGCAAGACCCCCCACGGCCCGTTGAGTATACGGCAAGACCCCACGGCCCCCTTGAGTATATGGCGAGACCCCTAAGGCACCCTTGAGTATTTAGCCATACTCCTACGGTCCTTTTGAGTATATGGCAAGACCCCACATCTACCTGAGTATACGACGAGACTCTTACGGCCCCCTTGAGTATATGGCAAGACCCCGCGGTCCCCTTGAGTATATGGCAAGACCCCACGGCCCCCTCGAGTATATGGCAAGACCCCGCGGTCACCCCTTGAGTATATGGCAAGACCCCACGGCCCCCTTGAGTATATGGCAAGACCCCGCGGTCCCCTTAAACATAAGGCATGACCCCCACACCCCGCCCTTTTAGGTGTATTGCAAAACCTTAACACTCTCTCCCCTTGAATCTATGATTAACCCCCTCACGCATCTGCCTAACGTAATAAAGTAGGATTAAAAAGAGGGAAAACGTGTTCAAAATCAATAAACACGTGCAGGTGTTATCATATTAAATTAGAATTTTAATTATAAATGTACAAACTGCTCATAAAAACATATATAAATAGTTTTTAAAATATTATTTATAATAATTTTTTTTAACTCTCAATATAACTGTAAGTAAAGTAAGTAAAGATCCCTTCCACGCCTTTAGGCGTATCGGGCATATGGGAAGAGCGCCCATATTTTTACAGACCATAGTTGAATATAAAGACAATATCATCGTCTTCATCCTCATCCAGTAACGTTACGTCTCGTTGGGTTACCAGTTTCTGTTGACTATTTTATCAGCTCTCTCAACCTTTTGGCGGTCAGTTGCGATGGACTTCATGGCTGCATGCCTGAGGTCTGTCCAGTCAGTCAGGTTCTGCCTCTTCTCCTCTTTCCCTCTACTAAGCCCTGCAGTATTGTTTTTAAAAGACCGTTAGATCTTACTTCACGTTCATACCACTGTATTTTCGGTCTTTTTACTGTAGATGAACGATTTTCATAAGTTGCCAATAATTGCAGCAGGTAATGGTTATATCAAAGAAAATAATACCACCACAGTGTGATATTAGATGAGAAGGTGAGAGGCTAATCCAAGTCGATAAATTCAAAAATGTTAGTACAACTGTAGAATCAGACGGAAGATGTGTCTTAGAAACTAAGAACAGAATAGGCCAAAAAAAAAAAAAAATGCATTTCACAGAATGAAGAACATCTTGTGCAATAGGGACCTCTGTGTGGATGTCCGAAAGAGAGTAGTAAAATAGTTTGTAGAACCTATACTGCTTTACGGTAGTGAATCATGGAATGTAAATGCACTAATTATGGAATTCTTGTATTCGAAAAGAGATGTGGTTTCTCAGGCGAATGTTGAGAAACCCTTGGACTGTACAAGTAACAAACGAGATTTGCTTGAAAGAAGCTGATGAAAGCAGATACACATACACAGCTATAAGTAACAGACAAGACGTGTTCTTCAGGCACGTGATTGTGGGAAAAAAAAGAGGGGGGGGGGGGATAGGCTTTGGAGAATATTGTGACGACTGGGAGGATCAACGGTAAAAGAGTGAGAAGCAGACCGAGAGAGATGATGACAAATGGACTGCGACGGTGGTACCGAGGAATAGCATCGGTGGAACTTATCCAGAGGACAACGGGCCGAGATCTGTGGAGATGCATAAACGTCAACCCCAGTCGGCAGAGGACGTGATGATGTTGATTATGAATATAACGGATTGATACAAATACAAACGAACTCATTTTCAAAAATTGTATGACGCCTGCTTTTGGAACTCCCCCCCCCCCCCCCACACCCCCCACCTTCCACCTCAAAATAAGCATTTATTTATACATTTGATATTATTTCATATATATATATATATATATATATATATATATATTTATTTATTTATTTATTTATTTATGACCAGTACTCTAAATAAAAATATTTATTAGTATTGCACACTCACATGCGGCTTAAGAACACCGCCTCTAAAGAAATTAAAGATAAAGGCCCTTCCTCCCCTATGATTTCCTTGTGGCGGTCTCCCTAAAATATACTAGATGATGTACCTAACCCGCATGCCAGACTATCGCCTTACAAAGAGAGTATTTTATTGCGAGCTCCAGCAAGGGAAAATGTGACAGGAGACAAGAAAAAGCACTATAAGGACACTCTCAAGACTGCTCTCAATTCTTTTGGCATCAACACAGCGACGTGAGAGGCTGATGTACAAGACCGTTCTGGGTGGCGTACGTCCCTCAGGCAAGGCAGTGGAGGTTGCACAGGCAGAGAAACGAAGGCAGACTAGAAAGAACCCTACTGCTAACCCCACACTTACTTCGGCTTCCATCTGTTGTCCGCATTGCTCAAGAACTTCCCAGGCTCATATTGGACTAATCAGCCACTTTCGTACTCATAATCATTGATCATTACTACTTTGGATGAAAGTGATCTTCATCACTCATGATAAACGAACAACACACAGATGATTTACTTACTGAGGCTGAAAGGATTCGTTTCTATACTCATGACGTAGGGAAGCTGGGTTCCATTCTTGTCTAAAGCATCCAGCTGAGATGGTGGAGATAAAACACAGTAATATTGACTATCGGAATGATTACATTATCAGTATTCTAAGTAAAATTGACTATCATAATGATTACATTATCAAGTATTATGAGTAATATTGACTATCGGAATGATTACATTATCAAGTATTCTAAGTAAAATTGACTATCATAATGACTACATTATCAAGTATTATGAGTAATATTGACTATCGGAATGATTACATTATCAGTATTCTAAGTAAAATTGACTATCATAATGATTACATTATCAAGTATTATGAGTAATATTGACTATCGGAATGATTACATTATCAAGTATTCTAAGTAAAATTGACTATCATAATGATTACATTATCAAGTACTAGTAATATTGACTATCGGAATGATTACATTATCAAGTATTCTAAGTAATATTGACTATCGTAATGATTACATTATCAAGTATTCTGAGTAATATTGACTATCGGAATGATTACATTATCAAGTATTCTGAGTATTATTGACTATCGGAATGATTACATTATCAAGTATTCTGAGTAATATTGACTATCGTAATGATTACATTATCAAGTATTCTAAGTAATATTGACTATCGGAATGATTGCATTATCAAGTATTCTGAGTAATATTGACTATCGGAATGATTACATAATCAAGTATTTAAGCATCGCGTTATTTACTGTTAAATGTGTCCCTAAAACAAGGCTCATTTCCTTCAACCTTTAACAAGTCAGTAGTCATAGCCGCTAGTTATCCATATTATTTTGGAGCGTTGAGGGAATGCGGAGGGGAATGTGGATGTTAAGTTGGAGGTGAAGATTGTCGATGGCAGTCAAGTGACCCGGGGGGTTAACTAAGGTCAAGTGAGCGCCATCGACAATCTTCACCTCTTACTCCACATCCACATTGCCCTCCACATTCCCCTCCACATTGCCCTCCCCATTCTCATTCCCTTCCGCATTCCCTCCATCCTCCGCAAATAATATGGATAACTAGCGGCGATAACTACTCACGTCTTTAGCAAAACATTACTCTTATCACTATACCTTGGGTAGATATTCAGTCCCTTGCCAACGTTCATACATAGCGAATTTTCACCTGCACGTTGTCCTTGATATTATTTGTCCTCTGTCGCACTTTTCAACCCCTGCCTTTATTTTTCGAGGCACCATTCAGTCGTTCGTTGTGCTGCTGTGCCATGACATTTATCTTTTTTCTTTACCCCTCTTGAATTTATCCATGTTTTTCATTATTTATTACTTTTTTCCTCTGGCGTTTGTTTTGTGAACCATAGCCACTTTTTGTTTATCTACAAGTCAATATAGTCTTCAATATTGACGGTCGAGTTAGAGGCAGTCACTGCTGCCTTCCGCTGGCTTGAGAATCAGCTGTACACAAAAGCCGTCATTGTAACTGACTCACAGAGCATGTTGAGAAATGTGAAGACAGGCATACTCCGCGCAGAGTGGCAAGCATCACTTATAAGGTCCCGGGTAGTTAGCATCCTTTAGATATTTTCTCTAGGTGATGCCGGTGTGTTAGGAAATGAGCAGGCAGATAGACAGGCTGGTTCTTCACCACTTTGGTGGTAACTGATGTAAGACAAGCTGTATGTTGTGAGGGCCCTTTGGGAGCGAGTGAACAGTGCCGAGGCAGAGAGGGATCATTACGGTCTGAGGAGAATGGTTACAAGGGGATTTGGCCGACGCTCGACACTCAGGGAAAGCCGACACGGATATATAATCAGACAGTTACTGGTACCATCGGAATTTCAACTTTTCGCGTGCTGATTAAGATAGGAACAGAGCACTTATGGAGGTATACCGAGTGCTGTGATGTCGATTCTTGTTTGTTTGTTTTAGTATCCAGAAGCCATGAATTGTTAACCCTTAGGCTCGGTATTATGGATATCGCAACCTTTCGGCCTAGATTCCATTGTAAATACCGTAAATCTGGGAGAAAATGTGGCTTTCCTGCCTACCCCCGGGATTGAACCAGGACCACAAGGAGTTCGTCACCCGGTCTCGGCGTAATCCGGTTTAGCCAACTACGCTAGAGAGCCGGGCATGTCGATTCCTAATTTAACATTCAACATATTGACGAAGTATTTAAGTTTGATCATAGAACCGTTAGTCTCTGAGCCAGTCCCCTTCTATTTTCAGAATTATATAAGCAATCGACAAAAAGGTTTTTAAGGTACTTTGTTACCAGACTATGGTATTATTTTCTTCTAATCCAGTGTAAGATTTATACCAGAATGGAGTAGTTGTCATCCCTTTTCAGGTCATAAATCAAAATATGAGGTTTCCCATCTGTAGTCAACATCACAGGCTTGTCCTTGTTGGTACCTGCTGGCCTCTGCAGAGCAGAATATTAATGACACAATAAATTATTTAATTATACATTTTGAGAGAGGGGAAAAAGGAAATGTAATCAAGAAGAGAAGAATAGATGCTGAGGTAAACAGAAAGCACACCGAGGAAAACAATAAAATACGAGATAGCGTTAACCATTTACCAGGAACAATCGACACCAGCTTGAAACATCGGTTTTGTTGTGCAAATTATAGTTTTTTTCTTTTTCTTCTAGATATCAGTAACCTTAAAGATCAATAACTGATCATTTTTTTTCTAATTTTGTTTTCTTCTTTTTCGTCTTCTTCTTCTTCTTCTTCTTCTTCTTCTTCTTCTTCTTCTTCTTCTTCTTCTTCTTCTTCTTCTTCTTCTTCTTCTTCTTCTTCTTCTTCTTCTTCTTCTTCTTCTTCTTCTTCTTCTTCTTCTTCTTCTTCTTCTTCTTCTTCTTCTTCTTCTTCTTCTTCTTCTTCTTCTTCTTCTTCTCTTCTTCTTCTTCTTCTTCTCTTCTCCTCCTCCTTCTTCTCCTTCTTAGTTCTACTTATAATTTTAGTTAATTTTTTTTAAAGTTATTGATAATGATTGAGTTAATTTAATGGTCAAGCAAACAAAATTTGCAGTACTCACAGCGAGGAAAGTATGTTTAAATATGACCTGGGCCGACTCCATGGACTGTAGCTGTACAGTATAGAATACAGCGTCCTTCTGTGGGTTTTCTATGAGTACATGCATTACGTCATTAGCATCCGCCCATATCTGAAGCATGGGGTTCCAACTGTTTGATGTACTCTCTGACATGTGAAAGATGTGATAGAAATGTCAAAACTAAAAATGCAGACACAAATAACACATTGCACATTTTATTGCCCAGCAACTCCGTTCAATCCTTAGGTTCAATCCTGGGAACAGCTGGGGTTGGACATTAAATTAGCTCCCCCAAAAGTGATCCTAGATCTTCTGGCTTACCTAGTGTAACTTGCAGTCATCTACAGGTCAGGATTGTTAACGGAAACTTTTTTGTTGTTGTTGTAAATACTTCGCAGGTGTCGTCGGGGCCCTACGGTGAAACCGTTTAAGAAAAAAAACTTGCTTCTGTGGGATTTTCATCCGAATGATGGAACATTGTGCCACCGGATGTTAATCGCTCGTGGTGCTGTCCTAGTATAGTTAGACGCCACGCCCTCATTCAAAGGGCTGTTGAATACTGTTTATTGTTTTATAGGAACTATTACTCTAATTGTCTTTACTTTCCCGCGCTTATGTCATTAGAATAAAAAACATACTGGGGAAAACGGCTCTCAGGATATCTAGAAAGGCTTGATCCTACAAGACAGTCGGCAAGATGCATTAACTCTTTAAGTACCGAGTTATAAACTTCAACACTTTCTACTCAAAGGAGCAACAGTCTTCGTGTCTTAATGAACGGAAATGGTAAAATGTGAAACCGGGTGGTTGAATTTTCCAGTATGGTAGAAAGGCTGAATATAATTTACAAATGAGAAAATTAAATGTTAAATGTTGAATTAGGAATCGACATCACAACAACAGAGACACCCCCATAAGTACTCTGTCCCATCTTCAGCATCAAGCGAAGAGTTTCAGTTCCCATGGCACCTTCAACTGTTTGATTGTATATCCGTCCCGCCTTTCCCTTCAGTGTTGAGCGACGGCCAGATCCTCTAGTAACCCCTCGCGGCGCTATTCTCCTTAGACCGTAATGTGCCTCCCATTCGCTCCCAAAGGTCCCTCACAACATCTAGCTTGTCATACATCAATTCATCACTAAGTGGTGCAGTCTATCTGCCTGCTCGTTTCCCAACATAGCAGTATAACCTGCAAAAATATATGTTTTTTTGGATTTTGTACCTATTAATAAAAAGAATCATAGCCGGAGCTACATAGTGCGTGCTCTTTGCTTGATACCTTCTTCGGATGACGAATGTGATAGAACAATTAGGCTAGTGTAAACATTATACAGAGCAAACAATAAACATATGGTGAGTTGTCTGGTATGAAAGGGTTAATATGATCGTACAGAGACTTCGCCCGTGTTGTACATAAAATAAGAATCTGAGATTTATTTTTTGGATCATCTTCATCGCACACCGGACACGACCAGTCTCCTCCTGAGTATGTCTCCGTGTGTTTTCAGACTAACAACTCCCACTGTTATGGTTGATGTAACGACGGGTGGCTCCTGCATGGTTTTAGTGTGTGTGTGTGTGTCTTCATATAACAGAACATAAAGTGGATTTCAAGATTCTCTCATCTTTAGCCGATCTTTGCAGTCTGTTCTACAATTGTGTGTCTCAGTCTGTTGTATCTCTTCGATATATCTGTTACTTCCAATTATTTCTTTACAAATTCAGAAATCTCTCCGATGTATATTTTACAAAATTTCTTTAGTGCTAAGGCTGTTTTGGCCTCGAAAAGAACCGCTTTCTTTTATAGATTTAACCAGACACTCTTTTAAACAAGCGCGGCCTCCGTGGCTTAGGCGCTGTGAGTCCAGCGTACCGCGATAAAAACTCACTACTGGCTGCGTGGATTATCATTGTATAGGGCGTCGCATGTCAACCAAGCTCATCGCAAAGGTATACCTTTATTATTGGACTTAGCTATTTCATTTAATATTTTGGGCCTGGAAAGAATGAGGCATCTGAGTGTAACAAGAGGGCCTGGCCGGCTCAATACACTCAGAGGAAAGGCAAGACGGACATATCACCAGATTGTGACCAGTACCATCAGTATTGGAACTCTGCGCTGGCTGCTGAAGATGAGGACAGAGCATGCATGAGAATGCCCCAAGTGCTGTTATGTCCATTCTTGACTAAGCTCAATGCAACTCATTTAATATGTCGAAGATTTGACTCTCATAGATCTCAATCTTTTGATTTTGAGGACTCGCGTCTAGTTATGTGAGAGATAAGGCACTAATCCTTCGACCACCCGCTCATTTGAGAAGCTCTGAGGCAGAGCAGGTTCATTAGGACAGTCTTGACAAAGTAAGCAGAAGTCAAGGTTATAAACGTGCCCAGAAAATGTTTAGTTATGAGAAGGAACGAATATGTCGATTTGTAATGATATAAAAATCAGATCGTTTTCTTCAAACACATACAGATAATAATAATTAATTAATTATTTAACAGAATCAGGAGGAGGACAACGACGAGGACATGAATAAGGAGAGAAAAAGGGACGAGAAGAAGAAGGAGGCGAAACAGAAAGAAGAGGAGAAAAAGAATGATGAAAAGACGAAGAAGAAAAAGGAGGAGAAGGAAAAGGAGAGAAGGAGATGAGAAGGTGGAGGAGAAGAAAGAGAAAAGGAGAATGATGAAGGAAGACGGAGAAGGAGGATAAGAAGGAGGAGGAGAAAGAGAAGGGAAAGAAGGAAACTGAGACAAAGGAGAGGAAAGAAAAGAAGGAGGTGAGAGGGAAGATGAGACGAAGAAAAAAGAAGAAGAAGAAGAAGAAGAAGAAGAGAAGGAGAAGAAGAAGAGAGGAAGAAGAAAGAGAAGAAGAAGAAGAAGAAGAAGAAGAAGAAGAAGAAGAAGAAAAGAAGAAGAAGAAAAAGAAGAAGAAGAAGAGAAAAGAAAAGAAGGAAGAAGAAGAAGAAGAAGATGAAGATGAAGAAGAAGAAGAAGAAGAGAGAAGAAAGAAGAAGAAGAAGAAAGAAGAAGAAGAAGAAGAAGAAGAAGAACAAGAAGAAGAACAAGAAGAAGAAGAAGAAGAAGAAGAAGGAAAAAAAAGAATTAGAGGAGGATGAGAAGAAAAGGAAGAAGAACAAGAAGAAGAAGAAGAAGAACAAGAACAAGAACAAGAACAAGAAAAAGAAGAAGAAGAAGAAGAAGAAGAAGAAGAAGAAGAAGAAGAAGAAGAAGAAGAAGAAGAAGAAGAAGAAGAAGAAGAAGAAGAAGAAGAAATAAAGGAGGGGAAAGAGGAGGTGAATGAGAAAGAGGAGAGGAATGGGAATAATGAAGAGAAGAAGGAGGAGAGAGAGAAGGAAAAAAGAGAAGAAAGAAAGGAATGACAAGAAGGAGGACGAGAAGAATGAAAAGAAGAAGGCATAAGCAGGGGGAGCAACAATCTGTGCTAACTAATTAATACACATAGAGATGCTTGACCATTCATACATCAGACCACGATATATATATATATATATATATATATATAATATATATATATATATATATATATATATATATAATATATATATATATATTAGGGCTTACCGAATATTCGCTTTGTATTCGCTTCGGGGCCGAATAGTGGACCCAATAACTATTCGGTAAAATAGTTGCGGTCGGGCCGAAACACGAATAGTGGTTACCTACATTTCTGGACTGGTGGAAGAAAACATCAAGATTTCCCACCTTGGTTTATACTGGGAAAGCGTTATCTTTGTGCAGAGACCAGCGTACCAAGTGCCCCTTTATTTCCATCTTGTATGTGTTGCGAGTATAGTGTTTTTAGGTGTGTTGCTGTAGAAACAAAATGCAACACTTAAAAATGTAAGAGGGGCAGAAAAACAAGTGTTCTAGTGTTGTCGGCTTGATTCCTTTGAGTGGAGTGTCCTCTTTGTTGATTGTTTGAAGTAACTAGAGTTCGTCATAATTTCGTCGTCTCGTGGAAACGGCAGCGGCTGAATGTTTTGATCGACGTTTGTTTTCTTCGTTGTCTTTGTTGTTTGATCTTCTGGCGTTGGCCTGCCCGGCGTCTGGTTTCGTGAGCTCGCGGGGGGCTGAGCGACTTATAAGGACGGCATTGTTTTCTTCGTCGGTGTTATTTTTGTTTTTGATGTTTCGCCTTGCGGGTTTTCATTTTGACTCTCTGTATTTGTCGTATTTTCCTGTTTGATATAGCTGGAAATACCTTCAGTGAGACAAAAAGCTGGCCTAATGCTGACAACATGGAACGAAGGTTTTTCATGGAGGTGTGTCAGCACACGAACTAATACGTGCTGCAGGAGATCGCAGATTGTGGCGAGGCATAATCGCCCATGCCAGCCGGCAAAGTAAATGATGAAAATGATTCACTATTCGTATTCGTATTCGGCCGAATAGTTGGTCCAGCTATTCGTATTCGGCGGAATAGTGAAAATCACTATTCGGTACAGCCCTTAATATATATATATATATATATATATATATATATATATATATATATATATATATATATATATAGCAGCCCAGCTACAGCTAAAGCCATGAGCCACCGCCACTTAATCCCCAGATACCACACTCGCCACACTTTTTTTATACGGATAAGTTTAGCATCATATGTCCAGATTACTTCGCTGTTTTTTAAATATACTTGACACGACGCGGCAGGCACTGCAGGCTACTGCAGTCATTGCAGGCGGTGGCAGGGGATGACAGGCAAGTATATTTAGAACTTTGCTATAGTGCTACTAATGCAAACGACCAGACGATACTGATAACGACAATGAGCGCGAAGACAAGGATAGCAACAACAAAAAATCAATAACTTGGACGACGTGGTTGAAGCAAGATGATACAGGTGTGTAGGATTGTAAGCAGGATGGTATCAAATTTCTAGAAAGACAGCTACAATTCCAATTATTTAACTGCGAATGAATACACTTGTGTGTCTCATGTTTGCATAAATAATAACACAAGCCCTTTTTTCGGGGGGGGGGGGGGGGGCAGTGTTTATCGAGCTTGATATGTTACTGTCAACCGGTTAATCAATAGAACATTGCTACTGACAGTGTCTAAGCTGGCAGCTTCATCACTATCAGCAACTTAAGGCTTTAAGAAAAGCCAGGCGGAGCAGTTTGCAGAATAAGTTACACTGGCTATTGTCATTGTATATGGTAACTAGCGATGAAGATGATCTCTAAAATAAATAATGAACAATGAATAAAGGATGTTTATGCTGTATGTCATTATTTTCATTTTTTTTTCTTTTTTTTTTGAAACTCCACCCCGCTTTTTACATCAGATCTTTTATGAGTAGCATCTCTGTTGTGCCGATGTATACTAAACTGTAAGTCATCACTTAATCTTTTCCTTGAACGCTATCCCGCTTTTACACCAGATCTTTTACGAGTAGCATCTCTGTAGTGCTAACTGTTGTGGCTGTATTATAAAGAGATGATCGTACTATCTTTGGTTTATCAATTTGGTTGCAATATGTCGCTACTACGGTCTTCCTGATGCTGTAATTTTTCACTGTGTCTCAGATTATCAAACTGGTAGTTTTCGGGTCTCAGATGATTTAACTGGTCGTTTTCTTCAAGTACACTGTGTCCGTAAAGTCACGGTGCACTTTAAACGTCCTGTGATGTCAAAGGTACACCACGACTTTACGGACACACGGTATATTCTCTCACAAGTGCTAATTTTACATAAGTAAACCTTTGATAATATCAAGTTCAGATACGCCCATTGCTAGTCCAGTGTTGGATTAATTATGCTATCTGTAATCTGTTCCTTAGCTGTCATAATTTGTTTGGATGTCCTAATAACCGCGTCAGTTGATAAAAAAAAAAAATACAATTGCCCCTTAGCATCTTCTTTCGTTCCAGATCTATTCTGCCGTTCTCTGAGAATATAGGGTCTCGATGAGTGAATTTTTTCAGCCTGGTGATATTATTAACTTTTTACTTTACCAGGACATCATAAGGTTAGTTGCGTATCCTTTACTGTACGTTGCAGAACCAACTCTAACAGCCCCTGGCTGTTGTGTGGTTTTTCTAATCAAATGTTACGTCCAGTAGTTTGTCATTGCCATCTGGACGGTCGGCTGTCTTGATACCACTGTCGAAACCAACGCAAGGCGCATGGTCCGCAGTTGGGATCGAACCCGGCATCCCAGCATTACGATGCGTTCGCATCGACTTAGCCACAGAGCCGACTCAGGACTTCATACTGAGTGATAAACACCCGGTGACACAAACAGCCACCATTCGGATGAGCATCACGCGTGGAAAGGTCCCAGATACCCCTTTCAACCGCCACGTTATTCTACTCCCCCCCCCCCCCCCCCCCCCCGGCAACAGCTAGGGTGGGAATTCAAGTTAACCAAAAATGGGGACGGGGATCATGTGAAAGTCACCCTGGGAGTGCAAAGACGTTGCAGAGGAGCGCTAAGCCATTTGGAATTTAGTGTAATAGTCTGTTATACTTTTTAACAAAAAGGTACAGTTTAATTATAAATTACAATTTAAAAGTCAGAAAAACAAAACAGCGCTGCCAAATGGATGTGCAGAGGGATCTGCATTTGTTTTGTCCAATTTTAGACCAAAAATAGCTGATGTCATCAAGACAAAACATCCATAATATTCACTTTTGGACACTATATTACTTGCATTTGGTGACTGTTCATTTTATTTGAAACTTCAATGTGTGCGGATGTTTTGCTTCACATACTTGTTAATAGTTTTTTTTTTTTCTCTCTCTTCTCTTTTTCATCAGTTTTTTAAAACTTGGAAAAGGGAGGACTGACTGACCTTCAACACCACCATAACATCACACCGAGCGATAAACCCCCCGTGACACACCATTCGGATGAGGACCACCCCGGGACAGGTCTGAGAAAACATGTTGAACCCATAGGTTGGGTTATATCAGGACCCCCAGCAACAGCCAGGGTGGGGCTTTTAAACAACAACAAAATTGCATCCGACATTGGGACGCAGTGGATAAAGGAGAGTCGCAGGGGTCTTGCATATAAATACATTCAAAAGAGCAGCCCCCTGAAAAGATTGAAAACCACTGCCCTAGATATTAAATTTCCTCAACTTACGTCAGACAAATATCATGCAACCGATATTTAGAGGAATAAAACAATTCTACTTCGTTTAATTGTGTTTATTTTAGCTATATTTAGATATTACTCGGTGTCAGCTCAAAAATAGTCTACCCCTATTTATTTACTTAATTAAAATTATGACAAAGCTGACTCTCAGGAGACTTGGACACCGGCCATATCTAACGTTTTCAAAATTGTGTGGACACCGTCAAAGATAATGTAAACGAGATTTCAGTAGAATAAATATTGTGTGCGTTCCCTTGAAGTGAATGCGCTAAGTGAACAGAGGAGAGCATGGTCGAACAGTTAAGACAGTGGAATTCCTATGCGGGAGATCCTAGTTCAAACCCTCTGTAAAGTTATTTGAAGGTTTTTTTCGAGGACCCTATTAAAAAAATTTATTACCTGCACAGTCTTTGGCCACAGCACTAGCCATCCGGCCCTAAACTCTCAAGCACCCTGCCTACACCGCAAGCAAGTTAAAAAACAGGCAACGATGAGCAGTTTGAGAAGAGCACGACAAATGCAGAGAACCACGACACACAGCTACAACCTGGAACATTAAGACGCTGAAAGAAGAAGAAGAAGAAGCAGAAGAAGAAGCAGAAGAAGAAGAAGAAGAAGAAGAAGAAGAAGAAGAAGAAGAAGAAGAAGAAGAAGAAGAAGAAGAAGAAGAAGAAGAAGAAGAAGAAGAAGAAGAAGAAGAAGAAGAAGAAGAAGAAGAAGAAGAAGAAGAAGAAGAAGAAGAAGAAGAAGAAGAAGAAGAAGAAGAAGAAGAAGAAGAAGAAGAAGAAAGAGAAGATGGAGAAGATGGAGGAGGAGGAGAAGAAGAAGCAGAGCGAATCCCTTACCCCCCCCCCCCCCCCCCCCCCCGTTATTCCATCAATTGTATTGTTGTTATATTTTTAAAGACTAGCTTGTGTGTGGTTTATGAGTAGTAAACTCAATTTCATAATCCAGATATATTTTAGTACGATGTGGGATGCGGATGGTGTGGTAGTAGACTGCGTTGCGATGATTTGGACACTGATATAGGCGTCACTGCGTTCAGAGAGGAACAGCAAACTGCTAAACGTAATTTGCCGAGTGAAAATTAGAACAGGAGTTCAATGCTTGGGCTCGGTAGTCAGCGTCTCTTGCCTAGGCGTTGCGATGATGCATTGTTATATCGAGGGATAGGGTTCGATCCCAGCGGCAGGAGATATGACAGCCGACCACTTTTCTTTGGTTTCGATAACCTTTTTATCTTCTTTTACCCCACCAGGACATAACGAGATAAACAGCCGATGACACAAAGTGCCATCATGTGAATGAGGAACACCCATGGAGAGGTCCCAGAAACCGCGTTCAGCCATTAGAACATTTTATGGCCGGGCTATATTGCAGCCCCTGGCAAGAGCCAGAGTAGGGCTTAAACAACACAACAAAAAATTGCAGCCCAGAAAGGAACGACACATAGCTAAGTAGGGTTTCGATAATGATTCTGAGTGCTGATCGTTAAGCGGGCATTGGCAAACTTTTAAAATTAAAAAAATATTGCCTTTTAAAATTTAAAATCACAAGCAGCCACGCATACACGCGCGCACGCACACACACACACACACACACACACATATATATATATATATATATATATATATATATATATATATATATATATATATACACATATATATATGTATAATATATATATATATATATATATATATATATAATATATATATATATATATATATGTATATATATAAATATATATATATATATATATATATATATATATATATATATATATATATATATATATATATATATATATACATATACACATACATACACAATGCTGGGGTTGGTTCTGCAATGTCCTGTAAAGAGCAGGTAACTAACTTTCATTTGGTTTGATCTTTGCACATATGAATAAAGAGAGCTAATTTTTGAAAGTATTGGCCTAGAGGTTAATTTACAGAAAATAGACCTGACTAGCAACCTGGAGATCCGTGTCAGATGGTGACTCGTGATCGCCTATGCTAACCAGGCTAGCCTCTATAATAACCTTGAAGAATTATCATCTGCGTTGGGCTGATCACCTAACCCGCATGCCAGAATATCGCTTCCCAAAGAGAGTATTTTATGGCGATCTCCAGCAAGATAAGAGGTCCCGAGGAGGACAGAAAAAGCCCTATAAGGACACTCTTAAGATTGCTCTCAGTTCTTTTTTGGCATCAACACAGCGACGTGGAAGGCTGCTGTGCCAGGCCCTGCTGGATGGCGTACGTTCCTCAGGCATGGTGAAACGGCCTGCCAGAGAGCGGAGGTTGCACAGGCAGAGAAACGGAGGCAGACGAGAAAGAATTGTACTTCTTATCCCACACTTACTACGGCTTACATCTGTTGTCCGCACTGCTCAAGAACTTTCCAGGCTCATATTGGACTAATCAGCCACCTCCGTACTCATAATCATCGATCATTACTACTTTGGATGAAAGTGGTCTTCATCACTCGTGATGGACTAACAACATGCTAGCCAGCATATGTAATGATAATGATGATGATGATGGTAATGATAGTGCTGATGACGGCCGGTGAAGTTGATGGTCTTAATTAGAATAATATCTGTGCAGCCAATAATCTTAATTGTAATCATTATAATGGTGGTGGTGGTGGTGGTAATGATGGTGATGATGATGGTGATGATGATGGTAATGATGATGATCTTAATGATGAGGATGGCGGTTGTGCTGACTTATCTCAGTGATGATGATGATGATGATGATGGTGGTAATGATGGGAATGATGATGAGTGGTGATCATGATTATCTTAATAATGGTGATGCTGACTATATCAATTATGATGATGATGTTGGCTGTGGTGTTGATGATCTTAATGATCTTAATGATGATGATGATGATTGCTGTGGTGCTATGATCTTAACGACGATGATGGTGATGATGATGTCAATGATGATGAAGATGTCGATGATACTGGCGGCGGCGCCTATCATATTCTTGATGATAAAGATGACGTCAGCGGTGTTGCTGATGGCGATCTTAAAGATAATGATGATGATGATGTTGATAGTGTTGACAACGATGATGATGATCTTGATAATAATAAAAATGTTGTTGGGTGGTGGAGATGATGATGATGATGATCACGATGATGATGTCGCGATGTTGAGAATGATAAAGGCAATAATGATCAAGATGAGGATAGTGATGATGTTGACTAATTCCAAACTTGCTACCTGGTCGAATGAGCACTGTCTTGTTTGCTAGTTTGGGGGCATCCGATTTCAGAGGCAGGCTTTGTATGGTGATGATCATATCCAGGTTCACCCCTGACTCGGTACGGAGACAGTTCATATAGAAACCAACGCCCTGCAGATCAAAGAATACACAGCATAAGGCGACCTAAAGATGCCTGCAGGAACTTGTATGTGTGCTTTAAACAGGGAAGCTAGTTTGCGACGTTTCGCCACTGTCAAAAGAGACTCCACCTTTAATATATTTTAATGCAATGCTCTTTAAAAAAAAATAAAAGGATTACATAAAATAATTTATGTGATTTTGTCAGCAAGTTTTTTAAATGTTTTTATTGGCTTTACATAAACAGAACTGTTATTTGCAGATGACCAGGTATAGCTGAAACAGAAGAGAGTTTACAGAAGCTTATAAACCAAGTTAGTAGCCTGAAATAAGGGATTATGCATTCTGACCCACTCGCCACTCCCTTTTCTCATCTAAGAAAGCAGTTTAAATTCTTCTGCCCGTTATCCAACTATTTTTTTTTATTTAAAGGTGCATAGGCTTCTTGAGTAACTCCTCTCACCCCAACCCTTCCCACACCCTCCCCCCACAGAAAATAAAACGCTTAGCCCCACCCCTCCCCCATTCCCTTCCGCATTCAAACTCTCAATGCTTTCTTTCTGACGGTTTCCTACTGTTCAAGGTACGTGACCGCTGTTTTTCCAGTCTGTCATGTCGCTAACCTACTTTTGATTTATTTAGTACTCTAAACTTTCAGTCCTAAACAGCGCTACTTTGGCTTATTCTATCATTGTCAGGGACCTACTTTACTCTATAATATTCAATATGGCTCGCTAGGTAGGCCAGCTAACAGACTTAACTACCCTAGACACACTTAAGACACACTCCCGCTGAGTACAAACATAATCTTTAATGTACAATGAATAAATCGACGTTAAACACTTCAACTGAGTTAGGCAGTTCCTATCCGAAACCCCTGGCGATGAGCAGCTTTACAATCACTGGTCAACCCACGCAGGTCCCCGTGGATCTATAAGGAACACGACTCCTAGCTGACAGTTTCTCAGTGCTAATTAAGCCACCGTCTATTGCCACACGGGACTCAGCGATACACGTAAGGTGTATGGCCTAAGCGTGACTGGACAGTGTTATCGCCATTTACAATGCGCGTCACACCTTTACTAACTGCTCAAACAAATACTGCATGAAGTGTTTACTACACAAAGAACATTAACTCTATACTATCTAGTCGAAACATTAAATAACAACACAGCCTATTGTAGATACTAAACACAAAGATCCTATTCCAACTAACCGTCAATAACCTAATTTTACCTAGTCAAAACGTTCCGTCTTGTTGTCTCGTCCCGTCTCAGTCCACGACTCTCCCCTCAACCAGCTCGAGATCACGGCTCAACACGCAGTAATCCGTGTCAATGTGTGAACTAGGTTTGGTCCGTTAACTGGACCCAGTTTATTCCGTGGTCAAGCTGTCCGCTTTCATACTGAGTTGTACTGAAGGTCAACTCGTTCATACGTGATGATTCACTATCATCAGAGTTGTCCTTTAATTCAGTTCCTCGTGTTGTGGCGACCCTTTAATACAGTTTCTCGTGTTGTGGCGACCCTTTAATACAGTTTCTCGTATTGTGGCGACCCTTAAATACAGTTTCTCGTTTTGTGGAGACCCTTTAATACAGTTTCTCGTTTTGTGGCGACCCTTTAATACAGTTTCTCGTATTGTGGCGACCCTTTAATACAGTTTCTCTTATAGTGGCGACCCTTTAATACAGTTTCTCGTATTGTGGCGACCCTTTAATACAGTTTCTTGTGTTGTGGCGACCCTTTAATACAGTTCCTCATGTTGTGGCCATCCTTTAATACAGTTTCTCGTGTTGTGGCGACCCTTTAATACAGTTTTTCGTATAGTGGCGACCCTTTAGTACAGTTCCTCGTGTTGTGGCGACCCCCAGACATACAATTATTTTCGTTGCTACTTCATAATTTTAATCAATATGTGTTTTCTGATGGTCTAAGACGACCCTTCTGAACGAGTCGTTTAACCCACAGAAGGGTCGCGATCCACAGGTTGAGAACCGCTGCACTATATCATTACTTAAACTGGAAAAAGAAAACCATACTTACGCCCTGTTGGCTAAGTGACCTGTGTGTCTGAAACCATGAGGTATCAGGAAGGACATGGTAGCACATTCTGACATCGACATTGCCGTGGTTGTGTGCTATCGCGGTCACCTGCACCAGAAATCCTGTCAGGTAGTTGTAGGAGCCTGTCATAAATGGATGAAATGCGATAGACAGGTCATCCAGAGTTATCAGGTTGTTTGGATTGACTGCTATCTACAGTTGTTAGTAATGACTGCCATCTACAGTTGTTTGGATTGACTGCTATCTACAGTTGTTAGTAATGACTGTCATCTACAGTTGTTTGGATTGACTGCTATCTACAGTTGTTAGTAATGACTGCCATCTGTAGTTGTTTGGATTGACTGCTATCTACAGTTGTTAGTAATGACTGCCATCTACAGTTGTTTGGATTTACTGCTATCTACAGTTGTTAGTTATGACTGCCATCTACAGTTGTTTGGATTGACTACCGTCTACAGTTGTTAGTAATGACTGCCATCTACAGTTGTTAGTAATGACTGCCATCTACAGTTGTTTGGATTGACTGCTATCTACAGTTGTTTGGATTGACTGCTATCTACAGTTGTTAGTAATGACTGCCATCTACAGTTGTTAGTAATGACTGCCATCTACAGTTGTTTGGATTGACTGTCATCTACAGTTGTTAGTAATGACTGCCATCTACAGTTGTTAGTAACGACTGCCATCTACAGTTGTTAGTAACGACTGCCATCTACAGTTGTTAGTAACGACTGCCATCTACAGTTGTTAGTAATGCCTGTCATCTACAGTTGCTAGTAACGACTGCCATCTACAGTTGTTAGTAACGACTGCCATCTACAGTTGTTAGTAACGACTGCCATCTACAGTTGTTAGTAATGCCTGTCATCTACAGTTGCTAGTAACGACTGCCATCTACAGTTGTTAGTAATGACTGCCATCTACATCTGTTAGTAATGACTGTCATGTACAGTTGATAGTAATGACTGCCATCTACAGTTGTTAGTAATGACTGTCATGTACAGTTGTTAGTAATGACTGCCATCTACAGTTGTTAGTAATGACTGTCATCGACAGTTGTTAGTAATGACTACCATCTACAGTTGTTAATAATGTATGTATATATGTATGTGTGTGTGTGTGTGTGTGTGTGTGTGTGTGTGTGTGTGCTTCATAATGGCAATGATGAGTGATGTATTTTTCTTCGTTGTGTTCCTGGGACAAGGCGTGTGCTATAGCTGCTATTTATTAGCTGGCCGTGGCTAAAACTTGGCCGAGGACATGTGGAGAATGGTCAGGAATAGTTTTAATCTACTCATCGCCCAGTTTTTCGGCGAAGGAAGTTAATTTTCAGCGATGATGTCTGCTCTTTCAGTGTGTTTATTGAGGTTTGCACCTTATGGTTTGCAAGATCAAGTCGTGTGATTTTTGCTGACTGAGGACACTTTGTATGGCTACGGATTCACTTGAAGTATCCAGCGTATCTGACTCAGTGGGTAACTGAAATCACTGGCATAGGCGGCTGAGCAATTATGTGTCAAGTTCGTTTGCTGTGATGCCGGAACCGTAACGACTAACTAACTATGATGATATGATAAAACTGTTTGAGGAGGATATTAACACTGATGGAAGTAAAAAGCTACAATTAAACTGGGAAATAATTAACAGATAAAGCAAGGAGTGAGACAAGAAGAGCAGTATAGTGAAATAATAATGATGGAGGTCAATGATAGTCTAGGAATAATAGTTGGAGATTATTATGTAAACAGTCTTTACTTTTTTTTTTTTTTGCAGACGATACAGTATTATAAGCTGAAAACGCAGAAGACCTACATATATTATTAGACATTGTGGTACTGAAGAGTGCGATACGGGAATTTCATTAAATGTCGAGAAAACTTTGACAGTCGTTATATCAAAGAAGAAATCTCCTAAATGCGACACAGCAATAGAAGGGAAAGTGCTTAAACAAGTCAATAAATTCAAGTAGTTATGGACATCCAGAACATCAGATGTGTAAGAGAAATTAAACGAAGAACTGGTCTGGTAAAGGCGGCATTTCAAAAGATGAAAAGTACCTTATTTAATAAATCACTTTCATTAAACATCATAAAACGAGTCCTAAAATGTTACATAGAATAAATCTTAGAGTGTGAGCACACAAATTAAGAAGCATTTGGAGGTAACTGAGATGTGGTTCTTGAGAAGAATGTGGAAAATACCTTGGATTGCCAGAATAGGTAACAACGATTGCCTGGAAATGACTAATGAAAGTAGAACATTATTTACAACAATGAGAAGGCAACAAACAACATCGTTCGGTCATGCGATGAGAAAAGGAGCACTGGAAAATAGCGTGACGACTGGAAAGATCACTGGCGGATGGCCTCAGACAGTGGCATTGAGGAATAGCATCATTAGAAGTGGTCCAGAACATCACTGACCGAGGTGTGTGGGGAGGCATGAACGCCTACGCCAGCTAGGTAAGGCACTTGATGATGTTTTATATGAAGGCGTTTTAAATTGTGATGTTAATCGCCAAACCTCTTAGTGGCAGGTCGCGAACAACTAGTAGTACTGAGTCATGGAAGCTGGAAGTCGAGTTGCAAGTCGCTGCACAAAACACCATGTCGAGTCGCAAGAGGTTAATTACTCGACTTAAGCTGCACTTGATTGCGACTCTAGTTCCTACCACTGTATTGTGCACATTAATTTTAGTTTTAAGCACATGATCTTTTATTATTATTATTATTCCTCTTGGTAATTTTACACGATCTCTGTCCTTTAATCAGCTTTCGTCTCTATTCTATACTCAACCTTCTAATTTACAATGTATTTTAACCCTCCCACTTCCATTTCCCCACTTTCTTTCTCCTTTGCAAAACACGCCGCCTAATATCTTATTTCAATTTTTTTTTTTTTCATTCACTAATATCTTCCTTGTCCTATTTACCTCTTGTGTATCCTAGCTCATCTGCCGCTGCTTCATTTATTATTAAGAACATAAAATACAGATAATACAAGAGAAACTACAACACGACGTGTCTAAGGTGGAGGCAGTCAGAAGAGCAAGAAGTAAAACCTTGACATCCGACGCTGCAAAAGAGGAAAGTTAAAAAGAAAAAGATGACCTAGTGATGAACTGATGATCTTTCTGCAACCCTTCTTTTTCTAGCCTAGAAGCTGTCGTTTCGTAGAAGCTAGAAGCTTGTTGGTGGCCCACGGTCTTGTTTGTGGATTCACAAAGGATTTTCTTTTAAGTCATACGCCTCCCAGATAGTTAGGTTAGTTGGGTATCCTTTACAGGACGTTACAGAACCATCCACAACAGCCCCTGTGCTTGATGGGTGATTTGCTCAGCCACATTCCGGCCGACTTTACTTCCCAGGAAATTTACCTGGCTCGAACATTTTTGGAACAAACAAAACAAAAACCTCTGGCGTCGTTAGGACCCAAACCCACGACCTTCCGATCCGCAGACAAGCGTCTAGCCGCGACACCACGACAAAACCTCGTACCCCCCACCTCCCCTCGCCTCTCCCAGATAGACCAAGCCTAAATGAGTGATAAGAAATGTATTGGTAAGTAAAGCCAATCGGCGTTATAGTCACTAAGTGAGTACGTGTTTGTAAAAAGGAATATGGGGCTAGGATACCATGTCTAATGTGGAAATGGTCACAAAAGGGTTTATACTGTTTAATATTTTTTGCTGTTTGATTTATTCTGGATTATTTCCTTGCGGGTTTCTTTTGTGCTTTGTTTATGCTGTCTGTTTTTTATCTAATGTGTCAGTATGTACCTTATGTATATATGATACCCACGAACTGATATGCTTTTTTGGTTTTTTTTTTTTTTTTTTTGCTCCCATTTTCGAATATACCTGCTTTTCCTAACAAGCATTTCGTAAGTGGCGACTAATTAGGTCCGGCTAAATGTAGACGAATCGCACCGAAGGACGCAGATATCGCAGCCTAGCTGTAATCATAACACAATGTGCCAACCACCCCTTTAAGGGCCAACACAAAATAAGAAAATCGTTCTGCTTGCGTCGTGGTAACATATATTCCTATGTTCTTCGATATTCTTGGATTGGTGAGGAGTGCAAGTAAAGGCTGTATTCACCGCTTACAGTTTCCAGTGCGAAAGAAAAACGCATCATTGTATTGTTTACTATTACTGTTTACTATTTATTGAAACCCGACACTCGGCCTACGTCTGAAACATAGCGAAATCAATGCTCACTGCATGTTTACCCCTCTCAAAACTAATGTGTGAAAGCTACTTGTTACCAACGCTACGACGCTAGCTGCGCATGCCTACTCTCAACAGCAGTGAGGTAGAAAATATTACGTGATGCTCTCTCCTGTGTAAACGTAACCTGCCAACGCTTACATTTACGAGCTGATCACGTCTCGCCACTACGTTCTAACTGATGTTATCAGTGGGAAAACGACTTGGACAGCCTAATTGATTATTTTTAATGCTTTGAAGGAAACTAAAACACGAAGACAACTTAGAACAGACATCTGAAAAATTTAGTCGTGCGATTTATCATACAGAGAGAAGGAAAAAAAAACAGAACTGTCACAGCTGGACAAATTTTTGAAGGTGAAGACAAGGGCCTCATTCTTGATGGCTCTTTGTCAATGCACAAAATGATTGATTATGCTGCCGCAAGATTTCAAGAAACATCACCGCACGACAAATAGTGACATTTATGGAGGACGACGATTGAATTGAAAAGAAAACACATTTCATGAGGTGCGTGTACCACTGGAGAAGTAGAGACATTGTATGAACAACCGAAGTACAGCAGCGAATGTCTAGCACTGCAACATCACTGTCATGATGTGCCTACCCTATCAGCAGAGCCTTTTATGTTTTGCATAGTCCCCCAGAACCATATAAGAGGCAGGGAGAAGAAGACCGAGAAAATGATGGATGGAGGGGTAACTGCCACCTTGATTGAGATTGCAAAACATCACGGCATATCAAGCGACTGAGCGCGCCCTGGCTCGGCTGCCGATCGTCTAATGAACTGCGAGGCCTATCGGCATAAGCAGATACAGAAAAAAGAAAGAAGAAGAGTAAAATGTGAAAGATAGTATGTGATTACAGAAGACATAAACCTATAAGTGTTCTGGGAGTTTTCTGATGGCCTATGCGGAACTAGATAAGAAAAGGAAATCAAACGAAGAACTGCACGAAAAAGAAGAAAGGGGGCGAAAATTTAAAAAAAAAAGGAGATAAAGATGGGGAGAAGAAGAATGATGAAGGCAAAATAGATAAAATAAGGAGGAGGAGAAAGGGGATGATAAGGAGGATATAGGGGATGATGAATGAACGAAATAAAACTATGGCAGTAACCAGGAAAAGGATGAAGCAGACCACACACAAAACACGTAAATGTTCCCTCACAACACTCACCATCTTGAGATGGTCGCCAAGACAAATGAATGAACTGATGTTCCTCGTTGTGAAACGTGTGAACCTTGAGGTCAATGGGCTCAGCTGCGATGTCTGGTCCATTTGTGAATCCTTTCCCGGGTTCTGTCATGATCATAGACAATGTACATAAATCAGATGAAGATACTCATGAGTTCAAACAAGAAATGAGGTAATTGTTTCCTCCTTAACTGACCTAATATACGAGGTTAACACAGCAGTGACGTTTCTGCCCTCTGGGACAATACGAAGAGCGAATAACACACGGGACACCATGGCACTATATGGATGAGAATCCCTAAGTGTCAGAAACCCCGTTCAACTCAAGTTTTATTTAGGGCCCATGACGACGGTTAGGAAGTAAGCTGACGTCCAGAACAGTTGGGACAGTGGGGATTTAATGTAATCAAAAATGTGTGTCCCATTTTGGAACAGGTTAAGAGGTCGTCCCAGCCGAGTGGTGTTAAAACTGTGAATCTAGCGCCATAGTCTCGGTGCACTATTGGAAGGGGAAACAAATTATTTACATTTTTTATTCGAATGGAGAAACTCAATCAAAGCAATTCTATTTAACATCATCATAATCAATTAGACCAGGGGCTCGCGCGCCTCACCCCCCCCCCCCCACCCACTCGCTTGCCGCATCATCTCTTTAATGTTTTAGAGATGGAAGCACCCAACTCTCAAAAATTATCTATAATGGAATATCCACCTCCACTGTCATTGGAAAATGTCGAAAGGAGCACAAAAACCCCTCCCCAAACCTCGTATAGAAGAATTTCTGTTTTCAAATACACATTTCATATTTTTGCAGAAGTATTAATACATGTATTGGTAATTTATTACAGAGTTATTATTGTTAATATAATTATCATTATTATTATTGCGCATGTGAACAGGATATAGAATCTTGCCCCCCCCCCCCCCCCTCGTCCTAAGATTTAAATCCTCCAAGTCGCTAATGTTTTCTTTGCACCAAGGCTACTTAATTAGACTCAGTTACATTATCTCGATCAATACAGTAATGTAACTAAATACTCAATCAGTTAAATCCCAGAGGTTAGGAAAGAATGATTTAAATTAACAAACCAATATCTCCACCTGATGCAAGCGTTATTTTTAATTCAGCCCGCCCCAGATTTAGAACTTTTGTGTTGACTTTGCTTTAAATCTAGGCTTATGCATCGAATAATAATAATAATAATAATAATACAACTAAATATTGCGCTGGCCTGTGTAGCCTTAGAATTATGGAGAAAGTTTATATTTCTTACATCCTGGATTCGACTCAGATGCAGAATATTTGGCTACAGACCGATTTGAGATTATTTCAAAATGAGTAGAACTTTAAAATTTCTGGAGGAAATTGTAAGCCGCACACAAATAAGCCAACACATTGTAGGTTTTGTTTATGATGTCCTGTGAAAAACACAATATTCACATTCACTCTCACTTGAATTGATCCAAACTCTGCGTCAAAAAATATTTACCGTCAATTATAAACATATTTTAAATCTTGTCTTGTGAAAGTAGCTTCTGTGTATCAGATATAAAGTACCCAAGTGGGCCGTGCATGAAATCAAAACATTTATGCCAGCAGATTGGCGTTCAGCAACTGTGCTACCACGACTCGCCCTTGTGAACATAATTTATCAAATACATATTCCCCTGCATTTGAATAAGACACGTTTCTTTTCAAGAGAGAGAGAGAGAGAGAGAGAGAGAGAGAGAGAGAGAGAGAGAGGGCGGTGGGGAGATACTTTAATCTAAATTACTTCGTCATTTATAGCTAATAGCCATTTTATTCAGAACTTCATTGTTTAAAGCCGGACGCTTTACTTCGAGCCACGCTTTCATCTAGGAATAGACTCAATACATTGTGACTTAATTATCAAGAGATAGACGCCATCGAGCCATTCTCTCTTCTAGAGATAGACGCCATCGAGCCATTCTCTCTTCTAGAGATAGATGCCATACTTTGAGCCATTCTCTCTTCTTGAGATAGAAGCAATACTTTGAGCCATTCTCTCTTCTTGAGATAGACGCCATACTTTGAGCCATTCTCTCTTCTAGAGATAGACGCCATACTTTGAGCCATTCTCTCTTCTTGAGATAGACGCAATATTTTGAGCCATTCTCTCTTCTAGAGATAGACACCCTACTTTGAGCCATTCTCTCTTCTAGAGATAGACGCCATACTTTGAGCCATTCTCTCTTCTAGAGATAGACGCCATACTTTGAGCCATTCTCTCATCTAGAGATAGACGCCATACTTTGAGCCATTCTCTCTTCTAGAGATATACGCCATACTTTGAGCCATTCTCTCATCTAGAGATAGACGCCATACTTTGAGCCATCCTCTCTTCTAGAGATTGACGCCATACTTTGAGCCATTCTCTCTTCTAGAGATATACGCCATACTTTGAGCCATTCTCTCTTCTAGAGCTAGACGCTATACTTTGAGCCATTCTCTCTTCTAGAGATATACGCCATACTTTGAGCCATTCTCTCTTCTAGAGCTAGACGCTATACTTTGAGCCATTCTCAAATCTAGAAAAAGACACCATACTTTTAGCCATTCTGTCATCTAGAGATATACCTCATACTTTGAGCCATTCTCTCATCTTGAGATAGACGTCATACTATGAGCCATTCTCGCATCTAGAGATAGACACCATACTTTTAGCCATTCTCTCATCTAGAGATATACCTCATACTTTGAGCCATTCTCTCATCTTGAGAAGACGCCATACTATGAGCCATTCTCTCATCTAGAGATAGACGCCATACTTTGAGCGATTCTCTCATCTAGAGATAGACCCTATACTTTAAGCCATTTTCTCATCTAGAGATAGATGCCATACTTTGAGCAATTCTTTCTTCTAGAGATAGACCCCATGCTTTGAGCCATTCTCTTATTTAGAGATAGACGCTATACTTTGAGCCATTCTCACATTTATAGATAGAAGCCATATTTTAAGCCATTCTTTCTTCTAGAGATAGATGCAATACTTTGAGCGATTCTCTCATCTAGAGAAAGACACCATACTTTGAGCATTTCTCTCATCTAGAGATAGACGAAATACTTTGAGCGATTTTCTCATCTAGAGATAGGCCCCATACTTTGAGCCATTCTCTCTTCTAGAGATAGGCCCCATACTTTGAGCCATTCTCTCATCTAGAGATAGACCCCATACTTTGAGACATTTTCTCATATAGAGACAGACGCCATAATTTATGTCGATCAGTTGTCTAGAGATAGAGGTCATATTTTAAATCACTCTGTCATCTAGAGATAGATATCATAGTTTGAGCTATTTTTCTCATTTAGAGACAGACGTCATACTTTATGCTATTCTTTAAACAGACGCCATGTGTTAAGCCACTCTGTAGATCAGAGATGAGTCCATACTCTAAAACTCCATTACTTACAGATGAAGGAGAAACTCTAAGCAATTCCGTCGCCTAAAGTCTGGCGGCACACTTCAAGCGACTTCGTCATTCAAAGATGGACGCCACACTCTGAAATTCCAGCAACCAGAAATAAGTGTGGAGCTGTAAGTCAAACCGTCACTTTGAGTTGGACAGACACTTGAAGTGACTTTGTCGCCTACAGATGGGAGCCACCCTCTAAGCCATGCAGCTGCATAAAGATGGAAGCCACACTCTCAGCCAGCCAAAGCCTAAAGCAGATGCCCGAAGCAGACGCCAGACCTGCAACTCACTTCCTTTTGCATAGATTGAAACAGTAAACACTAAATTATTCCATCTCCAAGAGCTAGACTGATGTTTATCTCATCCATCCTTTTGCTTGTTTTGCTCTAGGATCTACAGCATACATTTTAAGAATCCATTAGCTTACCGGCTCCGCAGTAGTTCTGAAATTTTCCCGTAATGTGGCAGCTGACTTGATCCTGTAAACAGATAAAAAGAAAATAGTTTTAAAATGTCATTCACTCATGCATTTATTCATTCATTCATTCACTCATCCAGTCAAGTAAACTTCATTCATAAATTGTTTATAAATGTGTATCGTTAAGCTGACAATTTACTATCTACAGAAAATATTGCTTGTCAAAGTGTCAAGAGGCATTTTGTTAATATTTTTCAATCCATCCCTATCTTCTTCCTTTGAGAACGTTTGCCAGTGATGACCATTTTGATCTCCTAATTTCTGACATTGTGATCTTGTTTGGCCAACACTTTCTCAGCATTCTCCTTAGACAGTTATTTAGAAAGCCTCTAGTGCGTGTGTTATTTCTGCTGTCATTTTCCTGCAGGCACTGTTTTTACAACAGTAATCGTAAAGTGCATATCAGGAGGGAAATGTCAGTGAAGAAAGAAATGATTGCAGAATAGATGAGAGCTGATGGTCTGGGAAGAAACGCTTTTGTCACAAATGTTGACAACAATAGTCTGGAAATCCCATGCTAATATTGTGGAAGACTTTACTTGACACTGGCTGGTCTTTCTCCACATCAATGGTTGGTACAAAGCCTAAATTTCCTAACCTCAGCGATGATGCACATAGATCCCCATAAACACTTCACTAGAGAACCGACTGATGCAGTCTGTGAAACCACGATTTTCAGGACGGAATAAACAAGCTTACCCACGTAGCCAACTGAGTCAACCACCGCCTTTCCGAATCTATTGATTATTCTTTTCTGTTTTTCTTTTTTAAAGCCCTAGTTGCGTTCGTTACAAGTCTGATATTTAAGTAATGAGACTGATTTTATTACAGCCAAGGCAAAAATGCCATCTTTGAAGCAAAGCATGGAAATCTAAAAAGGCAACATTCATCACATTATGATATAGCAAGTTTTCATTGCGGCTAGATATGCAGACAACAAACAAGCCGCCATTTTGTTGACCTAGTCAGAGGTACATTGTTACGTAATCAGCACAGAAAAAAATGCTAACATAACATTCCTTTTAAAACTCAGAAAAAGCGCTATTGAAACAGTTAAATTGGTGCAACAAGTTTATGGGGATAATTATTTATCTCGTGCACAGATTGTCAGGTGGTAATCACAATTTAAAAGTGGTGTGGAAATGATTACTAATGCATCTAGACCTGAACACCAAATTTTCGTTCGAAATGATGAACTCATTGCAAAAGTCAGAGAACGGATACAAGAAAATCATTGTTTTACTGTGTGGATGATGGCAGATGAATCGGGTGTTAATAGAGAGACCATTCATAACATTTTAGTGCAAGATTTTGGTAAGAAAAAAAAAGTTGCTTGCCGGTTTTTACCACATTCTTTGTTTGATGACCAAAAACAAAAGCGGATTGAGTACCCAAGAGACATCGTCAAAAAAAAAAAAATTTTTTTTGAACAAAAACAAGTTTGTGTTATCAGTCTTCCAACCTATTCCCCAGATCTGTCTCCCTGTGATTATTTTTGATTGAAATGACGCTTCTTTAACGATTTTTATGACATTCAGAAGGCCGTAACATCGACATTAAGGGCCATTGCAGCAGAACTACAGAGGTCGTTCCAGTGTTTGTTAGATCGTGCCACTTGCTGCATAAATGCACAAGGAGCTTAATTTGCAAAAAAAAAAAATACAGGTTATATCTTTAACTGTTGATTATTTTAATTTTTATGGAATTAGTCTCATTTCTTTATTGGCGAACCTTGTATATCTGTTCTCAACCTTTTCGAGTACTTTAAATTAGTTCTGACACATATGAATTTCCATGCCATGATGTCAAACTGTCCAGGATGTTCTCTCTAGCTCTCCCTCTGCCTTCTTTCCACTATAACTCTGCCAGGGTTACGACGTACTCCAGTTTGTCTCCTTCTCATAACATCTTCTTCTTTGTTCACCAGCCTAATGCTCCTGAGGAAAGTCCAGGCTGTTCGTCGTTTTAGACTTTGTGCGATGGCCTGAGTTTTGCTAGTACATCCTGTTTACCTGCTTATTTGTGTGTAGTTGTTGTACCGCTTTGGCAGAGCACTCTGACTTTGAATTGAGTTCCCAATTAGTTGACTCCTGTCACATGCGTTGTTGTCGTGGAATGATAAGCCATTACGCATCGGTCCGTAAGACTGGTAACCTAACTTACCTGTAATCAGCACAAAATTCAAACTTGGACTCGCCCGGAAAGATATAGTCCCTTATATCTATATATATAGGCCTTTATTGGACAACATTATTATGTCTACATTTTCTGGTTGCTTTAACTAAACTCCACTTTTAAATGTATATATCTTCGATATATATTAGAGGAGTTATTTGAGGTTTCTTAGAAACCGATGCACTCCTTGCCCATGTATACTAGGGACTTCTTTTTTTACCAACGCCTGAAGTGCGTAAGTGACGCCATTCTTTCTTGCCGGTTCCAAGCGTCCAGACGTGTCAATCTATGCCTGTATAATTTCAATTTCACAAGGCGATCTGGAATGTCTCAGTTTTTGCATATGCTTGGGTAAGTTAATTATAGTTTACGAGTACCTAAAATGATGTCTGTAAAGTAGTCACTGCTGTGGAGAGATCAGTTCGACCGTTCTTGATCGCTAGAGAAGCGGATTCGAACGTAGACCTTTCCCTGTACAGACTAAATAGCCTATGCCCTCAATAACCCACCCATACTGGAAAACCTATAACCTTACAAGTGTGTACCATTTAAACTAACTATATAAGTTTGTGCATACAAAATGGGGACAGAATTAGGTCAGGACTTTGTCGGCCAGTGTGTGGAGTGTGTTTGACCCAGATCAATGAATGATAAGACGGGCGTTGGGAGTCTGAGGAATAAATGTACTGACAGTAAATATTGGTGTCTGTGTGCAGAGGGGAGGGGAGAGAGAGAGTGATATATGTGTTAGAACACTCTATCTATCTCCACTGTATATCTGACTTGCCTTCTCTTGCACTAAACAGACAGATGAATATAGGAGACTTGTGTCTCCGGGTCTGGAGAGGCATTCTGAGGAATGAAAAAGGAGAGCAGGGTGGAATAAGCAGATGGGGGTTGATGACTGATGCTTGTTCTGTCTTTCCTGTCAAGATGTACCCTCTTGGTGATGACTAATTCTGAGTTATTTTCTTGACAGGATAAATCCTTTGTGAGGAGCTGGCAGAAGTTTCACAGTCCACCAACACCCACCAACCATAAATAAACCATAAACCAACTACCCACCAGCTGACACCTGTGAAGGTTCCTGACATCATCAATATGTGGGAGCTTAGAACTCAGACAGCTACCAGTGCTAGAGCTTAGTGTGGCTCAAAGACATTGTGTGTCCTAACTGGTGATAGAGACTTGCTAAGTACCAGTACAGTGCTGTGTCCTCTATGGTGAGGTACTCTCTTACTACTTGATCCAGTGGAGCAGAATTCCCAGAGTCAAAGACAGTCGAATCATACGGAGCTGAGGGAGGCATCATAGACAGAAAGAAGAGAAGCTAAGTTTTATGCCTGATTTGCTTTGTGCCTCACAGCTCCTATGTTTCCCAATGATGACAAGATGTCATCTCCATGACCTTCTGTCTGTGTAGTATCTTTGTGATTTGGACATGATATCCTGAGATCTAGCCTAGGAGATCTGGCATTTGTCTCACTTTTATATATCTATTTTATATTGATTACATGCATTCATTTTCATGGCTGACTTAGGTGTCTCTATTTCACCTTTTTAAGTGTTTAGCAGTTGTGTATGTATGTATCTTTATTATATGTGTTAACATGGTTATGATAATGAACTATCATAACCTGGGGGCTTTCTTTAGTAAGTAGTGGGGTTGTCCAGCCAAGTGTGCCTAGAAATATTTTATTCTTATACTGACATATTTTGTAGTGTCAATACTTGAGTTGCCCTACTCCAGAGATAAATTGAGCGCATATTGGCCACGGGGAATCCCTTAGACCAATACGAGCCAAACGACTCAACATAATTATCTCTGAGTGCTGTTGGTTCTGAAGGAGAAATCCTTACATTAGGCACGCGACAGGAGTGATATGTGACAGAACAACATATCCCTAAAAATCTGTGGTCTCGTCGTGGGATTGTTTGTGTACACTGTTCAATCTTTAAAGTTGCTGGTGATCTTGGCCAGGAGTTGTTCAGTGTTTGTTTTTTGTTAACACAGTTGTGACCATTCTGGGTCAGTTCTTAGATTATACTCCTAGGAGTGATTTGTAATCATTGTGGTGTTTTGTGGTGTTCAAGTACATTGGGTTAGGTACAACCTTGGTTGGTGGTGATAATTTAATCTATTGTTGATTATAATTACATTGTTGGTAACAATATATTTTGTTGTGGACTGTTAGATTGACAAGACAGCATGTCGCAGTCAAAAATTTCCATACAGGAATTGAAGGACATGGCTGTCCAGATGGGATTGGAGGGTAAGGAAATGACCGAGTGGATTAAAACCACGGAACGTGAGATGAGGATGGAAGCCCGTGAGGCTGAGAGACTCAGAATTGAGGCAGAGAAGGAAAGCGAAAGACTCCGAATTGAGTCTGAGAGGGAGTCAGAAAGAATGAGATTGGAACAGGAGTCAGAAAGAATGAGATTGGAACAGGAATCAGAAAGAATGAGATTGGAACAGGAGGTGAGGTTAAGAGAATTGGAACGTGTGGTTAATGTGAATCTGTATTACATACAGCTAACACACTGAAATGTGTTTAACTCTCGGGAGGCTAATGCGGAGATTGATCCCGGAGAGTAAATCCACGAGATTTGTTATTTGATTCGCACCAGAACTATTGCTAGCATTCTGGGCGCGTCCATTGTTCCAAGCATAGATTCCAGAACTGGTTCTGTCTGACTGATTGTCATTTGGAGTCTGTACGAGAGATGGCACCTGACGTAGAAGACTTGACTATCATTACAGGACGTGTAGAGGAAGGCAGAAGATGTAACAGTTGGAATGTGAGACATAAGCCCTTCCAAATTGGACAGGAGTGAATGTGAGCATGAGGGAGAGATGAAATGTTTTATTTAAATAAACATGCTTGATGTTAGTATAATATACATGCTTAGTGTACATCTAGAGCAGATACTACAAATATGCGCTTGTTTCTTTATCACAGTTCCCACATTGGGCAGGGACTAGTAGGCATCCATTATTTGCCGACCGTCGAGTGTAACGACCTGCAGAAAGCAGTGAGGACGACAAACTGGAAAAGATAGGCAGGGTCTCAAGCCGAGAACTGTCCTGATGAGCTAAGTTATGTACAACTTTAATGTCATCTATAACATCATCCCAACTCTACTAGCCTAAACAAGTTCATGTTATTTTAGTCAGATTTATTAAATAAATCATGTGTGATGAGTTTCATGATAGTTGAGTAAATTGTGTACTTAGGTTCAAGTGTCTTTGTGCATATTAGTTTACTTCAGCTAACAAATATTTAAATCACTTGATGGGGGCTTTTAAGTAATGCCAGGAGAGGAGAATAGTCGCAGGGGTTAACTGAGCACCTGGATTATATCACAGTGGGTGTTTTCAGATATCTATCTATCCCTTCTCCTTCTCCTGTGGATACAAGTACAGCAACTTTCATTTCATGGAACGAGCCACTCGCTGTTTTCTTGGCTATCCAGGACTGTCTAGGATCAACATAGCTTAGATAATAGTCCAGTTTCTCACGTGGGTGGGCATTGTTAAGGTTCAAACCCACACCCTCACTATATCAGTGTATTTACCCACGTGGGCGCGCGACATTGAGTCGTTTGGCTCGTATTGGTCTAAGGGATTCCCCGTGGCCAATATACGCTCAACTTATCTCTGGAGTAGGGCAACTCAAGTATTGGCACTACAAAATATGTCAGTATAAGAATACAATATTTCTAGGCACACTTGGCTGGACACCCCCACTACTTACTAAAGAAAGCCCCCAGGTTATGATAGTTCATTATCATAACCATGTTAACACATATAATGAAGATACATACATACACAACTGCTAAATACTTTAAAAGGTGAAATAGAGACACCTAAGTCAGCCATGAAAATGAATGCATGTAATCAATATAAAATAGACATATAAAAGTGAGACAAATGCCAGATCTCCTAGGCTAGATCTCAGGATATCATGTCCAAATCACAAAGATACTACACAGACAAAAGGTCCTGGAGATGACATCTTGTCATCATTGGGAAACATAGGAGCTGTGAGGCACAAAGCTCCTATGTTTCCCAATGATGACAAGATGTCATCTCCAGGACCTTTTGTCTGTGTAGTATCTTTGTGATTTGGACATGATATCCTGAGATCTAGCCTAGGAGATCTGGCATTTGTCTCACTTTTATATGTCTATTTTATATTGATTACATGCATTCATTTTCATGGCTGACTTAGGTGTCTCTATTTCACCTTTTAAAGTATTTAGCAGTTGTGTATGTATGTATCTTCATTATATGTGTTAACATGGTTATGATAATGAACTATCATAACCTGGGGGCTTTCTTTAGTAAGTAGTGGGGGTGTCCAGCCAAGTGTGCCTAGAAATATTGTATTCTTATACTGACATATTTTGTAGTGCCAATACTTGAGTTGCCCTACTCCAGAGATAAGTTGAGCGTATATTGGCCACGGGGAATCCCTTAGACCAATACGAGCCAAACGACTCAATGTCGCGCGCCCACGTGGGTAAATACACTGATATAGTGAGGGTGTGGGTTTGAACCTTAACAATGCCCACCCACGTGAGAAACTGGACTATTATCTAAGCTATGTTGATCCTAGACAGTCCTGGATAGCCAAGAAAACAGCGAGTGGCTCGTTCCATGAAATGAAAGTTGCTGTACTTGTATCCACAGGAGAAGGAGAAGGGATAGATAGATATCTGAAAACACCCACTGTGATATAATCCAGGTGCTCAGTTAACCCCTGCGACTATTCTCCTCTCCTGGCATTACTTAAAAGCCCCCATCAAGTGATTTAAATATTTGTTAGCTGAAGTAAACTAATATGCACAAAGACACTTGAACCTAAGTACACAATTTACTCAACTATCATGAAACTCATCACACATGATTTATTTAATAAATCTGACTAAAATAACATGAACTTGTTTAGGCTAGTAGAGTTGGGATGATGTTATAGATGACATTAAAGTTGTACATAACTTAGCTCATCAGGACAGTTCTCGGCTTGAGACCCTGCCTATCTTTTCCAGTTTGTCGTCCTCACTGCTTTCTGCAGGTCGTTACACTCGACGGTCGGCAAATAATGGATGCCTACTAGTCCCTGCCCAATGTGGGAACTGTGATAAAGAAACAAGCGCATATTTGTAGTATCTGCTCTAGATGTACACTAAGCATGTATATTATACTAACATCAAGCATGTTTATTTAAATAAAACATTTCATCTCTCCCTCATGCTCACATTCACTCCTGTCCAATTTGGAAGGGCTTATGTCTCACATTCCAACTGTTACATCTTCTGCCTTCCTCTACACGTCCTGTAATGATAGTCAAGTCTTCTACGTCAGGTGCCATCTCTCGTACAGACTCCAAATGACAATCAGTCAGACAGAACCAGTTCTGGAATCTATGCTTGGAACAATGGACGCGCCCAGAATGCTAGCAATAGTTCTGGTGCGAATCAAATAACAAATCTCGTGGATTTACTCTCCGGGATCAATCTCCGCATTAGCCTCCCGAGAGTTAAACACATTTCAGTGTGTTAGCTGTATGTAATACAGATTCACATTAACCACACGTGAAAAGATTGCCAAAGTTATCTTTACGCTTGTGATTTCAAAAACATGATAGTTCATTAAATTTCAATGGCAACAACAACATTTAGGTTTTACAACATTGAAACACATGTGCACGAAAAACATTCATGACACTATCAAATAGGATATAAAGCAATGTGACAGTGCCCTACGAGAATGAAGAAATGTCCGCCTAGGAGTACTACAAAGTGATGAAGACACACACTTGAGCAAAAAGACAGTTAGATCTCTATCATAAATAAAATAAAGGTTTTGAAACTAATTTCGATCTTACCGGGAAAAATGAAACCACAATGCCAAAAGTTCTGTCTCAAGCTTAGGTTAAGCCCAACAGATGGCATGTGCTCGACAGGATCTCATTTACCAGACCTATAGTTCACCCCTTTATAACTTTTATCAAGCTCCTCCTACATTACGCCTAAAATCATTCTCATTCAGGGATATCACAGCTCCTCCCTGTGGGTGTATATTCACTGTCAGTCAGTGACTGTACAACAATTGTTTGAATTCCCACGCTCACATTCTACAGGTTCAATTAAGCTGGTCCCAGCTAATAGGCCTAGTCACACCTCCAGTCTACTTCACCTGCCATCACAATAAAAGCAGACGGTGTCAATTCTTCTGTTAACACTTTCCGCTCACTGTGTCCATATTGACGATCTGACCGGCAATCCAGTTTAGGTAACCTCAGGGGGAGATAATGGCAATTAGCCCTTGTTATCTGTTCCTGAAGATCTGGCAGGGGGAATAACTATCTGACACCACAAATGGTGTGCAAATCTCCAGTCAGTAAGTCTGCTTGGTCAGTCTTATCTCTGTACCTCAACACTTAACATCTGGGGAAAAGTTGTAGTGTTTGATATGACCAACGGTCCAGTAGAATTAAAGGTGTGATGTGGTCATCCTATTTAGATTAAGGATGTATCCAAATCCCTATTTGTCTGTATACTTTCAAAATACAAAGAAATAAAAGTAGTTTGAGGAAAGACATTCTGGAGTCACCGAGCGTATTGTCACACTCAACATAATTATCTCTGAGTGCTGTTGGTTCTGAAGGAGAAATTCTTACATTAGGCACGCGAGAGGAGTGATATGTGACAGTTGTGCAGATTCGGAGGCAGTGGGTCTATTTTTGGTTTCCCCACAATGGGACCCGGAACCGGCTCGGGGACTTATTTTGACAAAATAAAAGAATGTAGACTAACTCTTTCTGATTATGCAGTCGGTTCTCTTGCTGAATCAGTTTCTTTCAAGACATCATCATTGCTATTTTTAATATGTCCGAGGTGTTCTCACCTATAGAACTCTGGACTAATATGAGAAGTATAGGGTTTTCAGCGCATTTGGTGCATTTAATTGAAAATCTTTATCAAGAACTGCAAGCAGCCATCAGAGCAGCTGGTGAAACATCGGATTGGTTCGAGGTGCACATGGGAGTGAGGCAGGGGTGCATTCTCTCACCAAACCTATTCAATATATACGCAGAAAATATAAGGAGCAATGTCAAAAATGACCAGACTTGTCACAGTTGTCATCCGCTCAAAATTGGTGGCAACCCTATTCCGGAACTCCGCTACGCAGATTACACAGTCCTCCTTTCGAACAGAGTAAAGGGAATGTAAATTTTATATTGGCAGGGAAGATAAAAATCTGTTCTTGAATTTAAATAAAACTAAAATAATGTCCACAGATAAAACTGGCTGTCACCCAAAATTAAAATAAATGGTAAAAAAATGTAAAATGTCAAAAACTTTGAATATCTAGGCTCTATAATAAAAAGCAATGGAGAGTGTTTGACAAAAATTTAAAGGGAAATGGCCATAGCAATGCAAAGATTAAACAGCCTAAAGAGTCTATGGTTAAGCACCAGCAAGGAGATCACAATTAGACTTTTGAGAACAAGCATCGTCCCTGTGGCAACATAAGGATGTGAGTCGTCTACTATCTCCCAGCCCTTAAGAAAGAGAATAGGGGCTTTTGAGCTGAAATGCTATAGAAAGATTCTCAGAATATCTTGGACAAAAAAGAGGAGAAATACTGACGTCTTGAAAAATCTGAACATCAAGGAAGATTGACTAATAAACAGCATCCTGTCTCGGAAGCTGAAATTGTTTGGTCATATCAAGCACCACGACAAATAAGTAAAAAAATTATAGCAGAAGATATGGTACCAGGAAGGGGGGGGGGGCAGGGGCCGACCAACACGAAGACGGGCACACGATATAAGTGACCCCTTGAGTATGAAAGTGCATGAGGGGGAAGAGCTGGCGAGAGACCGAGTTTTTTCAGGTAGACTGAGATGACAGCAACGTTCTGCAAAAGCCCTGCAACATGATGATGATGATGATGATACACAGATACTTGATAGGCGATGCGCAGATAATTGATGGCTGATACATATACATGATAGGTGATACGCAGATACTTGATGGGTGATACACAAATACTTGACGTGTGATAAGTAAAAACTGGAAGGATGATACATAGATACTGGATCTATGGTGCGCAGATATTCGAATGGTGATACACAGATACTTAAGTAGTGATACGCAGATACTTGATGGGTGATACACAGATACTTGATAAGTGTTACACGGATACTTGACGGGTGATACACAGATACTTGATGGGTGATAGACATATACTTTATGGATGATGCGCAAATACTTGATTAGTGATACACAGGTACTTGATGGGTGATACACAGATACTTGATAAGTGTTACACGGATACCTGATGGGTGATACACAGATACTTGATGTGTGGTACACATATACTTGATGGATGATGCGCAAATACTTGGTGGATGATACACAGATACTTGATGGGTGATACACATATATTGATGGATGATGCGCTAATACTTGATGGATGATACACAGACACTTGATGGGTGATACACAATTATTGATGGATGATGCGCTAATACTTGATGGATGATACACAGATACTTAATGGGTGATACACAGATGTTTGATGGGTGAAAGACATATACTTGATGGGTGATACACAAGCACCTGAGACGTGATACACAGGTACTTGATGGGTTATACACAGGTACTCCATGGGTGATACGCACATACTTGATGGATGATGCGAAAATGCTTGATGGGTTATGCGCAGATACTTGATGGGTGATATACAGGTACTTGATGGGTGATACACAGATACTTGATGGGTGACACACGGGTAATTGATGAGTGATACACAGGTACTTGATGGATGCTACACAGGTACTTGATGGGTGATACGCAGATACTTGATGGGTGATACACAGGTACTTGATGGGCGATACACAGGTACTTGATGGATGATACACAGGTACTTGAGGGGTAATTTTCCGGGATTCCCATATCTTCTTCTTGCCTCTTTACACGAGATTTTCTTCCTTATAGCTATCTTGAGAATTTCTTGGTAATACTGTAGATAGGGGCAGCGGAAATATCCCGCACCGTGGTTCTCCAAAACAGTGGCTTCATCTTCTGTTAGCATTTTGTTTTTAATAGTCTTTACTAACTGACATTCACTGAATAAATGAGAGTCAGCACAATATCGACGAGTATCTGATTTACTGAACACACAAAAAACCCACCTAATTTGCTATAAAATCCTGTTTTTGCATTCAGAGCACTGAAGTACTTCGCAGTTTCTGGAATACTCTCACCTTCTGTTGTCACCATGGCAACTGTTGAATTCTTAGCCTGCCTTAACTATTTTCAGCTGAGGGTTTTCGCTTTTCATGTGTTTTACAATTTCCTGATATGACCATTGAGTGTTGACTCGCTTGGCCACCCACCTTCTAATGTCTTGGACTATCTCCACTGCTACCGTTATCTTCTCAGGAAGTTGTAATTCTGTTGTGGAGTTGGTAGTGACGTCTTTAATCATTCTGGCCGTTCGGTCTGCCTCTTATTCAGCTAAACCATAGCTCCCTCCTGTGTCTTTCTGATTCTAACTATGCTGATTTTAGCTGGTGACGATTCGAGAAAGTTGCTCATTTCTGACCTTGATAAATCCAAAAATTTCACTCCTATCTCACGTATCTGGCGAATCTTAATTTTATTTTGTTTGATTGGACCACTTGTGGTCTTGCTTGCTTTAAATGGCGCCTCTGCATGCACACGTATCTTCCTATTAGCTGTAGGTTGCTTGAAGGATGAATCATTGGTAAAACAGTATGACTTCCTTGTTAACAAAGGAATGCTGAAGGCCGTGGGCTCTGCTGCCAATGTATCCTGTGGAATATTCCTAGTAGTAGTATTCAGTCGTCTTAGGGCTACAACAATATTTGCCGTTGGTTGCTTGGTCTCTTCTTTATCCTTGTTTCATCTTGGCACATACAGGCCTTAAAGCTTGGCAGTTTTCTTGAAACTTGTCATTTAAATCAGGAGCAGCCGTCAGTTCTATTATAATGTACTTGATGAAGTATGTAGTCTGGATTTACCTCCATCGAGTAGATCTGGTATTGCAATAGCTGGTATTGCATTAGCGACAGTCGTCATTCATAAGTTCACGATGAAGAATTGTCTTATTGGATACTGCATGCGAAGCCATCGCCATCGAGTCGTCTGCACTCGATCTCAAACGACACAGTCTTGATGTCTGTGATAATTTACTTTTGTGTCGATCTTGCCGATGGGGTAGACTCTCTAGCCACTTTACCGGCTGACAGGAATGCCAGGCACTGCACCATCACCACTACTGACACTACTATAACATAACATAACAGAATCCTTGATCCATTAGGGTCGTGGAGGTGTATTGATGGAAGCACTAGCACATAAAACCTGCCATCTTTCTCTGTCTTCCGCTTGATGAATAATTGTATGATAACTTAGTACGGTCCATTTCTTGATGTTGTCATTCCAGGTTCTTCTTTGCCCTCCTCTTCTTTGACTACAGCCCAAAGTTCCTTGAAGTACAGTCTTTGCAATCGAATCATGTATCACCACGTGCCCAAACCAAGCTAGCTTACGATGTTTCACCACTGCCAAGAGAGGCTCCTGATGACCCACAAATTTGTATATTTGTCTCAGACATATTTATTAGTTGTGTGTTCTAAATACCTAATTCGTAAATTGTGTCTGTAGCATTTAAATGTACACTACTATACACCATATGAATATCATTCGCGCTACATGGATAGTACACAGTATTGGCAATTTCTTAATGTCCTCATTTTGTTGTTGGTGCAGAATCATTGCTACACACATCATCGTCATCATCAGCAGCAGGTCTTTTACAGAACGTCACTTTCGTCTGAAAGATTTATTTCTCTAGCTTTTCCCTAGCCCTATGTGCTTTTGCAATGACTTTCTATTGTATTCTTCTGACTCAAGTCATTGCACGCTTCCATTCACTGACTGACAACACACGAGAAAACATGGACGCTGGCGAACGATCCAAATTACACTTACAGTTGTTTATTTGTTCACACAACACACATTGCAGCCAGTAAATGTTAATGGACAACATAGTCACTCATATCTATCCTCACTTATCTAACATGTCAACTTTACCTTACAATATATACATTCCATCCAACAATTGAATTAACAACGACGATTCCATCCGATCAAAACACAAACATTCTCAGCTGGCTACGGCACTTCCGTTAGCCGCTACTGATGGCCAGGTAGGCGTTGGAAAAACACTGTGCAGACACATCGAACTTAAACACTCTTTCTAGATCCCGCAGACACTCCATCATACTTCATGTATTCATTTCCTAGGCCTAAACGAGACTGACTGTCAGCCCTTTCTAAGGCATTATGTAGCCTTCTAATGCCTCTCTTCGTACTCCCGAATTCTCCGTGTTCCTTAATTTCCACGAATTCCATTTGGCCAGCTGTTTTTGTGTGACCCCGGTGAATAATTATACTTCACATGAAGTTTGACTGACAGCATTTCTCTACCCGTGAATAATTATACTTCACGTGAAGTTTGACTGTCACCCTTTTCTCTACAACTCACGTGCTATCCCAGTTAGACTCAAAATATTCCACTCACATTTATTACTGAGGTCATTCCGTCTAAGACTTAATTTATCTAGGAGAAAATGAGACTCACTACAGTTTTCATGGGCAATGGGCTTTCTCCTCGAGGCTCAGATCGTGTAGAGTGTCGGTGTTTTTCGTCTTCCTGATCCATGGTCTAAAAAATTTTCTATAGCATTTCAGTTAAGAAGAGGCAACTGAGATGTGGTTCTTGAGAAGAATGTTGTAAATACATGGGAGTGCCAGAATAACTAACAATGATTGTCTGGAAATGGCTAGTGAAAGTAGAACGTTATCTATAACGATTAGAAGGAGACGATCAAAGTTCTTTGCACATGTAATGAGAAAAGGAGCAATGGAAAATATCGCGATGACTGGAAAGATCACTGGTAGAAGAGGCAGAACAAGAGAAATGATGATGGCCGGCTCAAGACAGTGGCATGTAGAAATATCATCAGTGGGACTGATCGTGAACACCATAAACCGAGATCTTTATAGATGCATGAACGCCTGCGCCAGCTGGCAAGGTACTTGATGATGTTGATTTTCGTTTTGAAGCTCTTATTTTGTTTTTCTTCGGTAAACATCGGTCGATGACTATACACACACAGTTGAGTATACTTCTAGTTAACAGTGTAATGATAGCCATGCATTAACCCCCCCCCCCCCCCCCCTTCTTTTTCCCCACCCAACAAACTGAAACAGATTCAGAAAAAAGTAACATTTTGGGAGCCTATATCATGTGTAACATGTTGCATGCCGATATGACTCATTGACAATTTTCGCAGTCTCTAAAGACTGAGTCGTTTTTCAGAGCCATTTAGAGAAAGTTTTGCTGGACGGAACGAACTGACAGACGAGGGAACGAAATTTATTTGTAAAGAGTTACAATTGGGCACTCAGACCCGTCTTACATTCGGCGCTTCAACCAGTCATCTTTCAGACCTCCAGTTGTATGTTATAAACAAAGCATGTTATGTGTTTATATAAAATATACACATAATGAAATAACGCATACACACATCATATATACACAGTCATATTCACACCTAATTTACACGCACACATACAATCTGTTATGCTCATACATACACCCTCATACAAATACATACATATGGAAGTAAATCAAGGACATTCGGCCGAAAAGTGACTATTGCAGAGATGAGGTTACGTAAAGAAACTTATAGAAAGATAATGGACACAAAAGACATAAGATGTCTTGAAAGAAATTAGCTTAGTAGAGAACTGATAACCTTATCAATATGAGATGATTTTCATTCTTTGGTCACATTATTTCAACCACTTGAAAGCAAATAACTGGTTGAGCAAATAATTGGTTGAAGGAAGAAAACGCAGCTCTTTGGGAGTTCCCACACACAAACACACACACACACACACACACACACACACAAAGAAGTGGATGTGCTGAACGCCCCTTTACACCCAATAATTTTGTTAGGGAGCTAATATGCATGTATAAAAACTATTTTTTAAACTAATTCTTTATAATTATTTTTTAAAGAATATCATTATATGCATTTTTATGCTGCATATTTTATTTTCTATACATGCCTATAGAGGGTATCTCAGCCTACGTAAAAAAAAATAATAAATGGTTGGGGTGGGTGTCGCGTGCGAATGTGCACCAGAACGCACCAGTACGGAGTGAGCAAATAAGACGTCAAAACAATACGTAACGTTGTTATGATAATATTGTTGTCTGGGCAGTTGATGTTTATAGTCCGAAGGAGACGGACGTGGGAATCCTTGAGGACGCTTTACCCCGGGATCCCACGGAAGCAAACGTTATTAAAGTTGGATCCTTGAGGACGTTTTACCCCGGGACTCCAAGACCTCAGCAGGAAGCTGGTGAGCACTACATTCTCGGCAGCAAGCCGGTATACTTTCATTGCTTAATTCGGACTTGTCCGAGGAGAAAGTAAATCGTCTGGATCTCAAGGTCGGACTGCGACCTATCGTAAGGACATAACCGTCCACGGATGTACGAGTGAGCTTTGGTTGAACGAGTTGATTATTGATTGCATATGTATTTCTCCTTGTATTGCTGATCGTATATATCAATACAACCATTGGAACTTAACGCATAGCGTTCGAGCTCTACATTTTGAAAGCATTGAAGTAACTACTGTTTTACCCCTACTTGGCCTATTTCATCTTGGTACCACACACTCAGCATGAAGCTCTGCACGTCCCAATGAAGGTCCGCACGTATCAATGGAAGTAAATCGTCTGGATCTCAAGGTCGGACTGCGACCTATCGTAAGGACATAACCGTCCACGGATGTACGAGTGAGCTTTGGTTGAACGAGTTGATTATTGATTGCATATGTATTTCTCCTTGTATTGCTGATCGTATATATCAACTCGTTCAACCAAAGCTCACTCGTACATCCGTGGACGGTTATGTCCTTACGATAGGTCGCAGTCCGACCTTGAGATCCAGACGATTTACTTTCTCCTCGGACAAGTCCGAATTAAGCAATGAAAGTATACCGGCTTGCTGCCGAGAATGTAGTGCTCACCAGCTTCCTGCTGAGGTCTTGGAGTCCCGGGGTAAAACGTCCTCAAGGATCCAACTTTAATAACGTTTGCTTCCGTGGGATCCCGGGGTAAAGCGTCCTCAAGGATTCCCACGTCCGTCTCCTTCGGACTATAAACATCAACTGCCCAGACAACAATATTATCATAACAACGTTACGTATTGTTTTGACGTCTTATTTGCTCACTCCGTACTGGTGCGTTCTGGTGCACATTCGCACGCGACAGTGGGGTCGAAGGGGTGCCGCGAGATAATTGAGCCATGTTCCTATGCGAACAACACACATTTCACGCCATCTCCTCAGACAGTTTTATATGAATTATGGTTTACGTCCTTATTAGGACGAAATTTTTTGTTATTTGAAGTCCCACCCTGGCTTTTGCCAGGGGCTGCAATATAGGCAGGCCATAAATATGGCCAATTGTCTAAACGCGGTTTCTGGGACCTCTCTTCACGGTGATCCTCATCCACATGGTGACACTTTGTGTCATCGGGTGTTTATCGCTTGTATGATGTCCTAGTGGGGTAGAAAGTCAGTCAGTCAGTCAGTCAGACAGTTTTCTTGACCTTAAACCGGCGCTGTTTTGCTCAGTTCGGAAATTCCTGATAACAAATACTCACTCCGGAGGAGGGAGGGAAGGCGAGGTGGGGGGGGGGGAGACGCACAATGGACCTGAGCTTCCAGGTTCCGGCGGCTATGCCAGAACTCACATTAGGGGATTTTCAGTCTAAGGACTTAGGACCGCATAGCCAGTGATGTAGACACGAACTCCATAGGTTAGAATTTGTTTTGTCGTCCGTGGCAGAGGATGAGGGGGAAGGATGCGGGCGTCGACATCTGTCACCTTACTATGATCGAATCTGGGTCTCCCGTCCGATCTTGAGCTAATAATTGGATGAAAGTTGTTCAAAAAAAAAAAAAAAGTTTAAAAAAAAGTCGGGAGATATGAACTAGCGTCATTGCAAACGGTTATAAACCATAAGTGCTCTGCCACTAGTACTGACAGCTAAAAAGAAAATGTGTCGCCGTCCGCACGTAACCCCGTAGCTACAGCGACGTTCCTCCATTTACCCCAGAGTGTCAACTCCGATACCCATTTCCTAGGGGCTGGGTGAACACGGACCGTGGGCTGCAGCGAGTCCCAGCTGGATTTGAAAGCGAGTCTTGTATCGACTGCGCTAACGCGGTCTCCTAAAAGCAGCTACAGTATCGGTTTCGTTCAACTTAGTATTAGCGGTCGTGATTTCAAGCCGGTCCTTGTGTGACCCACGTTGTAATTCAGCATTAGAGACTAATTAGGTATTTCAGACAGGGGAAAATGCAAATCTCTTGTTTCTAGAAAATTACCACACCAACATTAAAGTGTTCAAAAAAAAAACAGACTGCAAAGGAAAAGTCAAATTAACATACACACACACACACGCACTCGCTATGTCTCTCTCTCTCTCTCTCTCTCTCTTTCTCCCTCAGTCTGTCTCCCTCTCTCTCTCTCTCTCTCTCATGCACACACACACACACACACACACACACACACACACACTGAAGTTTTGGACATCAGCCATATTTTTTTTTAAACATTCTGCAATTTGTAATCAAGCAAAAGCCAGTTAATAATTGTTCTGGTAATTAACTATTGTTCTCAGACACTAGTAAAGTTGATGGGGATAAAAGGTGACAATTCATCCCCTCCCATTTTCTATCATCCCTTCACTAACTCACCCCAGGCATTGTATAGATGTATTTATAGTTGGTAATATGAGTAAGAGTTGGGTTATCTTCACAGCACTCCGGACACATCCATAAGTGTTCAGATTCCGCCTTCAACATATTCATCAACGTCACCCCACAGTTGTCAGTTCACAATCTAAGGAATCCTTGAGCGCGTTATATAGTCACCTAAAAGCTAGGGATATCCGAAAGCTGTATACTATCACTTAAAAATGGGGAATATCTTAAACTTTATTTAGTTACTTAAAAAACTAAGAACATGATAAAGCTGTATTCAGTCACTTCAAAATCTATGCTTTTTCCAGAAGCCTAAAAAGTTAGAGGCATTCTAAAGCTTTTTTATTACCTAAATCCAAGTGATATACTAAAGCTGATTTTTAGTCACATTAAACCCCATGGGCATGATAAAATTGTATTCAGTCGCCGCAATACCTATGAACATCCTGTACCTGTATCACCTCAAATCTTAAGGATATCCTTAAGCCTTATTTAGTCCTTTTCAAGAATCTAGAGACATCTATGGATACCATACAGCGGTACCCGGCCTTCTCAAAATCCAGGAACATCCTAGTAATATCAAAACCTTGAAACATTGTAAAGTTGAATTTAATCATAACTTTAAAATCTAAATTTTTTTTTTGGTCGCCTCATAACCAAGGGGCATTGTAAAGCTTTATGTAGATACATTTTTTAAAAATATTCCTGGTCTTTATTTAGTCACCTCAAAACCTGGTGATATCTTAAGGTTTTTTTAGATACTTTAAAATCTGTCGATATTCTTGAGCTTTATTTTTGTCACCTCAAAACCAAGTGATACCTAAAAGCTTTATTTAGATATTTTAAAATCTGTCGATATTTTTTAGCTTTATTTTGTCACCTTAAACCTAATGATATCTGAAGGCTTTTTTTTTTTTTTTTATACTTAAAAATCTGTAGATATTCTTGAACCTTATTTAGTCACCTCAAAACCTGATATATCTCAAAACTTTATTTAGTCGCTTTAAAATGATATCCTGTAGTTTTTTTGACCTCTTGAAAGCTTAGACGTATATTTCTTTTTTTAATCACTTTAAATCACTTGCACATTATCAAAGGTTAACGTACGTAAAATGAACTCCTGCGAAATGAAATGCCCGAGAAAAGCCGCCAACTTGACCATCGGAGACAGTTAGAAATGATATTATAAGACTGATTGTAGGAACACCACCAGGCAGCGAATTCCTTGAAAATAAAAAAATGAGATGGTTTGGTCATTTTGTTAGAATGCGGCCAGAACGACTACCAACGCAGGCGGTACACATAAAGAGATCTGAAGTGAAAGCAAGAGGCCGCCCTAGGAGATATTGACTGATGACATTTAAAAAAAACTATTGTTTATGTTGTGTTGTTGTTGGTCAATCACAAGTGCTGATGACCAGTTCTTTCTTCGAATGATGACTGGGTTAGGTATTATGGGTGTCCAGATGGATGATAAATCCAATTCAGTGTCTTTCCTGGCTTGTCTTTTCTGAATTGCTGCTGCAGTTCTAACAGATTCATAGGCCACATCTCCTTGATAAAGAGAGGAGAGCCAGGATAAGCGGTCGCATACAGCGATTTCCCAGGTATTAGGATCAATTCAGAAGTCTTTCAGTGAGGTCTTGAGGCTGTCTTAAAAACGTTTCTAATGTCCACCTTGATAGCGCTTTGCTTTTAGTAGCTCACCATAGAAAATTCTTTTTGGCATTCAGTGGTCAGGCATGCGGATTATATGACCTGCCCAGCGGAATGACAATAGCCATTTCTGCCCATTAAGAAACTGTTTTCTCCCCGCAACGCTTGACGGTAGAATTGGAAATTGATGATGATGATGATGAATCACTTTAAAACATAGATATATATATTACAGCCACATTTAGTCCTTTGAACGCCTAGATTGCCAAGGGCTATAGCAATATATAGCTATCAAAAAGTCTAGAGGTATCTTACTGTCGTCTTTCATCCGCATTATCCTCTTTCAGAAAACAAATTAAGTAAAAAACTCTCAGACGTTTGACGCTAAATGCATTTCTTTATATAGATATAAATCAGTCGCTAAATAAGTAGGAAGTGCTAAATATAAAACAGCAGGTGACTAGAAAGCTCAACGGTTGGACTGCACAGGACTCCCACAAACACAACCGAACGTTTCGAGCAAAGTCTTTATCAACGGAGTACTAAATACAGCACAGTCTGTGACTGGAAAACTCAACGGACAAGACAATAAAATTAATTTTTTAAAAACGAAGGTCAATCTGCTCGACTGTAGTCAACCCCTATTTACGTCATTACCCTAAATATATAGGTCATCAACAACACGACCACCGCATTTGCTTCTTTTGACGTATACTATTAGGCGCTTTAAGTCAACTGTAAATATCCCCAACATGGCACATTTTTAATATGTCAAAATCTGTTGAAATCCTGCAGTTGTACAAGAGGTCTCAGACTAATAATAATAATGCTCCGAGTGGCAAATATATATAATAAAACATTTGAAACAAATCTAGATATATATATATAGGACTACGAATGAAAAGAGGATGACTGAAATTATATTTAAATGTATATAATTTCAGGTGTTCATTCCTTTGAAGAAAAGGCGGCTGGCGTGATGCTGACCACATCACCCACCAAGTACCGTTTGGTCTATAAAATATAGGTCTAGCCCTATGTATCCAATACCAATGAAGGCTTGGAAAAGGGTCCTTTACTTTAGTTACAATTGAAATACTTTGGCCAAAATAAAAGACATAACACGCTTTTAAAAACCATACTGGAGGGAGAAGTCGAGGGCAAGAGCAGAAAGTAGAAAACGTTACAAGTGGGAGGACAACATCAAGAGATGGACGAACAGCAGTATGAGAGAGTGTACAACTAAGTCAAGATAGAGAGTGCTGCAGATCCAATGCAGCCAACCTACCATGTGGAGAAGTCAGTTCATTGATTAATTGATATGCATAAATATAAACTTAGATAAAGATGGGGATGGAAGAGTGGGAGTCTGGGTAATTAGACCCGTTGTAAACTTACAGACGGGGTTTGGGGGAGGGGGATGGCTGAACCCCCTAAAATATGTTTGAGGAAGCTCTACACGCCTAAGAGCCGGGGTTCCGACCACCTTGCCTTTAGATACTTATTCTACTACACACACACTGTTGAATAAACAACCAATAACATACCGAACAGGAGTGATAACAGTTGGGTGAATTATCAATAACAGATTCAGCTAGCGACACCATTATCAACGCAACCATTAAAAAACACGAAACCAACAATACGCTCATCCTCAAAAGACGCGAAACAAAACTGGCTGATTTCGATAATCTTCAGCTTCTGTTCAACTTGAACTCTCCTCTCTCGTGTTTTGTGTCCGCCGTTGTTGTCATCTTTGCAAGCGGCGGAGAAATTAGAGTATCTTAAGGTAGAAGAAGATGGTGGGGAGACAGGAGAGAAAGGCGACAATCGATAGATTTCTAGGCAACCAGATATTAACCTGAGGATTTTCTGCTAAATGTCGTGACCAAAGTTTTGAATGTTGAACTTTGAGTTTCTCTCTCTCTCTCTCTCTCTCTCTCTCTCTCTCTCTCTCTCTCTCTCTCTCTCTCTCTCTCTCTCTCTCTCTCTCTCTCTCTCTCTCAATCTCTCTCTCTATCTCTCTCTATCTATTTATCTATCTATCTATCTATCTATCTATCTATCTATCTATCTATCTATCTATCTATCTATCTATCTATCTATCTATCTATCTATCTATCTATCTATCTATCTATCTATCTATCTATCTATCTATCTATCTATCTATCTATCTATCTATCTATCTATCTATCTATCTATCTATCTATCTATCTATCTATCTATCTATCTATCTATCTATCTCTGTCTGTCTGTCTGTCTGTCTGTCTGTCTGTCTGTCTGTCTGTCTGTCTGTCTGTCTGTCTGTCTGTCTGTCTGTCTGTCTTCATTTTTGTGAGTATAGTAACATCTATCTGTCTGTCTGTATGTCAATCTTTCTATCTAGCTATCTGTCTGTTTATTTGTCTGTTTATCTGTCTGTATTTCTGTACTTTCGTCTGTCTGTGTGTCTACTATCTAAAGTTAATTTAAGTGAGTATAGTATATTCCAGCCCCTGTAGTTAAGACTTCGACATTATAGACAATTTTTAATTAATAACTATGGAATGATGTACAAATGAATAACTGTATCCAAGGAGTGGTCTGAATGGGCAGGATGTTAGACGGGTCTTCTTGCCCAATTCTCAACCATTTAATAATAAAGTTAGCTAATTCTTTCGTTCTTCAGTCTATCTGTGCGCGCGCACACACACACACACACACACACACACACATATATATATATATATATATATATATATATATATATATATATATATATATATATATACAAAAAAATTTGTCGATTTTGCTATCTATCCAGCCAGCTAGCTAACCTTCTCACCGTCTGTCTACACATACGCACGCACACATTGACGCAAGCACGCGCGCACACACACACATAAATACACATATATATATATATATATCCTACAAGCTGTCTGTGTGTTATTCCGTCACACTAGCTGTCTATTATGTGCCGGTCGACTCTCTTGCCCAGCAGCCTGTCTTCATACATAGCTGTTAGTCGATCTTTTCATCTGTTTGAAGATCTACCCCAATCACACCCTCTTTCTCTATCTCTCCATGGCACACAGCTCCGCAAATTCCTACAGCTCACCTAAGTTCATCCATTTCCCTGCCTTCATTTTAAACTGCAATAACTGGACCTGAGCACGTGAACCTCGTGGAATATTTTTAAACTGTGTTAAAATGCACAATATTTTCAACTATCACGTTCGGAAAACACTAGAACATATTTGGGAATATCTAAGCAACATTTATTACTGGTTATAAAAAACACTCAAAACACATACACACAGACGCATACACACTATATATATGTATACAAACACACATACACACACATACACACAGACGCGCGCACACAAACACACGTTCATTTTGTAATTATGGTGTATTTCTCCTGTTTTCGTTGTTTTTCACTTGGTTTTTCCCAACTACTTCGATGAGGGAAAGAGTAGTCGGTGACTTTGGGTGAGGGGGCGGGGGGGGGGGGGGAAGCGCCATTAACTGAGAGAGCTTTAAGTCACAGTAACTGCCTTACCCACTCAAAGTAGCAGCAGTAGTTGTGGTTGGGCGGTTACACTGTAGTGCTGTCATGCCAGAGATCGCAGTTAAGAGAATGGTTTTTTTCTGTTGGGGAGCGAAATTACACATCCTAACCTGACCAGTCCGTGGCGACAGCACTAGCCATGCAGCGCCAAAGCCTCTGGCTCACAACTCCCTGTCTACTCCGATGGTAAAACAGATAGCTGTGACATTATTTTTAGTTATTGTGGGGATGGTAGTAGTTGTAGTGGTACTTGAAAGATGGTGTGTTAAATATTACACTTGCAGCATTTACTACTCACTATAATTCCTGCTCCCCATTTTAGTCCGGATGGAAAGGGGTATCAAGATCAGTTACAAAAAATATAGTCAGGTGATGATTTTCAAATCCTTCAAAAAGGGAGAGAGCAGTAGTCGGTGGATGGGGAGGGGAGTGGGTGATGACTGAAACTGTTAACTTGAAGAGATTAACACATAATTTTAAAGTTTTCATAACCTAATTTGTTTCTGTCTTACTAACCCTACCCTACACGTGCGATGTCTTTTTTCTTTCTTTTCCATTTAGCCAAACTATGCCACAGCAACGCGTGGCCGGGTACAGCCAGTATATATAAATGTATATATACACACACTGTTTGCGTATAGTTAAGGTGCACTTTTGACTTCCTTAACACCATAAGTACACCATGACTTTACAGACACATGGTATATCATAACATCCACCAGACAGACGGTAGCCGCCGTGGTGGAGTGGCTTAGACGCTCGCCTGCGGGTCGCAAGTTCATTAAATAAAAGACATTGGCTTTCAGGCTGACCAAGCCTCGAGTGGGTACCAGGTAAAGTCTGGGGAAGTAAAGGTGGCTGTTGTGATGCTGATCACATCACCTACCAAGTGCCGATTGGTCCATAAAATTATGGGTCTAACATTTTATGCCCAATACGCCCGAAGTCGCGAGAAAAGGATTTTTGTGCACGACGTTCAAATAAGTGACGTATTCTTGACAAGTCGTTGCAGAAATATTTTTTAGCTGTTGTGGTTTTTCTAGAAAATGTTTACGTTAAGTAGTTTTCCATTGCTGCCTGAACGGTCAGCCGTCGGTATCACTGTCGAAATCAACTGAAGACAAATCGTCGGCAGCTGGGATCGAACCGAGCACGCCGGCATTACAAAGCACGTTCGCAACGCCCAAGTCCCAGACGCCGGGAATACATACATACATACATACATACATACATACATACATACATACAGACATACATACATACATACATACATACATACATACATACATACATACATACAATACATACATACATACATACATACATACATACATACATACATACATACATACATACATACATACATACATACATACATACATACATACATACATACATACATACATACATACATACATACATACACATACATACATACATACATACATACATACATACATACATACATACATACATACATACATACATACATACATACATACATACATACATACATACATACATACATACATACATACATACATACATACATACATACATACATACATACATACATACATACATACATACATACATACATACATACATACATACATACATACATACATACATACATACATACATACATACATACATACATACATACATACATACATACATTACATACATACATACATACATACATACATACATACATACATACATACATACATACATACATACATACATACATACATACATACATACATACATACATACATACATACATACATACATACATACATACATACATACATACATACATACATACATACATACATACATACATACATACATACATACATACATACATACATACATACATACATACATACATACATACATACATACATACATACATACATACATGACTAGATATGTTAGCAGTTTATAGGTAGATAGAAGATAAGCAGTTAGGTTCCTAGTAAATAGGTCGGGGGAGTGCTTATAATTTGATTAGCAGAAGCTTCAGCAAATGGTTTGGTGATTATTTAAAGTTAGATGAATACATCGGTTTAGCAGATGACGTCATAATTTTATTGATGAAAGCTGTGGCAATTTAGAGGAGCTATTGCAATATGTAAACAAAATGATCGAGTGAAGTGCCGGCAGATTCGAAACATATCTTTTAATAGCATCGTATTGTGTGCTTCATTCTATGCTGATGTAAACTGTGTAATACACTTGAATGGTCCTGACATCTCGAAATAAGAGGGTGTATATTTTAGTGTTCGCCTAATTCAAGTTCACAACGAGGAAAAAGAAATTGTTTTAAAATTCTTTATTGCTCTAGAATTAAACAAAGACTTAAACAGTTAAATCTCAAATTGAATGATAACTAAATTAACGATGACTGTAATATTGTACAATTTTAATGTTAAATTTTGTATTTTAAATGTTGTATTTTAGTATCTTCAATCCCTGTGTGTGTTCTGAGGCCCTATTGTAGGGAGTTTTCTTCAAAGTCGGAGTGCACCTACCCGAGAGACAAGGAACCAACAGCTGTTATGCAAATGAGTCATATCTTTAAAAAGGGTGCACAGGCAACATTCAGGTTCTGGAAAAAGACTAAAATCCAGGAGTGGACGAACAACAAAAAACTATCCGAAAGAGTTTACAGCCGGAGAACGCGAAGAAAAAGAAGTATTTTTTTTTAATTAGTATCCAGAAGCCATGAGTTGTTAACCCTTAGGCTCGGTATTATGTATATCGCAACCATTATCCAATGATAAATACCGGTAATTGGGAGAAATGTGATTTTTCTGCCCACTCCCGGTCGTGAACCCGGACCACATGGAGATCGTCACCCGGTCACCGCGCAATCCGGTTTAGCCAACTACGCTAGTGAGCTGGGAAGAAGTATCTTTAAAAATAGTCTTGCAGCCATCGACATTTATTTGTTGAAAGAAGCTTTATTAAATCTCTTTACCCAAGCTGCTGTAGTCTGAGGTTGTGGGATATTTAATATGCTCACAGGTTTGGTGCGAATTCGCCAGGGGATAACCTTGTCGTTGAGTGCGCTTGTCAAATGAGTCTGGAATTAGTCACTAGTCGCTTATAGTTTTCATGTCGTCTGTCCACGCTATCTTCTCGTATGCTGCCAATAATTTGTGATACTAATATTTTGAGCTTGCCTTAATGGTGAAGCTGTCCAACACACCCTCTCTTGTCTTAGTTTGCCTGAGTGTGTGTACCTGTGTGAATGCGTTGGGAATGTGTTTATGTCAGTGATTTATGATACCAATATTTTGTACTTGCCCTAATGGTGAACTGTCTAACACACTATCTCTTGTCTTTGTCTACCTAAGTGTATGTGTGTGTACCTGTGTGAATGCTTTGGGAATGTGTTTATGTCAGTGATTTATGATACCAATATTTTGTACTTGCCCTAATGGTGAACTGTCTAACACACTATCTCTTGTCTTTGTCTACCTAAGTGTATGTGTGTGTACCTGTGTGAATGCGTTGGGAATGTGTTTATGTCAGTGATTTATGATACCAATATTTTGTACTTGCCCTAATGGTGAACTGTCTAACACACTATCTCTTGTCTTTGTCTACCTAAGTGTATGTGTGTGTACCTGTGTGAATGCGTTGGGAATGTGTTTATGTCAGTGATTTATGATACCAATATTTTGTACTTGCCCTAATGGTGAACTGTCTAACACACTATCTCTTGTCTTTGTCTACCTAAGTGTATGTGTGTGTGCCTGTGTAAATGCTTTGGGTATGTGTTTATGTTTTGTTATGTGTTATATTTGTGACTATGTATAGGTGTGTATGTATTTTGTGTTAGTGTATGTTGTGTCTGTGTGTATTGTGTCTGTGAGCGTATATATCGTATGTATGTATGTGTGTGTATATGTATGTTGTGTCTGTGTGTGTGTTTTGTGACTGTGAGTGTGTATTGTGTATGTATGTGTGTGACTGTATGTGTGTGTGTTGTGTTTGTGTGTATGAATGTCTCTGTATCTACATGCTGTGTGTATATCTGTATATTGTGTTTGAGTGTGTACGCTGTGTGCGGTGTCCATTGTCTGTGAGTGTTGTATCTGTGTGTTGTGTTTTGTTTCTGAGTGTCAAGTTTGTAAGTGTTATGTCTGTATAAGTGTGTGTGTGTGTATATACATGTGTGTATGTTTTGGATCTGTGTGTATGTGTTATGCCGTGAGTTCGTGTGTGCTTGTACATATTGTGTCTGTGTATCGTTGTGTCTGTGTATCGTTGTGTCTGTGTATCGTTGTGTCTGTGTATCGTTGTGTCTGTGTATCGTTGTGTCTGTGTATCGTTGTGTCTGTGTATCGTTGTGTCTGTGTGTCTTTTGTCTGAGAGTGTTTTATAAGTGTCTTGGTGTTGTTTCTGCGTGTATGTATTATGTCTTGTCTGCATGTTATGTCCATGTGTATCTGTTATTTTTGAGTGTATGCCAGTATATGTTGTGGCGATGGTTTTCGTCTGTCTATGTCTTTTCTGTGTGTGTGTGTGTGTGTATTTTGTCTGTGTTTTTGGTGTGTCTGGGTATATGTTTGGTGTCTGTGTATGTTGTGTCTGTGTGTATAAGTGTGTTTGTGTATATTTGCATATGTAGGTGTACATTGCCTGTGTGTCTGCCACGTGAATACTGAGTGACTTTTTACCCCACCAGGTCATCATACTGAGCGATAAACACCCGGTGACACAACGTGCCACCATTCGGATGAGGATCACCCGTGGAGAAATCCCAGAACCCCTATTCAAACGTCATGATGACTCGGTAACAGCCAGGGCGGGGCTTCGAAATAACAACAAATTCATCTTATCATGGGAACGGAAGTAGAAACAAATAAGTGTATCTGAAGTTACGTATTTTTTATCTATATTTTTTTCAGTTTTACTTTACATGCATGCAATGAATTTTTATATTTGAACTTAATATGCCTTATATTTTATCATCATGGAGCAGGTCCTTTACAGAACGGTCTGACTAAAAGAAATTCGGTCTCTCGCCAGCTCTCCCGCCTCGTGTACTTTCCTATTTTCCATGACCAGGTTCTTGGCATAATAGTGTGGTAGTTTCCCTTTACTTTCCACATCCACGCAGCTTTAGCATTCCTGTGCATTCAGCAGCCTGTTAGATTGCCAGGGCAAGGGAGTACTCTGCTCTGTGATGTTCCAGCTAATAGCAGAGTGCACCCCAGAGGTGTCCACTTATCCTGGTGGATACTCATAGCTGCGTTGGCCACACTGCAGAGTCTTTACCATGCTCTACCGCGTGGGGGTGTAGTTGGGTTTTTCCCTTACCTGAGTCTTGAGACCAGAATAGCATTTCTCAAAACTCCCAAGTACTTTAAGAGTACTATATATATATATATATATATATATATATATATATATATATATATATATATATATATTATATATAAAGAGTATATGTAAAGACCGAATGTAAGACGGCCCTGCATGACAAATTTGTAACCCTTTAGAAAAAAAGTTCTTTCGTTCCTTTGTTCGTTCTCCCCCTTCCACCCACACTCCGCCCCACCTCTCTCTCTCTCTCTCTCTCTCTCTCTCTCTCTCTCTGTGTGTGTGTGGGTTGTCCCCCCCCCCCCCCTTGTCACGAGACGATCTCAGTGATTCCAGAAGTTAGTACTTGTAATAAGTTCTTCTGGTTCTAAAGAGACAGAATTATATTTACTCTGCGCTTTATCCTAATATTGCTTTAAACCGCACGGATTTAAATTGTTACCAGTCCTTCTTCGAGACAAGCCACTGCGCTTTGTTTAAAATTACCCACACTACGTAATATAGCCCGCTGGTTCAGACTAGGGATGTTAGATTGCATTCTCACGCCAGTGTCAGAAATGTTATCTCCTGACCAGACTGTAGAGACTGAGGGGGGCCCTTTTGACCAGGTAAATTGAGTGGACGCTAGACATTGTGGAGCCCCAGAGGTCAGAGTTTCACACGTCAGTGTAATTCGGGGGAGAACAGTTGTGTGGCAATTAGGACTGTTTGATCTGGGTCAAGTAGGAAACACAATGGCTTCACTGAACGTCTTTTAACAACCTGCCAGTTA